>OY992882.1:32423934-32471434 GCA_963921405.1 Cepaea hortensis | reverse complement strand
AATAAAATGGGAAGGATGCAATGAGATCCACCACAGTAACACGTGTGTCTACTCTGGAGTGGAACCGCAAGAATGGGCAAGACACAGAGTGGGAATAGTAATTGAACCACGGCTAGCAAGAGGAATGCTCGAAATAAAATATATATAAGAAAGAATCATAACAGTGAGACTAAAAGAACAAACAATTACAACATATGTACAAATATACGCACCGTGTAATACGAACAATAATGTGCAAGAACGCGAGGAATTCTACGAAGACATCCATGACGTGCTAAATAAAATAGATAAGCAGGACAACATCATAGTTATGGGAGACTTCAATGCAAGACTATGACATAACAGAGTGGGCATAGAAAAACATCTGGGAGCATTTGGAGACCAACATAATGAAAGAAATGATAATGGAAGTAGACTGATAGAGGTAGGCAGCCAACACGACCTCTATATAACGAACACATTTTATAAACACAAAGAACACAAATATACACCTGGAATAAATGGAACGATCTAGATACTAAAAGCCAAATTGATTTTATATTAACAAGAAATATCAGAAAGAGAAATATATTAGATGCAAGGGCAGTGCCCAACTTAAGTATAAACACAAACCACAAAGCAGTCGTTGCCACAATAAGAACCATCAACAGAAGAAAGCAAAGAGCAGGATAATACATGTCATGCGAATCATAAACTTATAAAACCTCAAAGACGAGGCAATGAGAGAAAATTATGAGAAAGTACTAACTGAAATCTTTGTAAAATTACCTTTAGAAAGAAAGACAGTGGAAGAAGATTGGGAGACGTTCAAATCAAGCATTTTAAATACTGCAAAACTAACCCGTGGAACCACAAAAACGCGCAAAACACGAATAAAGAAAATAACAAGTTGTTGGAACTCAGAAGTAAAAAAAAACAAAAACGAAAAATATAAAAAGTGGTCAAAGAGCAAACAGGAATGCAATTACACAGAATATAGAATAGCGACAAGACATGTAAATAGAATAGTAAAGAGAGAGAAAAAAAACTGGGGTGTGTATGGAGAAACCTTAAATAAAAACTATAAGGAGGCAACTAGAAACTTCTACAAAACGATGAGTGCAATGAGATAAAATGATGGTGAGATCGAAAATAGATGCAATAAGGCAAACCAACTCATTGGACAAATGGCACCAATACTAAAGAACAAACGTGTATCAATAACTACTAAGAAAGCACTTTACAACACAATCTTCCTACCAACTCTATGTTACGAATGCCAATCCTGGACAATGACAGAAAAAGGGAAAAGAACCATCACAACAACAGAAATGAGATTCCTGAGAAGAATACTCAATGTATCAAGAAGAGATCAGATCAGAAATGAAGAAATCAGAACTAAAGTGGGGGAATATAGCTGCACTAGATGTTATTAGAAGGCAGCAAGTCAAATGGTTTGGCCATGCAAGTAGGTTACCACCTAACAGTATACCACAACAAGCAATGATGTACAGACCAGAGGAAGAGACCGACCACGTAAACGATGGACGCAGGGAATAACAGAGTCCATGGGAATATCGATACAAGAAGCTCATAAGCGGGCACTCTCCCGATGTTTATACTTCACCTCGATACCGCAAGGTACAAGAGGAACATGATGAGATGAGATGAGATGAGACGACGCAAGCAAAGCAGCACATATGGCCTTGGACAGCACGCTTTCCTCACTCCTTCAATACCTTTATGTTTTAATGGCTAGTATAAACGAAACAGACATATCATCCACTTGAGACGACAATTGATTATTATCATCTATATGGAACTAGAAAATCGACTATTATCATCGACCTGGAACTAGAAAATAGAATATTATCATCGACCTAGATCTATACAATCGACTATTATCATCGACATAGGATTAGACCATCGACTATATGCCCGTTTCGAGCGTTTTAGGACTCCGCTTCTATTCACGAGAGACACATGAAGGTCCTGGAGCTACGGGGGCTCTTGTGACAGGTTCGCCCTTACGAACGAAAGCCTGGTGCAGTGAAGTCCAGCCTCTTGCCTTTAAACACTTAAGCCTATATCATCAAACTGGGAAAAGCCAATTTACTATAAGCCCACTGTGCCTTACGACATAAACGAACTTTAATGTAACTTTCAAATAATACAATGACATTTGGTTGATGCCATGGAGACAACAAGTAAAATATTTATCTTACGGTAAAAACAAGTGATGTCATGACTATGCTGAGGTAGAAGTAACCGTTAGTAATACACACTGCATGAAACTTGCAATGAAAAAGTGACTAAACCATTGGCAGAGTTCTCGGTTTTTATAGGTCTCGGCTGTCGGGTCAAGTTACGTCATGCGCTGGACTTAAAATTACCTACACTGACAGGCGTTTATAAACTGTCACTTTGTTGCCTACCAATATACATGGTGAACTAGACAGTAACTATTCTTTGTTGGCGGGGGGGGGGGGGGGCATATCCTATTTACACGACATCACTGCCAACACCAAGACTGTAGCTGTTGATGTCTTGGCAAGTTTACGATCAGTAGTTTGCCATTGCTTTCTTGTTATAATTAGTTCCAACAATATTATATGACATTGTTAACCCTTCAAAAACACGCCATTGCTCATTAGTTGTCATACACTATTTTCACCTAGCGCATAAAATAGGTTCGGCTGTTTTTTTCCCACGTGCGCTGCAGAAATCTGATACTATCGGATAACTATCCAACAAAAATGGGAACTTTTAATGTTAGCATTGTACATACAGTGTATGGGAGTATTTCTTCTCATAGACTGTCCGTCTGTCTATCTGTTTGTATGTCTGGGACTGTTGCTATCTAACTTTCTGTAGCCAGTTCAGATGTCCATTCTCTTATTTCAGTTGTCTTGTATAAAATGACGTATGCTTTGTCTAAATATTCTGTCAACATTTTGTGACGAGGATAAAACTGGGACAGATTGTTACAATAGGTAAAATTACTGGTCAGTTAGCTCGAGGAAGATTCTAGATATGCATTAATCATGGCTAGATACAAATATAAGAAATTATAAATTCTGTCAGAGAATGGGACCTGTTGAAAATCATATTTACTATTGCCACTTGACTAGTCTTTTGATAATGGAAGTCGATGTGGCCGAGAGTTTAACGATCTCGCGCTTACACTTTCTTTGGTAACAGCGGTAGGGTTTTCACACGCCATTCAGTTTTACTTACATATTGACATCACGTCCTTGACTTGGGGACATTAATTACAAGTACCTAAGAAGTCGGAGTGGGTTTACCTGATGTCTGGGGACACTGATAATAGCGAAAGCCAATCCACACGCAAAATTCAGTAAATTGCACGCCCCAGTGATAGCAACAACTAGTAACAGTAGCACGTGTATGGACCACGTTTGAGTTCAGAGCGAGAGAACAAACATAAAATATAAATTTGTAATGATTACGCTTTGTACTACAAAGTTGTGAATTTGAATTACTTTCTTTACTGTGGCCATAGAATTATATGATCCATTGAAGTCTTTTGAATCATATCGTTTATTTTCATGATTGTGTTCAAATGAAAGTTTAATATTTATATAGTACATTTCAAGATTTCATTTTAGATAGTAACAATGGCATTGAATTTCAACATTTCAGGATTTCGTTTATATTTGTACTTACGGCATGTTTCGTGCTGAATTTCAACATTCCATGATTTGACTTAGACTTGTACACATGCCACATTTCATGTTTAATTTTAACATTTCGCGATTTGATTTATACTTACTTGTACACTCGGCACTTTTTATGTTGATTCTCAACATTTAATATGATAGTTTCTTGGTTTTTACAAGATCATTTTCACCACACACACACACACACACACACACACACACACTCACACACACCCACACACATACCCACACATACACAGACACAGAGAGACAGAGAGAGACAGAGAGAGAGACAGAGAGGACAGAGAGAGACAGACAGAGAGACGGACAGAGAGAGACAGACACAGAGAGACAGACACACACACAGAGACAGACAGAGAGAGATACAGAGAGCGAGACAGACAGAGAGACACACAGAGAGAGAAACACAGAGAGATAAACAGAGAGAGAGACACGGAGAGAGACACACACAGAGAGAAAGACACAGAGTGATAGACAAAGAGAGACAGACACACACAGACACAGACAGACACACATAGACACAGACAGACACACATAGACACAGACAGACACAGACACACACAGACACAGACACAGACACCGAAACTGACACAGACACAGTCACAGACAGACTAACAGACAGACACAGACACACACACACACACACACACACACACACACAAACAGACAGAGACACACACAGACAAACGCACACAGACACACACAGACAGAGACACACGCAGACACACACAGACACACACAGACACACACGCGCACACACACACACACACACACACACAAACACGCACACACATATATATATATATATACACACACAGACACACCCTAATTTCTTCATTGTCCTCCAATAGATCACACTAGGAGACTCTCAACACGGTATACGAACTCCGTAGCAGAAGCGAGGCTCCCGGTTTCTATACCAGAATCGAGATTTTCGTTTTTGCTATTCAGGATGCCCTTCTCGATCTCCATCTGCCAAGTTATTTTCAAGGCGCATAACGTTCACATAGGTCATTCTATTGTTTTGCTCTTATCCCAGAAACCTTAGCATCTGATCACTAACCAAGGATGGGGAGGGTAATATGCCTCTGGTTCCTTATCTTGTAAAACATTCAGCGGGGATTCCCTCGCAAGTCCACACAAGGATCATTAGAATGAACAGTAATTAACATTTCTTTTACTAAATGAACAAAAGGGCATACTATTTGCATTTCCAGCTTGACACGCGAGTGGCCAAACATTCGAAAGTTTAATTAATTTTAAGCGAACTAAAACGAACCAAGCACAACGTGGTATAGTGATTTAGTCTTCTATTTTGTTTTAAAGGCTCGTCAGCCTGCAAAGTTCTGTTGCAATCGCAGTCTGTATCTACAGTTCCGTGAGGTTCCGATCATCACCTTGGGTCCTCGGACACATCCATATGTTATTAGACCTCCTCCTTAATAATTCCATTCAGTCAATCAATCAGGAGCCATCGCTACAATGAAGATTTGCTGCAATGGATCTCCAACACTGTCTTTCTCTCGCCCTGACTGCACATTCTGTCATACTGATGTTCGCAAATCTCTTGATGTTATCTTCCTACTTCTATCGTTGCCTACCACTTGCTCGCTTACCCTCAACCTTGACTTCAAGTATGGTTTTCATAAGAGTGTTATTTCTTTTAAAGTGGCCGAAATATTTACTTGCCTCTTTTTAATTTATTTCATCGACTCTCATTTCATTCTCAATTTTTCTAGAAGCTCTGAATTTGATTGACTTTGTTTCCATGAAATACGACATAATCTTCTGTATATCAACAGCCCCTGTTCGACTTTATAATTGTTTGTTCAATGCCCAGGCTTCCGCGCCATATAGTAGTGTTTAATATACATAACATTTAGCAATTCTCAGTTTGAATGCGTTGTTAATCTCTCTAGATTAGTGGTTCTCAATCGGTAGAGAATTCCCCCCCCCCATCCCGAGGGGGAGGGGGGTTAGAGTTTCAAGGGGGGAGGGGATTAAGATTATTTCAAGATCGCGTTAATACAAGAACCGATTACTTGATATTGTTGTTTGCCTCCATACTTTATGCTTCTGTACTTATCGCTCTTCTTAAAGTTGTTGTATAACGTAAGTATACCTGCAAATCACGTTTTATGTAGAGGTCTAGACTTGTTCCAGTATGTCTTATTAAATTTAGCTTCCATTTTTACATATACTGTGTATGGGGGGGGGGGGGCGAGAGGATTATAGGGAGGAAATACGAAATGAGGGAATGACATTCTGAACATATGGTGAAGGGGTGCATGGGCCAACATGTTATGACCTCTTCTTTCCACAGTTAATTATCATAGTTTCTTTTTTTTTTTAATGGATGTTAATATCTAAGCCACATTCTGCACTATGTGTGTTTACTAATTCCACTAGTTTTAGTAACTAAAAGCTCGCTTTCTGCTAGTAACACTATATTGTCAGCATACCTAAATTCATTACGTTACAGCAATTAATTGTGCAAGGTAAATGCTAGTTGATGAACCAACCTACTCTGTCAGCCTCGCCAACCTGTAAAGTGTTTGCTGCACATACAGTCTATGTCCATTGTTCCGCTCATTTCGGATTATCATCATTACACTCCAGGCCATTATCTTACAGCAACCAATTGTGCCACTTGGATTTTGATTGACGAATCCCTGCGCGTTAGGTTGGCTACACTATTCCGACCATACTGATCTCCATTCCGAATCTTTTAATGGTATTGAAGGACTTCGTTTTTGCCACATTCTCTGAGGACGCTCTTAGTGGCATTTCTGTCCACTTGTTGATTTTCTGTTGTGATGGCATTATTTATCCCTTCCCTGGGGATTTGATGAGTGATCTTGTAACACCTACCGCAAAATTTCAGTGTTCGTTTCTTCTTTTGACGATGTGTTCACCTTCCGCTCACATTTCCGCCACCTCCAACATTTCATTTCCTCATTGAGAGAAGAGAACGGGAGAGAAGACTCAGAAGAGAACAGAAGAACAGAATAAATATCCATTTTCATTAGACGAAATATTGTCTTTATGGTGATATTTCTGTTTTCTGTAATAGCGCCCTCTGGTCTCGCATATACCTAACATGTTAATGTCCAGTCTTCTCATTGCTTTGATAATGTTATCAACGTATCGGATAGGTGTTGTTAATTTTCTTTAAAGTTTGTGTGGCCCTAATAAGCCAGTAAAAAATTGCTTTTCTTGAAGGGTCTAACTGTATTAATAAAGCATACTATTATTACTTTAAGAATAAACAGATAACAAAAAAATGGATTATAAAATGTAAGTAGATAAAGATTCACTAAATTTTTTGTAAGTAATTTTAAAAAATTTTTCCCAGTTTTATAAGATCTGACTTTGAATTTTATTAAGTAAATTACAAAAGAAAAGTCAAACCATTTGTAAGATATCTAATATATTATATCTAAATAATATTTATTCTATTTTAAAATTATAATAGTTTCCCGTTGAAGAAAATTAGATGATTATGTCCCCTTCTAATAACATGTTTGTATTCTTTTCTTTTTTTTTTAAATTTACCTATCTTGTAATTTCAGACCTTGTCGCGCTGGATTTAACGTGTTGGTATTTGAGCCGGGCGTTCAGAAATCAATGGCAAACTACTAACCGTAAAAACGTTTCAAGACATCAGCAACAGCAGTACAATGCTGGTGTTGACTGCAACATCATGTAAGGGATTTCCATCCATTATGTGCTATGCCGATAAGCGTGGGCGGTCATGTTTTGCCATCTCACTCGATTACCAGAGTCGTGGATCAGCTCAGTGTTTCTGTCTCGACCATGTCATGTGGCCAAGCCATCCAGGTATTTAATTCTTGGTCTTCCTTTTGGTCTCTTCCCTTCGATATTGCCAGTTGTCACCAAATTCGCCAGTTCATTTCTTCTCATAACATGCCCAAAAAATGTTGACTGTCTACGTCTAATTGTCTCTAATCAGTTTACGATCTTCATTTATTTCTTGTATGACTTGTTCATTGGTTTTTCTGTCTGTCCATGGTATTCTTTGCATTTTCCTCAGAAACCACATTTCCACAGCTTTCAGATATTTTTCAGCTTGTCTGCTCATTGTCCACACTTGACATCCATATAAAAGTACAGGTTCTATGTAGCACTTCAACACTCTTTTTCTCGTTTCAGTTGATATCTTTTTGTTGGTCAGTATATTTTTCATCTTGCAAAAGGCTACCTTCGCCATGGCAATTCTTGTTCTAATCTCTTCAAGGCATCTCCCATCAGATGTTATGACTGTTCCGAGATAGCTGTACCTAGCCACTTTAGTAACATTTTGTAAATTACTTTTTAATTATGCAACATGCATAGTTGGATACCTCTTGAAACAAGAAATTCAACGGTACCTTATTCAAGTCTGTAGATCAATTATATGCCGATATATTAATGTTTGTGTGTCAGTTTATCACTTAATATGAACAAAGAGAAAAATCGCTTTTCCCAATTTGAGAAGTTGTGACCAAAACAAATATACTAAATGCAGATAACTCCTCTTGATTTGTTTCCTCGCTAAGGGGGCATAACTCGTGTTCTTATTTTGAGGGTCATCAAGATAAAGCAAAATTCAAATGAAAACCTTAAACTCCCTCTTTCTCCTGCCTCTTTCTCCACTCCAGCCCCCTCTTCCGCTACCTCCGCATTCTTCCTCCTCCTCCTTCCTAAAGCCATTTTAATAATATAGTGCATTTTCCCAATTGCAAAAATAGTGCACCATGACATGTAATAATAAATATTGTGAATGGTGTAATAAACCCTAAAGATTGATGGTGGCTTTCAACTTTTATGCAATGCCAAATCATGCACTTTAGAAAAAGTAAATAACCAAACCAATTCAGTTATTTAATCTGCATATTTTTTAGTTGCATGTCCTTCACTGAACGTAGCAGTCAACCGCAGCATTTTTGGCTGTTCGTGACTAATGGGTAAATCTTATGTTCAGTGGTTTGCCATTGCTTTCTGAACGACTGGCACCTATACCTGACATAAGCCTGGGTCAGTGACATTGAGGTGAGTGACCGGGCATGAGAAAGAATGGAGATGAAAGTAGGAGACAGTAAAGTGACTGACCTGGCTATGAGAAAACAGCCAGTCCTGAGAAACAATGGGAAGGGTGAGTGTGACCCCAGGGGGATGGGGGAAGGACAGTTTAGTTTTGTGTAAAGTCAAGGGACTTTAGGACAGTTAATGTGTAGATGCCGAACTGGTCGGTATTCTAAGGAGAAGCGGAGTTAGAGATCTCCGTGTTGTGGTGTTCTCGTAGTTGTGAAGACAGGCCTGAACCAGAGTGGGTTCTATAGGGAGTCAGGGCCAAAACCCAGAGTGGGTTGTATAGTTGAGCAGTGGCTCCGACCCAATGTGTGGGTTGTATTGTAGGAGATCCAGCCGTGGATAGTAGCTGGACTAAATGTCTTGTGGATTTGATATGAAGCAGGCTTGAGAAGGCATTGATGTGTGCTGGTTAAATTGTGAGGAGGATATTATATTCTATGGATTACATTATTTCTGGAAGTATAAACATGTTCCGTCTGTCCGTCTTATTTCTGTAATAAAGGATTATGTGCGCCAATGGAATCTTGTTTAATGACTGGTGAACATGCACTGCCGGGGTGAGTTATATTGCAAGACAGTTAGATATCTCCATTGACACACCATGAGTATCGTTACCTAGACAACGACCATCACACGACAATATCATGAACATATCATCGTAAGAACTTCGTGATATTATCATCAAGAACGACGTGTGACAATACCTTTTTCTCAAAAAACCAGCATCGCTGTGTTTTGAGCCCGAGTATATGGGATTACGAATTGCGTCTGTAACCACCTTCGCAAAGAGAGGCGGGTAGTCTGTACATACAACAATATTATTCAGAGGTATATTAATTGAGTAATTGTTATGAATCAACTACATTATTAAATCCAGCTCCCTTGCGAAGAGGTTTCGGACGCATTTCGTAAGCCCGCATACCCGCGTTCGAAACATAGCTCTGTGTGATTTGGCAGCAGACTGCCTTGCGTTGGTTTTTTCCGAAATGGTATGGGGGACGGTCATTCAGAAAGCAATGACAACTATTGAACGTAAACTTGCCAAGAGATCACAACTGCAAAATATGCTGGAGTTGACTGTGACATCCAGTAAAGGATATGCAACTAACTAACATTATTAAATCTTTCACTGATTCAAGTCATAAGATATTAATAAAATAGTGACACCATCTGTTCTGTTTCCTTGTCCCATAGATATCAATATACATATATATATATATATATATATATATATATATATATATATATATATATATATATATATATATATATATATATATATATATATATATGGTTTCTATGAGCTTTATTAAATGAGTGTATTATGATTTACTTTACAAGCTGGCTGCTGGGTTTAATGTGAAGCCTTTTCAATTATTTCATTAGGTCAGATCTTGCAATAATCATTACACCAATCTGTTTGATTTGCTTTGCCGTCACACAATAAAATTATAGCGCCAGTGTCTATAATAAGCATGCCATAAATGTGTGCAAACATTTACATTGAAAGCTATATTTTTTACTACCCATTTAAAATTGTTAATTAGGTCGGAGCATGTGTTAAAGAATAATAATGAAGTGTACATGTTTTCACTTTTAATAAGAGAAACAACAGTATATGGTACATATTTTTTGTTGTTGCATATCCTGTTTATAGGACATCACTGTCAACACCAGCATTTTACTGCTGTTGTTAATGTTTTTGCAAGTTTCACGTTCAGCAGTTTGCCATTGATTTCTGGACGACTGGTTCCCATACCAACACGTTAAAATTCTATTGCGACACGGCCTCCTGCCAAATCGGTCGCTGCCGCGTTCCGAACGTGTGGTAAGCGGCTCTCGAAACGCGCTCGCAAGCCTTTAGGCCACAGAGTCCGGCGGTATATATATGGAATTATTGCCTCTCCATTGCACAAAGCCTGGGCTAAAATATAGAGATCATGTGTTGCCCATGCAGCATGATACCTCTCTCTCGGCCTGCCTAGTTTACTCCAGAGGAAAGGTAACACCCCTACATCTGGAACAAGACAAGCTGCAGAAGCTGCCGGATCAGCAAAGCAATGCTCTCACTGTCCGCCTGTCGGAGCTTCGATACTAGACCAGCCGCTAACCAAGGCTTAGGGCCTGGTCTGCCCTGCCATGACATTTTGTCTTTAGCTTGCATTTTCTCGCACCAGGGTAAGGCTTGTACCCTCCCAATTGCGCTCTTCCGCCCGAAGCTGTTGGCACAACGAGGGGTGTCGGTTTGGTAAGTGCCGCCCAACGTTCGGCGCTTACAGAAAGCAGGTAGTACCGTCTACTGTTATACGGTAGCTCAGTCATATCTGACTAAGACCTGACATCAGGGTCTGCCTCTACTACGATACAAAGATGTGTGTAAGCTTGATCTCTTGGCAAGATTACGCTCAGTAGTTTGCCATTGCTTTCAGAGCGGCCGGCTCAGTATCCCGCAAGTCACGAGCGGGGGTCGAACCACCTCAGCTCTCGCTCCGCTGCGAGACTCTGCGTGATAAACGGGATTACAGAGAGAAAGTGTTGTAACCCCACAGCCAGAGAGACCGGCATATATATATATATAAATATGTTTTATATATATGCCGTTCTCCCTTGCGAAGGCATTAAAGGCGCTGTTCGTAATCCCGTATACCCAGGTACAAAACACAGCTACGCGAGATTCGGCAGCGGATCTCGTCGCATTGGTATCTTTCGGAAAGGTATATGAGCCAGTCTTTCAGGAAGCAAAGGCAAACTACTTAACTTAAAACTTGTTAAGACATCAACAGCAGCTGAAAAATGCTGGTGTTGACTGCAATGTCCTGTAAATCACTGGTATCATGAAGGCTAATAGACTAAAATGGCTGGGGCATATAGAAAGAATTTAAGATAATAGGGAAACAAAACTCGCTTACACTCAGAAAATAAATGACCGTAGACCCCGAGGTAGACCAAGAAGACGGTCGAGAGATAATACATATACAGACTTACAAGCACTTGGAATCAACGACTGGCAAGAGAAGGTCCACCAGAGAGACGAATGGAGACGGATTGTATCTGCAGCAAAGAACCTCAATGGCTCGGAACGCTGAAGAAGAAGAAGAAGAATATGTTTTGTGTTGTTGTTTGTCCATCAAGAATGATGATGACCATTCATTTCAGTTGCCGGGGCCCATACGGGGGAGCAAAGAATAGTAACACTGTTGCCTACCATGCACGTCGTAAGAGGCGACTAAGGAGGCTATGGTTCCGTCGCCCTGCTACTGAGTGAGTGCGTGGTGCGACACTGTGAGCTGTGAATTTTGCGTGGAATGCTTTTGCATCTGTCCGCCGTTGTTTTTCGTGTGAACTGCATGTTCGGAACGATGACGGCCGGCTGTTGCTGGATTGACTGGTTTGCCTTTTCGGTTCACGGGTGCATTTTTCAGGAGACTCCTGGGAGTCGTCGCTGTAGCTACGGAGTTCGTGCTTTGTGCGGCGCTTTCGGTGGGTCGTCCTGAAGTAAGAGACCGAGTCATATGGGATAAAACGCCGGTCAATGAAGTCTTTCTGATGACTGCCGTTTTCATCGACGATGAACTGCATTTTTCGTGGAGGACTTTTGTGTTGGTATTCTGGCGGCGGCATTATGCACAGTGTACCTGTGCGGGCTGTTGGCTTGCCGACACTCCTGTCTATTCCATTGTTCACATGGGAGGAGCATTTTGTGATATTCACTGGCACAGAAACGGAGCAATATGGGGACGACCCGTTGCCGTGAAGTTGGAACCACGACTAACTAACTAACTAACTTCATCCAGTGGGGTTGAAGGTGTGGAGCCGTGGATTCTAAGATGGCTGATAAGCCTATTTTGGCTCGAAATGTTCTTTGACAATGTGAGCAAAGAATGCTTGACGTCTCTGGAGGAGGATTTCCTGCAGTGGTTTTTCTGTCCTGCCTTTTCTTCACAGCTCTTGCAGTCCTGGTTGCCTCACATATGACTGCACCTTTGCTTAATGATGCACGCCACGAATTTCGGTCTCTGGCTGCAGCCTCCCAGGTGTCATGATGAATTCCAAACGCATTCAGTGAAATTTTCAGTGTCTTTAAAGCGTTTCCTCTGGCCAACTTGGGAGCGTTTACCACAACGCATATATATATATACACTCACTCCCACAGATATATGATATATACACCGTGTGATGACGTCAGTCTGCATGCGGTGTCTGCTGTCTACTGGCGCTCGTAAATCTGAGTGAAGTCGTGATAAAACGTTACCCAAAAATAAATGTAACCGAACTTGAAGAATTATGACAATTTACACATAAATATTAGAATGGGTGTTGAATGCAAACGTGCATTCATTATTATTTTTGTCGCTCTGAATACTCCATAAGAATTTTAAATGATCATCGCTGGATTATGACACGGAAAACCGCTATTTTCTCGCCATGAAAATATCACATTACGGCACCATAGCATGCGATCTAAATTATTTCAGTTTGGGATGTAACCGCCGACTTACATAGTTTAAAATTACACTGTATGCGTAAACGTGGATTGTAATTTGAATTATTTATACTAGATCAATTCATAACGTCTATATAAAACGAAATTTACGAGTCAACTTACGTCTTTCAAAGACAGTCTCTTTATCTCCGTAAGAAGAAAAATTTGAGTAGCCACGATGTATAGATTTGTAAACAATGGAGCCAACTACAACACTCTGTAATCGGCTTCTGTTTTAATGCGATCTTGAAATAATCGGAGAATTTAAGGTCACGAGTACTCTATATATCCTTAAATCTGAGACACCAAAACAAGAAACCGAAATTTAACGCAAATAAATCTCCGGTAAAATACAGCAATACTAAAATAAAGTGCCTAGCTGTACGGATTCACTTGTTTAAGAATATTCCCATTTACTTGTATATTACATTGAGGTATGTCCTCCTTCCTAGTGACGACCATAATCTGTGTCTTCTTACAAATCAATTCTAACCCTAGTTGTTCACTATGTGCAACAACCGCATCTACTAAATTTTGCAGGTCTTGTTCATTGTCTGCAATCAAGACTCTATCATCTGCATATCTAATGTTATTGATGTATCGTCCCCCAATGTTGATTCCTTCCATATCTTCTTTATTTTTGAAAATATTTTCATTGAACAGGGGGAAAAAATCTGGAGACATTACACATCCCTGTCTCACACCCCCCTTAATTGGCTGATATTGACCTACTTCATTATAAATTCTTACGGCAACTTGTTGTTTCCAATATATGTTTTGTAAAAGTCTTATGTCTTTTCCATTAATTTGTAGATCTTCAAGCATCCTTATCATGTCGACATATCTCACTTTATCGAAAGCCTTTGTGTAGTCAATAAAGCAGAGGTATATATATATATATATATATATATATATATATATATATATATATATATATATATATATATATATATATATATATATATATATTTAGGTGCAGACAGGGATATGCAAGTTAAAAAACAAAACCATCTGGTAATTCCGCTGAATGCTTGATTAGTAAGTGTAGTGATCAATCAAGGCATTACTTTCAATCATGTTCTTATGATGATATTTATATTTGAATAACGAAGACACAAACAATAGATTGCACGATTTATTGCGTGGCATATTTCGCTGCATCTCGTCAGGTACATACTGCAGAATTCACACAACATAAGTGAATTCGCACAGCAATGTCGATTGTCTACCATGGTAATTTTAAACTGACTAACATGTCTTTCTGCTTGACAAAGCCGGCGTATGTAGGTTAGTCAATATGGCTTCTGCAAACTTTAACAAGCGACTGCTTTATGTGTGGAACAACACACGGAAAGCACTGTCCCTTTCAATCACATGGCCGCTGTCCAGCACTTGCCTCGCCATCGATGAGGCAGGGATGTTCCGGTGTGTCGGCCTACCTAGGCTACAATCGCACGTGTATAGTATCTTGTCAATCCAGTTGGGAATGTTTTCAACAACCCTGCTGTGTAACTGCCGGTCTGTTCCTACCATGTAGGTGGACTCGCACCTGCGTGAAAATGGGTAAATACAATTGGATTTGGCGTACAAAGCTACAGGTTCTTTTACTGCTGGGGGTGAAAATCGGTGTGGTTCTGTACCTGATAACTGGAGTTACAGCACAGAATGTTCGTCCAGTTGCTGTGATGAGTCGGTCCTGTAGACGTTAGAAGAGATATTATCAGATGACTCTAAATTCAGCGTAGATCAAAAAGTAAAAAGTCGGAGGACCTGGATGCAAAAATGAGGAAAGAGATCCAGTCACTTGTGAAAGCGGCGCTCCTCAGTGAGGCCACTGCAAAAACGCTGAGCGACCGGCTCCATACTCTCATAAGTCACTGGCGCGTCTCGAACCGCTTCCAATTCTCGTGCGCTTACGTCAACCACGAGAGTATTCGGGGTTACGGAGAAAGCTGCTAACCCCTCGACCAGGCAGACCGGCATGCATGGATATAGCCTCCCTATTCACCAACGTTCCATTAGATGAGACCGTGGAAATAATAAGTAAACGCATTAAAGACAATTAAAACTTAAGCATACCAACATCTATTCTGAAGAGGATTTTATTACTATGTACCACCAACATACAATTCAACTTTCTAAAAAAAAAAAAAAAAAAAGTCATACCGCCAAATTTTGGCCCTGCCTGCAAATTCTGTCAGATTGCTGTTCGTCCATCTCGTGGTGTTACCTTACCACTTGTATTGTTCCCTACCTCTTCCTCTCTTGCCTTCAATCTTACCCTCCAGTATGAATTTTATTAGAGTTTTAATCTTTTAACGTGGCGGACATATTTCACTTGCCTCTTGTTTTTAATCATTTTATCAACTCGCTTTTTCATTCTCAGTTTTTCTAGAACCTCTGTGCGTGATTTTTGTTGTTTCCATGAAATACGTCTCTTTTCGATTTTCTAATTGCTTGTTCATTGTCAGGCTTCCGCACCATATAGTAGTGTTAAATATGCATACTATTTGACAATTCTCATTTTTAATGCTGTGTTAATCTATTTAGATGTTAATACTGATTTCATGCTGATGCAGGCATTTTGTGCCATTCCTATCCTTTTTTTTAATATTTATATTTCACTTCTGTCATCATCTGCTTTTACATGTCCAAGATAGGAGACACTTTTTACTTGTTCTAGTGTCCCCCCGTTTACTGTGATATTCATTGATGACCTCTCCTATTCACTGATAGTAAACATAGTTTTCGTTTTTTATCTAATCCACATTCTGCACTATGCCTGCTTACTCGTTCCACTAGTTTTTGTAATTCATGCTATCTTTCTGCTAGTAACACTGTATCGTCAGCATACCTAAAATCATTACGTTACAACATTTAATTGCTTCAGCTGAATGCTGTGTCAGTCTCGCCAACCTGTAAAGTGTTTGCTGCAAACACAATCTATTTCCATGGTTCCGCTCATTTCGGATTATCATCATTACATTCTAAACACGTCCATGGGCAATGCGAACGTCTCCGTAATAAATGCATTACCCTACAGCAGGGATCACCAAACTTTTTTCACAGCGGGCCGGATAACTGACAAAATGACTATCACGGGCCGCATACGTGGCGAAGGCCTTATGGACGCGGTTCGTAATCCCGTACGCCCGCGTTCGAAACACAGCTGCGCTCAGTTTGACAGCAGACCGCGTTGCGCTGGGTTTTTTTACGCAATGATATGGTACCAGTCGTTCAGAAAGCAATGGCACACTACTGAACGTAAACTTGTCAAGACATCAACAACAGCAAAAATGTTGGTGTTGACTGCAAACTCCTTTAAAGAATATGCAACTAACTTTAACAATACTTGCAAGCCAGAACTAAAGCTCTGGGTGGTTGGGGGAGACGAAAAACTAAGTTAATCATGGGTGATTTGCGTGCAATGTACAAAAAAAACAAAGACAATCAACATATTTATTTACAAAGAAATGTTATCAAAGAAGGCGACGTTAGCAAAAAGATAGTTAAATCAGACCTTGTGTGCACATATCCTAATCTCACAAACTAAGCAGCAAACAAGGTTAGTGGTATTTGTGTAAATGATATTTGGTTTCAAGATCTCATCAATGTTTGGTTTGTGTCAGGTTCTCACATTTAAGGATGAAGATGCCTCGTATGACCTAACACATGTGAGACAAATACAGTTTCGGTATCATTTGACGTGATACACGGTAACACTAAGTTCAACACTTTATTTACACTTCTCATGCAACACAATCAGATCCGGCATCTCGCCATAACAATGTCAATACAACAATACAATCAGTCAATGAATCAATACACTGGATACACTCACAGACCTATACCACAGCCGCACAGTCTTCCATTCTCTCACAAGAGTTACTATCAATCGGCATTCAGGCACAGCAGTTATACATGCCTCTCTAAAACCCGTCCGTACTGTCCGGCAGCCCAAGTCTGTCTGCCGTTCCCGCTCTGAACACTTGCCATGTGGGGTTGAGTCCCTGCGGGAACTACGTGCGTCACGCCTGTACTGGCTTGACCACTGTCGGGTTAGTCCAGCTCACCGGCGAACCTGTGGATAGGTAAATGGTATTCGCCTGGCGCCCGTAACGACGCCGTGGCACAACTACAGGGGAGATTATGACACTTTGGAATTGCAGCGTGCAGTCAAGAGAATCGCTTTCAAATGTTCATCAGTCAATCTCGTTCGATGTGTTAACTTCACATACTTCATTTTTGAATATGTTTGCTCACAGACACAAGTTGTTCCAAACACTGATGCCATGCCAGCGTCACATTATTTCAGTTTCGGAAACTCAACATTAGGTAAGCAGCGGTACATTTTAACAAGTTTTCCTTCTCTGTGCTTCTCTCTCAACTAGTTATTTGCTTGCAAAACAATGAGCTCCAACTGTAGTTCAACTGGTACATCAGCAAGGTTACAATCAAACTGAATCTGGACTGAGGAATGTCACTCTCAATTATGTCAAGATGTGAAAATCTCTCAAAAAAATTCTTCTTAATGTCAGGAATAATTATTTTTGGAAAATCAAGGTTGACATCTTCGATGATTGTAGCACAATATTGGTGAAAATGAGAAAAGATATCTCCTTCCAGTTGTGCTTCAAACAACGACAGCTTTCTCCAAAAACTTTTGATGATTCTGTAGAGATCACAGATGATGTTATTCTTTCCCTGAAGTTTCAAATTCAGTTCATTCATGTGGGATGGGATGTCGACCAAACATGACAATTTTGACAGCCAGGTAGAATCTGACAACTGTGGATCAGCTCTATCCTTTTTTCAGTGAGGAAAAAATATATTTCGTTTCGGAGCTTGTAAAAATGGAGCAGCACTTTACCGCAGCTGAGCCACTTCACTGATGTCGCAGAATTATTTGACGTTTGTGTTATCGACAGTGGTGGGAGTGTGTAGGTCACATTTTGTCAAAGGGCAAAATAGTATTTTGCTCTTTGTTCATATTAAATGTTAAACTGACACACAAACATTAATATCTCGACTTAAAATTGACCTACAAACTTGAATAAAGTACCGTTGGATTTGTTTGAGGTATCCAGTTATGCACGTTATATAATTAAAAAGCAATTTAGAGAAAGTTACTAAAGTGGCTTCTTTGACACTGTAATTTTTCTGAGCTGGGGATAATATATTCGTAATAACACAAGGCCTCTATAGCATTTTCATGCTATGTTTGCTACTTTACTGCATCTATTAACACTTGTAGTTCACTTAATTATCACTGTCAAACAAAGAAATCCTTGTTACTTACCTATAAAATGGATGACATGCAAATAAAAGTAAATACTTCTGCAGCGTGGGACCTGTGTTGATAGTCAGATTTATCTGGGGGAGGGGAAAATACTTGTTTGTGTATGTTGCCATGGAAACCATGGTAAAGTTGGTCGTGCGTCGAAGTACACTTGTTCCTGCAGCGAGGCGCCGTCGTCATTTGGAGGCGACAGGTTCGATCCCGGTTGGTAACTTTCATAGCTTTCAGATTGTATGTTGTCTAGTGCGTCTTCTAATCTCTATTTCCTTCTTCGTCTTCTGTGAGTGCCAAATAATACTATGTGTGTCCATAGGCGGAGCTACCACGAGTCGGGGAAGGACTTGGGATGGTGCGAAATAAGCAAACATTACAATAAACAAGAAAGTCTAAATACAATAATTTAAAACTGAAAATAGTAAATTTAAGGCACACGGTAGCCAGGGAGTCTCCGTACGTGTGGATATCTCCTAGTATTCTAAACATAATATTTTAATTTAAATTGTATTACAACGTCTCGTGTTTCATACGTTTTATCAAGCAAATTCGAATACCGGATGAACATACGTCGAGGGTCGGATCCGGCCCGCGGGCCCTAGTTTGGTGACCGCTGCCCAACAGCAACTAATTGTGCCAGTTGGATTTTGAATGATGAATCCCTGCGCGTTAGGTTGGCTACTCTTTTCCCACCATGCTGATCTCCATTCCGAATGTTTTATTGGTGTTGAAGGGCCTCGTTTTTGCCACATTCTCTAAGGACGCTCTTAGTGGCAGGATTGTCCACTTGTTGACCTTCTGTTGTGATGGCGTATACAGATTGGAACTCATGAACGAGATTAGTTGCCTCCCTTTACATGACGATAATAAATTATTTCCATTTCTCTCTACCGCATAATTTTATTCACCAGGCTGTAAACCCTATTCTTATAAGTTGATTTTTGGATGGGATCGTGGAGAAGCTGACACAATTAATAGTGCACAGATTGTTAATAATGTGTTACAAGGACAATCATATAGCGTGGGTATTACACAAGCGAAGTGTCTCTTGTGTCATTATTAGCCTTTCCCATAATATACGAGGGTAAGTTAATAAGAAAATCACAAATGGCTATAGAAAAATAAGTACATATGATAACAACTTGAAACCAGTTTATTTTTATACACATACTGTCCCTTTATTTCTCAACATGATTTCCACCAACATTGATGCACTTATTCCATCGTTTTATCAGTCCTCCAAAACCAGCTGCATAGAACTGCGTGCTTTGTTTTCATTTACCGGCAATCCCACAGAGCTGTGTGACTTACTTATTGACTCGCTCTCGTAACGTTTTCTACCCAGCTATGCATCGCTTTACGGGACAAACATTTGTCAGCATAAACACTGACAACCCACCTTGGCGGGAGACATTTCGAGAATGACGCCGAAGTTGAATGTGAAGTGAAAACGTAATTTAGAAAACATAGCACGCAGTTCTATGCAACCGGTTTGGGAGGACTGATAAAATGATGGCATTAGTGCATCAATGTTGATGGAAATTATGTTGAGACATAAAGGGACAATGTATGTATAAAAATAAACTCGTTTCAAGTTGTTATCATATTTAGTTATTTTTCTGCAGCCATTTGTGACATACTTATTAACTTACACTCTGTAGAGAAGGTCAACTGTAACAAGACTCTATTGTACTCTGTCCGGCATCTCCATTTTGCACTCAAATAATCTCATCCCAACCAATCTCTTGTTATCTTGAAATCTATTGCTGGTCACCAATTTATAGTGTTGTCCTCTACGTGCATGCTTCAAGTCTACCTTTTCCTGACAGGCATCCTTTAGCTCAGGAGGAAGAATTATCGTGTATTATACCATTAACTCTTCGCTGACCACCAATCCGAAGCATTATTGTCTCCCATTACAAAGGGTAATTGCGGATGTATTTAACAATGACTAGTTTTTTAAATTAAATTCATAAAAAAATTAAAAACGAACGTAGGGTTTTTGAAATTTTCAGAGCACCATTATGAATGGTTGCTACACATTAAGAAAAAAATATATTTTATGCAAATATGTCATATGATCATGGTGGCCATCTTGAATTTGTTTGGCTATTTATAGAAATTTTAGAAGACGTTTTAAAACCATCATCTTTTCCTAGTTTTTAGTGAATTTGTCCAATGTAAAAGCTATAAAATGTTAGGGACATGGTCGGCGATTAATATAATAAGCTCAATAGAAGCACTTATTTAACGATTGACCAAATATTACAGCGTTACAAACTAACCACACACAAAAATGAATAAAGTGAAAAAATGTTTTTTTTTTAAATTTCTACACAGTATTGTGATTATTTCCTCAGTGTGTTGTGTTTGTGATATGTTACAATAATTATTTGTAAATGCTTACCTCTAGTTGAAGACTGAGCCACCTTCTTCATTAACTGGGGTTGAAGTTGTAGCTGCAGACCTCTACAAGAGTCTTTGTCTGGAACGTTGATAATCCTCAACCGTGTGGTATAACTTGAAACGTGGTGTCAGGCATAGAGGTGTATTGCAATCTGGGCAGTACATGCAAGTCTGGCTTCTTTTACCTGCAGCCTTACACGCTTTACAGTCTGGTTTGCACCTTGCCTTTTCATGTTTTTCAATAAAATGGCGCTCAGTAAGTCGTGATGTTGTGACTTGTGGTCTTGAAGGTGTTACACTGCGCTAAAGGAAAGCAGGTCCAATAAGAGCAAGACTGACATCCTGCCTGAACCTCTTTGCAGTGATCTTATTTGTAGAGTTGGCAGTGTTGTAGATTATATGCCCATTGATCAGAGCAGTTTCAACTAAGAAAATATATTATGGCAGGTACCATTTATAGGATCTATATGGGTAGGGGTAGCTTACATTCAGTTGGCCGAAGTGGTCGACACTGCCCATATTTTTTTTACAATGCAGGTCTAGCAGCCTGATGTGTTGACCTAAATTTGAGCGTCGGACCGTGTCTAGCGAAGTGGTCATAATAAAACATGGCTAGCCTGCTCTGTGGGTAGTCTGAGTGATTCGGGTTTGCACATTAGCATGAAGCCCGTCTGAATGGAGAAGCATCATAATGAATTGCTTTGCCCAAACAGCAATTCCTCAAGAATAGAGCTTTAATTCGACTACTCTCAGGGGTATGTTCGAAATCAGTATTTATTTATCATCATCATGTGGCTCTTTAATGTCACATCGATGAGCCAGCCAACCCCTTATCTGTTGATGATAGGAGGTGATAAGCTGTGACATTTGTATGAACACCCAGGCCTTTTGTTATCTAACTGGGTGTACTCAGCTGTGTTATTAATCTATTCACACCTACAAGGCCTAACTAGCCTTAGGCGATTATAAACGTTAGTTGGTTAGTTTAGTTAGTTAGTTAGTTAGTTAGTTAGTTAGTTAGTTAGTTAGTTAGTTAGTTAGTTAGTTGGTTGGTTGGTTGGTTGGTTGGTTGGTTGGTTGGTTGGTTGGTTGGTTGGTTAGTTAGTTAGTTATTGCAGTCGAGGTTCAAACTTCACGGCAACGGGTCGTCCCCATTATGCTCCGTTCCTGTGCCAGTGAATATCACACAAAATGCTCCCCACTGTCCAATGTGAAAAGTGGAACAGGCATGAGTCTCGGCAATCCAACAAGCCCGCACAGGTACACTGTGCATAATGCCGCTGCCAGAATGCCAACACAAAAATCATCCACGAAAACCAGTTCATCGTCGATGGAATCGGCAGTCACCAGAAAGACCTCATTAACCCCGGTTTATTCACATGATCCTGCCGGAAGCGTCGCATAAAGCACGAACTCCGTAGCTCCAGCGCCGACTCCCAGGAGTCACATGAACAATGCACTCGTGAACTGAAAAGGCAAATCAGTCAATTCAGCAACAGCTGATAGCCATTGTTCCGAACATGCAGGTCACTGTACAATTATAAACGATTATAAACGGTGGGGAGACAGCCACACGCGCAACCCCTGCTTTCTATTATCAGTGTTGTCTGACACAACACCTCATTTGCGAACAAAGGAATAATCTTGTCCGTGATGTCTAGCTTTCCACGCAGCCTTTACTATTCTTGGGACCAGATCGTTTGGGTGGTTCTCTCTACACGCCTCCTTTGGTGACAAAGGGATCAAACCATCTGTGTCTATTGTCCGTACACACACCTAACCTTTCTACGTACCCGAGGAAAACGGATGGGGAGCAACATACACAAGCACACAAAACTCGTCATTTCTTTGACTATAGTTATTATGTATTTCAAGGAAGGTTCACAAGCACAGCGTGTACCCCTTCAAGCAATACTTGGAGGTGACAGAGAATGCTTGCTCGTGGCAACCTGATGTACATACCTACTCTTTCCGACAAGACAGACTGTGTTGGCCAGGAGGAGCTATCCTAGCACAACTGAGCTCCACCGGAAGTATAGGATTCTGTCATGTTCCTGATTTACACCTGTCTATATGAGATATGTCCTAGAGGCCAGACCTAATAACTTGGTCTGATCCTAAAGGACCTGACACAACCCGAGAGGGTAGTTGACGACGGTTAGCTAATGTGTATTTGTAAAGTGTTATATGGAGTGGTATACCTGAGTTGTTCTAGTTACATGACCCCCTTTATTGATGAAGACTGAAGAGAAGCTCTCAAACCTCTAGTCAGCCAAGGACCCCGACTGGCTATCAATGCAATTCACTCCGAAGAAGCGTTAAACGGAGAGCCCGAGTCCAGGCCAGGGAAGAAGTCTGCGAGTCAGACTAAAGAAGAAGCCGAGGACACCAGTCAAACGTGTCCAGTGGAAAGCTCACGGTATCAGGTGATCTCCTCTCCCACACTCTGCAGCTGTACACTTCGCAGGCGGTCCAATACTACCTCTCTCCCGGGCTGGATGATGACTCAGCCCGAGAGACTAGTCTCAGTCTGACAGAATTACATTCTTTATCCTGTTCTTGAGGTGTCAACCATTGAGACTGAGTCTCGATTAAAGATTCTTTCTCGTGCCCTCAAGTTGTGTCATTTTTATAGTTAGTTAGGTGTCTGTTTGTATCTTTAGTAGTCTGAAAGGGAGTTTAACGTCCAGGACCCTGTATCGGGTACAATTCATAGAGGGGGACAGAAGAGGCAACTATAGTCCGCTATAACATAGCAACAAACACTGGTGATCCCGGTCCAGTTTTGTTGCACTGAGTCGAGATAATAACCACATCACTAGAAAGTGTCATTCTGTATTCATATGAGGCTACCACAATATACCCAGTACGCCTCTCCCGTGAAAAGAGGTTGTTTACGTCGCAAGGGAAGAAACTCATTATTACATCTGTAACGAATTATTTTAGAACAGCTGTCTTTTACCTTTGAATAGACTGTTGCGCACGAGCGGGAAAGTTGCACATGCTGACACGACTACCGAACGTGAGTTGATTATGACGTGCTCTTTGGCGGTAACGGCTTTATGCAGTCAACGTTGTATATTATGAGCAAGCCGATTGCCGACCAGGGTCGCCGTGCAAAGTGAGGGCCAGCCAGCTGGACACGAATGTTAGCCACAGTAGACCAGCTGGATGAAAGGATAGTATGCTGACGCTGCAGTAAAGTACAGTTTATGTTCCCAGAGGACATTATTAAATACTGGCAAATATGTGATGTTAACAAGTGTCTTGGAGCAGAGGTTCCAGTGGTACATTACTCGTTATGCTCTTTGAGGAACAGTGAGATTTAGTACACCCGGACAGAATACATCGTCAAAGCACCATTTGCTTACTTTATGGCTTTGTAACTCAGGAGTCGTTAGTTACTCTTTCACGGCTGTTTACCTATTTTTTTATACGCCACATAAAACAACTCTGCACCATCTACGTCTACAGTTATATTCAGTTTCAACTTCAGAACGTATTGACAACATTTCAAGTAAGATTACACATCCTCACGCAATACAACGAACATGACAACTTCGAACAAGAATGAACAGCCCTCTCGTCGCAATACCGGCAATTATAAATTATGACCTAAGAAATAACATAGGTACCACTCCCAGCATTATATTTATAGAGAAATAACAAAGAAAACTGTTCAGAGATATTGTGGGGATAAAGTCAAATCAGCTCATCGCCTACAGTACGGCGGGGGGGGGGGGGGGGGGGTTGGAGGTTGGAGAGAGAGATTGGAGAGAGAGAGAGAGAGAGAGAGAGAGAGAGAGAGAGAGAGAGAGAGAGAGAGAGAGAGAGATCTTGCGAAAACCCTTAGGGAAGGCCAAGAATCAGATGGATATATTCAGTCAAGAGTAAACTATGCCAACACAGACTACACAGTCCAAGTGACAAGCTCACTGTAAGATCGAAAGCGTCAACCTTACTTTTACCCTTTCGCTACGTGGCAGTTTGAACCATACACCATTGTCAGTATATGGAAAGATACTATGAAGGGGCTTTAAATGAACACCTTAAAAGTGAAATTACACTAACCATGCCACTGTCTTGTAACCTGTCAATATTGTTCTTAAGGATTTCAAGAGTGTTAAGCACATAACATCGCGATGCCAACGAACACGGTGACATCATAAGGACAGTCTGAAGATGGCCGCCCCACTTTTGACATGCAAAAAAGAGAAGCAGCTTCCTGTTATCCTTTTTTTTTTTCAGTGAAGGGGTGAAACTTAAATGGTGATGCATGCCTGTGAGTCCAACAAGTGGATAGGTGGAGTAGGAAGTTTCAGAACGATGTGATTTCTGTGAGATAGTACATCAGGTGGTGCATGAGTGGTTACACACGAGACTAAGATACTTTATTTCTACAGAAATCCAAGCACTTTAGGACTTGCATTGAACGCAATGGTGACTACATCGAAAAACGATACGTTTGTTCTTTACTTTGTTCAGAATATATTCACCAAAACAAACCAAAAGACATTTAATGTGTTCATGTGAAGTCCCCTTGTAGACAGATGGAAGTTTACTGATTGGTTGGTTGGGTGATTAGTTGGTTGGTTGGTTGCTTGGTTGGCTGGCTGGCTGGCAGGTAGATAGGTAGGTGGGTAGGTAAGTAGGTAAGTAGGTAGGTAGGTATTCGCCTGAAGACTGAAAACTATAATTCTTAATTGCGATGTTGATGTTCATTTCGCCTAGACCATGGACACGGCTTACATCTGTCAGAGAGAGTTTGGTGTAGAGACTACCTGTCAACCCGGTAACAATGTACCATTTCCACACGGACTGCCTTACAGAGTTCTCCTTTCCCTGTCCAAACCCAAAAGCCATAAAGGTTTGCTAGACCGGTACTGAAACTTCGCATCCACAGACACGATGCAATGTGGTCATGATACGTTACACACACACCAACATTCACATATACCCCCCCCCCCCACACACACACACACACACACACGCGCGCGCGCACGCACACACATACACACACATCTTGGGTTTAGCTTGGTAGTTTCCTCAACAGGTTGTGGGTATGCCTTTGACAACAAACACCAACCCCTCCTCAGAAATATATATTTGTATATGTATGTATATATGTATATATGTATGTATATATATATATATATATATATATATATATATATATATATATATATATATATATATATATATATATATATATATATATATATATATATATATAACAGGAAGAAGAATATAAAGGATAGGAGGAAATAGTTTCCTATTCTTAGGTGCTCAAAGACGAAGAAGCGCAACACTGACTTTTAGTGGGCCAGAGAAGAAAAAGATAATAAGAAGAAAGAGAAAAAGAGCACTTTATATATTCTCTCCAGTTAACAAAAGAAAGTTAAACAGAAGATTTCCAGGAGTTCTTAGCGGGGAACTATGCCTTAATGCACATTCCAGACAATAGATCACTGAGATTAGCTGAACCAACATTAATGAATGGAACAAACAATAACTAATATTACTAGAACTACAAAGACTAAACATAATACAACAGCAAAGACTAGATAAACAAGATAAAAGCAATACGCATCAGTCTTTATTTTGTCCAATACTGTAGCACATATTCACAACTGTGCGGATACAAAATAAGATTTCTTATAGGCAAAGCAATCAACACTCCGTATCGCTGACGTTCATATAGGCAGTCTCTCGCATATAGCCAGACCTCTGCCCTTTGTGGCCGAGCCTACAGGATGCTCCTAAACCCAGCTACGATACATATACAGCCGGCTGACCAGGACTGGACAACAGAGAGACCATTACTTAGAAGATAGAAAGTAACACAACTCTAAATCTGAGTATGGGCCTTACAGTGCAGAGACGAGACTTACCATCCCGAGACACACAACACAACACTATGGATCCCTGTAGTACACAGCGGAAAATCAGTGGATTGAGCTCCAGATATTACCAGACCCCTGTGCCTCAGCCAAATCCAATATTGTGCCTAATGCCACCGGAGAAAGTCATGTTCCCAAACCGACTGGGACACATTACTATAACAAGACCACAACATAATAGAGGTGTATTACAGAAGTATTGCAGAAATAATAGAAGTATAAACATGAGTGTGAAAGGTTGAATCAGGAACTACATCTTTAACCACACAGTAACAAACTAAGGTATGGAAAGCTTGACTATGGGATCAGTTGGGAGGTGATGTGGGGAAATGGGTGAGGGGAAAATTGGGTGGGAATAAGGAAAAATGGGGATAAACAAACATAGAGGTAAGGAAAAATGAGGGGTAAATAAGGACTCAGGGCTGTTCCCTTCTATGAAAGGAATTACATCCTCAACTGTGCTCCCGCTCCAGCAGAAATGCCTTGCGGGTTTGGCCGCCTATTCGACGTGGCTGTAAGTTTGTGCACGTGTCCACCAAGCATTCTATGACCCAACTTGATCATGCTTGTATCTCAATCAGTCTTCTGGATGTAGGTGGTGTGAGGGGGACAGTTTCTTTTCTCCTCTTTACTTTGGTCCGGGCTGACGCGCCCGCCTTCAGCGGAGACTCCCACTCAACTCAACCGCCGATGCAAATACTGCGCCAATTTCCTGCCCGGTCTATTACCCAGCATGCACCGCTACGCAACCTTTCTGGATGTTTCATCAGCCAAACATCCTGTAGAACCGTACCACGCTACTTCATATGGTAAAATTTGTAATAAAGAATCCTTTTCTACGCCTTGGCACCAACACTATATTTTCAGTAATTCTCCGTCCGCTCTTACCTTCCATTTTAGTTCAGAAAGGTTCAATTAAAACCAAATTCTCGATTCGAGGGACACTCGAATGCATGACCCCAGGACCGTCAGGTCAGTGTGTTAGCCGTTGCTCTTCGTGGTTTACCATAAATAGACATAAACATGAATATTTCAACACATTAAAACACTTGAAGATAAGAATTAGAGAAAGGGACGAATAATGTGGGAAGAACATAATCGGAGTTGCATGAGAGAGCAGAAGTTAGGATGGGTTGAACTGAGTTTGTTGAGGGTCTAAGTTTGAAATGGGAACTAAAGGATGACAAAATAATGTCCACACACAAAATGACTTCATTATTATCCAAAATGGAATTTACATGAATTGTCTCCCTTCATTTGTATTTTTAGTGAATGTGCAGTGTTTGAAAATATTGCCGTTCCAGGTTTTATATTCACCCTCTGTAGAGTTTATGCAACATAAAAGGTAAATACAAAGCGTGGAATGGCAATATTTTCAAAAACCCCGCAGTCATTTAAACTAAACCCTATATTTAATTTTTGGTAATAAAAAGTTACCAGATGCCATTGTAGAATATAAAGTGTTAGAATTTTACTGTACTAGTTCACGGTGTAATGATATAATCATATCTGTGAAGGGTCAGTCATTCATTCCATCAATCAATCTGTCAGTCAGTCGGGTAGTCAATGAGTCACTCAATCAGTAAATCTCTAAATTAGTAAATTAGACAGTCAGTCCGTTATTGAGTCTCTCAATCAGTTAGTATGTAAATCAATCTGTCCGTCAGTCAGTGAGTCAGTCAATCACTAGGCCAGCCAGTCAGTCAGTAAGTGTACCAGTCAGCCAAATTATTCCATGAATTATTGTGAATATATCACACGACCCTAGATCTACCTGTTTCACTATCTGGTAGAATGTGAATTTTCTAGAAGCCTGAGTTTTAACTCTGAACTCCAAGACATCGACGTTCCGCTCTGACAATGGTCATGCATCTATCGGGGTGAGTCTGGTGAGCAGGATTTCCTCCCAACCCAAAATTGGGGTAGCAACCCCTCGGGTGTTGTGTTGCATGGCTCCATTTGCCCTTGTCGAAGGTTAGCGGGGGATTGGTAGGGTTCTAGAAGAATCTCAAAACTGAGAGGGAAGACAATGAGAGCTTTCATTCAGATAGTGGTGGAGACGATTAGTAGTATGACTCTTCACTGGCTGTTGAACGAGGGGACAGAGGGCGTATGGGAATGTTCTGAGTGCAGTGATGTCGGTTCTTAGCTCAACTCAGCTCAACTCTTGTCCATGGTTAGAAACTAGCCCGGTTTGCAAATCCGGTACTGGACCTTCATATCTGCCAATAGTCATAATTCAGTGTAGCCAGGTCATGCTTGGAAGGCTTAAAAATCGAGGATCGACTTCATTGCACCGGGTGTTATCCCATATGATTCAGTCTGTTTCCGCAGGAAAAAGGTCACACAAAGCACAAACTCTGTAGCTCTAGTGACGACCCTCGGGAGTTTCAGAGAAAATTGCCCTCGTGATCCGATAGCCGTAGCGTGGAATCAAATCCACAACTTTCGGAGCGCCGGGCAGACTGCGAAGCCATTCCGACACGGAGGCTCAGGTCACGCATGATTCAGCACGGGGCAACTGGCTGATACCAGGCCCAGGCTGGTCATGTGCCCTCCACAAGGTTTAGGTACTTCATTGTCAACAGACTCCGAGCCAATACCCAGACAGAGGTTCTGGTCGTTAAAACAACAATTTCTAACCTGCTCAAAGTGGATACACAAATAAACATTGCTACTATACAATAAGAGGTATACGTGGTCGTGAGCCTTAGTGCTCATGCGTTTGAACTTCCGTTGCACTGAAGGCGGGATCTGGAGGTTTCTTAACTAACACCGGTTAGTTGTATTTCACGTTGACGTCTCGTTCAGAAAGAAATGGCAAACAGCTGAACGTAAAAGTGCCCAGTAACTAATTTTTCTGGGGGTGGGGTCCATCTCACAATTCTTCAAAGGACATGTAACATAGATAGACCATACAATACACACCAACAATGGTGAACAAAACACAGATTAGAGATTCTCATCAACATGAATTAAAACAGTCAAATGTGTTTGTAATTACTAAAACATAACGCAACGCTTACAAGAAAACAATTTAATAACTAACATGACACTTAGGTCTAATAACGTGTGTTATATTTTATTGTTCAGTATATCAGAGGCACGACAGAAACTTCACCACTACCGAGAGACAACTATCGCTGGCGAATCTACAATAGTGGTCACTGCTGCAGCCGTTGTTTGACAAATGGTACACGTGATTTCAAACTCCAGCTCTTACACGGCTGTGGAGAAACAGAGCGTAGAAATGTAAGAAATTGTCATGAAAATCACCGTGGTTTAACCAGTTGATGAAAATACAGGCAGTCGGATTAACGGCATGTTTTCAAGGCCACACTTGTTTTAAACCGGTACAGAAAAAACAGTGTGTTGCAGCTGCACTTGTTTATTTCTGGTCGGCGAAATAGGAACATTCGGGAGACATTGAGAAGTTCCGACATCAAAGCGAATTGACGGCTTGTTGTTGGGACAATGCGGGAACTCGCTACCTTGTTTGGGTGTCAGGACAGGAGGAGATAACTGTGAACAAGAAAATATAACTCTTGTAGTGATTTAATCTAGGGGGAGAGCACTGATTCTGAAATGGGTAATCTGCCCTTGAAACCATCTAGAATTTTGAGATCAAAAACGCCAAAGGAACAATTCAAGGCTGTTTGCCAAGAAAACATGATTTGGACACAGTGTAACTCAGACAGTTGATCTAGGCAGCCGTGCTTTGGCACTGCAGTTATGAATTGTAATAATGTCTACCGTGTGCGAATTAAGAGGATTTAATTTTACACATGCCTGCCATGGCAAATGTAGATGTGATTTAAAGAACTGCGGTGTTGCCTAAGGTAGTTCATATTGTATAATTAGTCCTAAATAATTTAGGCAGTAGCATGGTTGAAACTAGCTAGAGTAGTGAAATGATAATTGGCTCTGTTAGTTGAAAATAGAGTAGTGAAGTGTTGATAAGCTCTACTAGTTGAGAATTGAGTAATGGGGGATAATTGGGATATTCCAGTGAGTGCTCCCTGGTGGGCGGGGTTCCGCATTCTGTGTGTTTTTTTTTTTCTTTCTTGTCTTGGCCTGATGAACACCAATGTGTTGAGTTCATCTGTCCCTGACAGAGTTAGGTTCACTGTTTTTTTTCTTCTGAGCAAGGCCGATGGCCCACGATCATCTAATAGAGATCAGTGACGGGGAGGCTATCTCCAGTTGTGTTATATATTTTACAGGTTCCCTCTGGTTGGGATGAAGAACACAGAACCATTGAAAAATCAGATCCCGGATAATTTTTGGTGCAGGAAGATTGGCCAGCAACTTTCTCAATGGGCCTATGCTAGAAGAAGTTGATAAACATTGCTCGGTGGAGCTGAATAGTATAAGTATCCCACAGGATAAATACTGAGAACATTACTAAACAGACTTTACACTACCAGTAGACCGCAACATAGTAATGAGTTTTGATTTCATACCATTCGTGAACACACCAGTGGTGATGGATGATCAGTCCACTTATTACTAGATCAGTAGGGACTGATGTTCACATTGGATGAAACCAAAACATTGGAGAGTGGTTGTTCCACGTAACAAAGAAATCATAACATTAAGACAATATCTAGAAAATTAAGATATTTATTTGAGTCTAGAAAAAATGACTGTTTTAAGAGTGAAAACTGTAGAACATTTCGCAAGAAGGAAAAACGTCATGTTCATGGGACAGTGTTCCATTTTTTTCACTGGGCAGGAATTGTGAGGTCTGTTTCTATAAACTATTAGGAACAGTTTTTTTTTAGGAACAAAAATAGTATCGTTCCCGGACTGTAGATTTGAATGGGAATCAGATCTCAAGGTTATCAGAGCTCCTGGAGGAGGACATGTCTGGAGGGAAGGACACGGCATTTGGTGAGGTCCATTGTGCTGATTCTTGTGATGTCGTGTAATCCTTGCCATGATGAGTGGACTCTGATCATGAACTTTGTAGTCTGACCTCTACATTTACATTAGAATACACAACACACATTTTCTTCGCATACACGTCTCACATACGTTACACTTTTCTTTTAATAAATTAATATTTATTAATTTTTAGAAGCAAGAGTTGTTGAATATGTTGCGTTGGGGAAGTATGAGAGGGGGCATAGTACGACAGTGAGAGAGAGATAGGAAAAGGTGTCCATGAACTGAAGGAGTGTGTTGGACGGAAGCTGGTGGATTCTCCAGGATATTGAAAGGGGGTAAAATATAATGTGGGTGTTGACTCCCCTCACTCCAGGGACGACACTTTAAATTAAGACACGACAGTAATGCACAAATGTGTTTGCTCTTTTTATTTCAAGCAGTTGATAATTGAAAGTAATAAACTTTCGTATGCCCATGAGTTGCTTGGTGTTTTGGTTGGGTGGTTGGTAGGTTGGTTGGTTGGCTGGTTGGTTGATTTGTTGATTGGTTGATTGGTTGTTTGGTTGGTTGGTTGTAGGTCAGTTGGTTGGTTGGTTATTTGGCTGCCTGGCTGGCTGGCTGGTTGGCTGGTTGTTTATGAATTGTTTGAGAAACTGAGTTGTAAGGCTGAAGCCCGACACAGTGGTATTCTGGTAGTATAGGTCCTGCACAGAGCGTGAGTCTCTCGCTTGATGTAGAGACTTGTCTCTCGGCCCGATACCAAAATACTGTCTCCGCGGGGTCTGAGTTGCAGAATCCCCCCCCCCCCACCTTACCCCCACCCCACCCTACCCCGCTCATCAAGCTCAGAAACAAGTAGCTGTGCAAAACTGCTTCTGGAACTTCACATTCGGGGTGAGCTATATAAGGCTGTAATCAGGTGATGTTCCTGCACAGCACATACAAACCGACTGGCATCAGGTGGTAGTTTCCTCCACAAGTTTTATTTAGTTCATTTCAAATAGACCCCAGCCTCATGCCCAGAGGGAAGTGTACTCGGGTTAGATTATGAGACAGAAGAAAGTAAGAACCGGGATAGAGTTGATTAGTGTAATAAATGGACCAAACGAAGCTAATTATATAGCAAAACATAAAAGGCAGGAGAAGATTATAAGGTTTGGTTTCACGTGTGGTTTTCATATGCTTTCCAAATTCCATAAATAACAGCGATAAATCGAAGATTGTGGTCAAATGTACAACCCATTACTACATCTATGTCGTTAAAACAAATGTGCAAACTGGCATGCCATCATAACGATCATTATACGGCGAGTGGTCTTGGGAATATATTTTCTATATGCACTTGTTGGGGTAGACTTATGCACGTATTTCTGTAGCGATGTAAACACATACTAGAGAACAGATTGTCTTATAGTCGTGTGGCGCTGATGATCATGTCTGTCCACAGCCTTTTGTCTCTTGTGCTGCCAATTATTTGTGATACCGACATACCTTCATGTCAAATTGCTAAAATCTTATACCTTGGTCTCCCCCTACCACTTCTACCCTTCAACTTCCCCGTTGTTATAACATACTGCACCGTTCCTTTTCTGTTGATATTTTTTTTTTTTAGCATATCCTTTTACAGGACTTAGCTGTCAACACCAGCATCTTTCAGCTGTATGTTGATCTCTTGGCAAGATTACGCTCAGTAGTTTGCCATTGCTTTCTGAGCGGCCGGCTCACATACCCCGTAAGTTACCGATGAGATTCGAACCACTGCTGATTTGAACCGTCATCACGTTACCTGACGAGAGTATACGAGATTACGGAGAAAAGTCATAACCTCTAAGCCACGAAGCCGGCTTCTGTTGATATGCCCAAAGAATATAGACTGTCCACTTCTGGTAAGAGTAACTAGTTCTCTTTGTGATTTAACCTTTTTCGGGATATGGTCATTGCACTTTGTATCCATCCACATGGGGACAGATAGATATATTAAAACAAGATCAAAAAAGGCAAACGTAGCTTCGATTGCACTAGGAAATTTGACGACATCAAACGAAATTAAAAGTAGCATCACGCTTAGAGTATATAACTCTAACGGTAAAACAGGAAATCAATGGCGCTGTCGCCATTTGGAGGTGACAAGTTCGAATCCCGGTCGGTAACTATAGCTTTCAAATTTTATGGTGTCTAGTGCGTCCTCTAGTCTCTACTTCTTTATTCTCCTTCTGTAAGCGCCAAAAAATACTACGTGTGTTTATTTATGTAACGGTAAAACAGTACTGTTGTATGAATCAGAGACATGGGGAACGACTGAAACTACAGACATCCTGCTCAGAATATAATTACTAAAATCGTATGACAGAATCACCCATATGAAACGTAAGGAGCGAACTAACTAAATACGTACTAGAGCAGTGGTTCTCAACCTTTTTTGACCAGTGCCCCCCTTCACCATATTTTCAGAACATCATTCCCCCCTTTCGTATTTCCTACCTTAAAATGTCCTCCTCCCGCCCTTACACAGTATGAGTAATAATGGAAGCACATACTAAAACAAGTCTAGATGTCCACATAAGACGTCATTTGTGAGTCTACTTACTTTATAAAATGAATTTTAGAAGGACAGTAGATGTACAGACGTACAGTAGACGTTTTAGACGTACAGAACGGTAAAGTATGAAGGGAAAAACAATATCAAGCAATCAGTTCTTGTATTAACGCCATCTTGAAATAATCTCCATCCCCCCCCCCCTGGAAACCCCTAAATTCCCCCCTGGAGGGGGGGGGGGAATTCCCCACCGGTTGAGAACCACTGTACTAGAGAATCAAAAGATGAGGAAACAACGCTGGCATTGAATTGAATACAAACTGAGAAAACCTAATAATGGAGTGCTTAGAAAGTCTTTTCACTGGAACCCACAGGGCAACCATAAAGAGACAGACCATAAACACACCGAGAAGAGAATTAGAGACACAGATAAATGATGTATGGAGTACACGCAGGAAGCTGCAGTAGATATAAAAATGTCAGACGGCTTGGTGTGTATTAATTGAGTTCCTACGCTCCAATGGGAGATACAGGGCAGAAAAAAAAAGTGAATTGCATTTTTCTAGTCTTGGGGGAGACTAATGATATATCGATTTACCTAGAGTGTAGCGGTATAGATGTTGGATATACTTCTGTTGTAGCACCGAGCTGACAATGTGGAATACCGTAATACAATGCAATGTAATCTACACACACGTATACTCACCCGCAATACACATTCTCTCACAGAATGTGCTACAGCATTTCTGAGTGCCCGGGCAGTTAAAGTCGCCTTCACATTGTCTGTGGCACGTAGCTTCGTCATTCTAAATTACAAGGAAATGTTTAAAACCACAGTGTTTGCATTCAATTATCACTTCACCTTTAAATTGTTATGATTCATTCTAGCAATTTTTATTTTACGAGTAGCAGAAAGGGTAGGCATGTCGCTGATGCCCCTCGAATGCTGTAAAGGTGAAGGACTCTTCCACGTCTAGATATGGGAATTGGGCCTATGGTTATAGCGCCAGATGTGTATAGACCAATGGGTACTGAATTGGTGATGTGGCCAACATTACACCGGCCGCCATACTTCCTATGTTTCCTTGTACCCATATTTGGTTAACCGACCTGGTAGCCCGGATCAAGGTTGAGGCGAATTCGAAAGGATGACAAACGGACATGCAGGAAACACGAGGCAGCTACTGTATTACATCGGTTACCACTGAGCTATTAAGGCTGATAATATATGAATACATAATTTAATCCCTAATCTACATTTATCGTTAAGCGTATGGATTTGTGGAGCCTACGCTTGCATTACAAGGCCATATGTGTTGCAGTCGTTCATATCCATGTTTGCTTAGTATATTTGATAGTATCTATTCATCGTTTTTGTTGGTCTTCTTGGGCTGTATGCCTACATCTATGTAGGATGTATGATCTTTACGATAGTTCATCAAACTTCGTTCTCATAAGATGTCCAAATAATAGTATTTGCTCTCGCTCTCTCTCGGTGAGTTCGATGCATGATGCTGCCTATCTATTTCTGGCTTAGTCGTTTTGCATTCTGTCTTATCTGGAAATGCTATTAGCATTTCTCAACAGTCTAAATCACATGTGACGAGTTGCCTCTGCTTCTATGTTGATACTGTCCACGTTTGACATAGGCAGCAAAGTTTTGAAACAAACATACTGTCTATTACATATTGACAGCAAAGTGTTGAAGCAAACATACTGTCTATCACACACTGGTAGCAAGTTGTTGTGACAAACATACTGTCTATCATTTATCATGATCTTTCATAGTAATCTCTGAGTGTTTATGAAAAGTTGACAGCTGATAATTAACAGTGTTTGCCATTTGTCAGCGTGGTTGTAGTCCGTCTAATCTAGTCCGCCACATGTGAAATTGCTGCCCAGATATTTAAACTTCAATACGTGTTTTACTTTTACATTGTTTATTTGTATAATAAAGAGAAGATGGGTGCAGGATGTGGGGGATGATCTCCAGATGGGTGTATCGGACGCGGGTTATGATCCAGAGGTTTTCCGGAAGGTTGTTATGGGAGCGAGATTCTGCAAAGGACATGCTACTGAATGAATGAATGAATTTGTATAATATGTAGACATATTTATTTCTTTATTTTCATGGCGTCTGTTCGATGTGTGTTGAATTCTTTGTAACATTTTTATGGTCACTCCTTTTAACGTCATCGCCATCTTGAACAGCCGGACATGATTAAATCACAAAATACCATAATTTAAAAACGATGATACGTTACTCCTCGTTATTCTTGTATAACACCACAGCTCCGTCGCTTCCACATAATTCTTTAATTGTGTGATAATTGTCCATGATTCGCATCCATACAGCAGGGTTGGCTTAATATAGCTTTTAGGGGACACACTAGACAATATAGAAATTGAACTATATTGTGACCACAACGGTATTCTAGCCTGCAGTCTTTTAATGACGTCAACGCCTCGATAAAAGAAGTGCACATCGACATATGACCGTTATTATTAACTGTTGCAGTGCCGAAGGATAATATATCACCACACGTGAAACTCCATTTGAACAGAATGACGATATATCGCCATAATAGTGTCATCGAGTTCTTTGTTTCCTTTCGCGGTATCTTCCGCAATTTAAATGCCCAGTTAATGGAAATGTAAATTATAATACTCGTTCATTTATTTGTTTGTGCACCATTTTGGGTCCAAACCTACACTGTACTTGGCACTGAATTTGTTAACGTTCTTTAAATTTCGTAGACGTGGGAATTAGTTAGATTGCTCACAACTGCGCTGACCCACTAAGTCAATAAATCCAACTGTTCTATAATTTAAAGAGAGAGATGGTAGTGAGGAAGTGACTTGTTGTCATATTACCTCTCTATCTCGTCACATTAACTTATTAAGTGACTTGGGATGATTAATCGCCTTAAGCGGCTTCCCGTATCTGACATGGGCTTATATATCGCCAAGATGTTATCACTGCCTTATAATATAACATGTCTGTTACAATATTAACACCTTTTACGTAATAACTGTGACACACCATTGCTTCCCATTTTTCCCCATCCATTTTTGTTTGGTCCAAACATACGTTTTGTTTGGCGTTGAATCTGTTAACTCTCTTCCGTGTCACATTGCCTCTTAGTCGTGGCACATTATCCCTCTGTAATTTGACATTACAATTTTCGTGTCACATTATATCTCGGTCATGTCACATTACCTATTGTAGTGTAACTTTAGCACCCTACCGCTTAATATTATCTCTCGTTCGTGTCACATTGATGTTGAATTAAATAATGTATGAGAGGAATTAGAGAAGAAGGGCAGAATGTCAGACGCGCCTGCGTGTTCAATTCTTAACCCTTTGAAAATAAATATTGTTCGTTCGTTGGTTCGTTCGTTCGTTGTTCAGTCGTGTCTCATTATCTCCCTGTCATGTTACATTATATGTATGTCGTGTCACGTTATCTCTCTGTCACGCCACGTTACCTTTGTGTTGTGTCAAACTACTTCCATGTTGTGTCACAGTACCTCTCTGTCGTGTCACATTACCCTCACTGTTTATGCCATTACCTACCTGTTTTGTGACATTACTCCTCTATCGTGTTACATTATTCTTTGTGGTGTCATATTTCTCTGTGTATATGTCACGTTGCCTATTTTTTGTATCAATTTAGCGCTATATCGCTTAATATTATAACTCTGTCTGCAAATGACATGCTACTAAATGAATGAATGAATGTCACGTTACCTTTCAGTCGTGTCACATTTGCCTCGCCGTCGTATCACGTTTTTCTGTCCGAAGATTATAATGAAAACTTTAAGATTAACACTTCACTATAATTTCTAGTATACCATGCGCTGCTTGAAGATGTTCAAAAATCTCTCAAAATTTCTCAAACTCCACTTTAAGTAGCTTTCGTAGTTAAGACCCTACAAGTTAAGAATATGTATAACATATGGCTTGTATTCTATTCTACGATTTCTTTCAGTCACGTTTGGTAATCTGTGTGCTAATCGGTTGTGACATTTTCAATTGCATGTCCATCTGTAGCAATAAACATTAAAGTATGCAGTTACGGTACCTTTTTGGAGCTGAAATTATCATCAAAAACTAGCTTAAAAAGATAACGTTTTTTTTTTTTTTTTGCATATATACAGTTAGAGTTCAGTTTTGTTTTGTGAGGCGCTATCGTCAATTGGAGGCGACACGTTTCATTCCTCGTGTGACAACTGTAACTTTCAATGTTTACATTGTCTAGAGTGTTCTTTAATCTTAACTTCTTTCCTTTGATTCTGCTGACAACCAAGCAATGCCTGTGAATCTATTTTTCATACATAAAAATACGGCAATCAGAATCAAGAATGACTCACTGGGATTTCAGGACATGTTCCATTTTTCACCGGAACTGCGTACTCGCAGAGGTTACCGCCAAATCCACTTGGACAAGTGCATATTGGGTAATCCAGAGGGAAGTCACATGTACCACCATTTTTACATCCGTGATTTTCGCATGGGTTAGGCCGTCCGAAAGCTGTAGATAAAAATGTGTTTTTCACACCATTTAACATACGAGAAATGCATTCACATGTGTCGATCATCCTTAATATAAGTAGAGGAAAATTGTAGAGTTTAGAAGACAAAACAGACAACAATATACAAGGAAGCTAAACTTACTACACTCGGATTCGAATCTCTGCGTTCAAATAATTATAGAGTCTTACTGAAGAAATAAGTCTACTTGGGCGTACTCGTGCAAAACAGCATCATTATCCTGTGTCATATCGAAAAGCGTGGAAGGTCATGTTTAACAATCTCATACGATCACCAGAGTCGTAGATAAATTATACGTTATTGTCCCGATTATGACATCCAGGTATTTATCTCTCTGCCATCCCCTTTCTCATTTTACCTCACATTTGCCAATTTTCACTAAGTTTTATAGTTTATTTGTAAACGCAATGTGCCTAAAATCTTGATTGTCGACGTCTAATATCTCAAATCAATTTTCATTTGTTTCTTGCAGGACTCTCTCATTTGTTTTTCTTTCCTTCCCTTATATTCTTTACATTTTCCACAAAAACCACATTTTCACTGTCATTAATTGTTTCTCAGCTTGTCTGCTTATTGTTCATGTTTCAAATCCATATAACAGTATGTTCTATATGACACTTCAACACTCTTTTTTTAATTGCATTTGAAACATTTTATTGGTCAGTATGTTTTCCAAAATGCAAACGGCTACATTTGCCATATCGATTCTTGATCTAGTCTCTAAAAGACACATTCCACCAGATACTTTGTCTATTCCGAGATAGCTGTACCTATTTACCTCTTCAAATATGTTTCAATTTACTCGCATGTTACACTGTGGTATTTCCTTTCGTCTTGGGTACAAACAAATATATGTTTTCTTACAATTTAATTGTAACTCCAGTCCCAAGCATATTCTATCAAATGTGAACGATATCACAGAAGATATGCTCATATATCCCAGCTGTAGGTTTCGTTGTATTTTCAGTGATGTAGTTTGACAGTATAATTGTATTGCTCTTGGCTTAAATGATTCAATATTTCCACTGGGACTGTAATACACGCCGGCTCCTGTGCAAAGGGGTTATAAGCGCAGTTCTAAATCCCCCATAATGCGTTCGAAACACAGCTGCGGGCGATGTGGCACCAGGCCGACTTGCGTATTTTTTTTTAATGAAATGGAATAGGTACCGTTCGTTCAGAAACAATGGCAATCTACTGAAAGTAAAGTTGCCAAGAGATCAAAAACACCCAAAAAATGCCGGGGTTGACTGCGACGTCCAGTAAAGAATATGCACGCAGGTAATACCACCAGATCTACTTATAAGTAAATCAAGAACCACTGTACACACCTTAAGGCGCATCCTACATATGGAGTTATGTTTCACAGACCAGTAGGTATTCTGTATGTAATGGTGCCGGTATTATATCGGCTGTTTTTATTTCCCAAGGACATTTCAGAGTACTAGTTTTAGGCTTTGACAAATCTAAGATTCCAGTACATTAACAAACTTGGATATCTCTTATATTTACTTGGGCAAACACATAGTGGGAAATCCAGAGAGAATTCACATCTCCAGATGTTGTCACATGCGTGAGAATCGCATGGATTAGTTAGTTAGTTAGTTAGTTAGTCGACAGATCATCCTCATTGCACATCGAACCATTCAGTCCATAAGTGCTCGGATCCCCTCCTCAGCAAATCCCGCAGCGTGTAGCGGCTAACGACGCCAGTTCTGTGTTGGTTTATAAATCTTCTTTGGCTTACTGCGTAGTGTTCTTGTTTGGCCACCTCTCTTTTAATTTGCTGCTCTCGCAGTCTGGCCATTGTTGTAGATTCACAGTCATCACTTGGTTCTCGCAAGGATTGATTCCAGTAAAAGCTACATAAACTGTAACTACATTTATTTCCAAGTTCTTCAATATATGTTCTAAATAATGTTGCTGCTGTTATTTTTTTCAAAGACCTATATATATATATATGAAATAATAATTGGAAACACCTGGTTTAAACACCATAAAAGATTACATTACACAAGGTTTCGAAATGCGTTAATTAATGTAAAGGCAATGCAGGGTGCTGACTGTAATAGTGATCATGTACCACTCACTATGTGGTATAATAAAAGTAAGACTGTATAGAAGAAAAAAAGTGGTTAGGAATATGAGACTTAATAAAGAGGTAGATAAAGGTAGATAAAGAAATTCAAGAAGGTAGATAAAGAAATTCAAGAAGGTAGATAAAGAAATTCAAGATCATTACAGAGTGATTGTGAAAAATAGATATAATGCAATAGCTAAAATACAGAATATAAACGAACAATGGGAAATGTTAAGGGATTCCATTCATCGAACGAGCAAAGAAATATTACCGGAGAGAAGCCAAAAAGCTAAGAAATAATGGATGACTGAAGAAATATTAAAGTTGATGGCCAAAAGAAAAAAGAGTAAAAATGATAAGCATGTATATAATGAGATAAATATAGAAATACACAATAATTGTGTGAAGGCAATAGAAAGTTGGTTAAATGAACAGTGCAAGAAAATTGAATTAAATTCTATTAAAGATACAAAAAATATGCACAAACAAATCAGTGAGATTACAGGAAGAAAAATAAGAATAAATACAGGTTGTTTAAAATCAAAAACAGGAAATATATTATTAGAGGAAGATGCTATAATGAAGAGGTGGATTGAGAATATACGAGACTTATATGATAGAGAAAGGGCAGAATTAACAGAAGACTGTAACTTAGAAGGTCCATCTATTCTAACAGAAGAAGTTGATGAAGCTATCAAGCATATGAAGAATGAAAAATCAGCTGGGCCAGATGGAATCACAATAGAAGAATTATAAGTAATGGGAGAATTTGGAGTTGATATATTAACCAAAATGTTCAATGATATTTATAGCAGTGGATATATACTAACCGATATGTTGAAATCTGTATTTATAGCTATACCAAAAAGACCAGAAACAATCGAATGCCAAGATTTTCGTACGATTAACCTCATAAATCATGTCACTAAGCTTCTACTCAGAAGTATATGAGAAGAACGAGGAAGAAAATAAAAATGAAAATTGGTGAAGAACAGTATGGATTTGTGGAAGGAAAAGGTACAAACAATGATACACATTACGAACACTATTAGAAAGATCAGTAGAGACAGAGAAAGACATATATTTGTGCTTCATAGATTATACTAAGGCATTTGATAAAGTAAAACATGATGAACTGATTAAAATGTTGGAAGATATTAACATTGATGGGAAAGATCTCAGAATAATAAAAAAAAACCAAACTGCAGCAATTAAAATGGGAAATAAAGAAGGAAATTATGAACAAATAAAGTTGGGAGTAAGACAGGGATGTGCTTGTCACCAGAACTATTCTCCCACTATAGCGAAGTAATAATGAGAGAGATCAAAGAAAAGCCAGGAATAATATGTGGAGGTTATAAAATAAATAATATACATTATGCAGATGACACAGTATTGATAGCGGATAATTCAACAGATCTACAACAATTGTTAGACATTGTAGTAAAAGAGAGTGCAAAGAAAGGACTCTCCTTGAATATCAAGAAAACAGTAACCATTGTGATATCAAAGAAACAGGTGACACCCAAATGTGAAGTAGAGATAGATGGGAAAATTTTTCACCAAGTGGATAATTTTAAATATCTAGGGACATTATAACATCAGATGGAAGATGCACAACAGAGACCAAGAACAGAATAGGGCAAGCAAAGGCTGCATTTCAGAAAATGAAGAGTATCTCATGCAATAAGTCATTATCAGTGAATGTAAGAAAGAGAGTGCTGAAGAGCTATACAGAACCTGTTTAGCTGTATGGCTGTGAATCTTGGAATATAAACGAACAAATTAGGAAGAGATTGGAAGCAACAGAGATGTGGTTCCTTAGACGAATGTTACGAATTCCTTGGACTGTCAAAGTAACTAACAACGAGTGCCTTAAAGAGTCTAACGAAACTAGAACAGTGTGTGCAACAATAAGAAAGAGACAAACAGCATTTGGGGGGGGGGGGGGGTCATGTGATATATATATATATATATATATATATATATATATATATATATATATATATATATATATATATATATATATATATATATATATATATATATATATATATTGGTAATATGTTTGTCTCACTGTAAATTTGAATAATGAAGACAACAAACAAGTTCCAGAATTTCTTCTTCTTCTTCTCTGCGTTCATCCGGAGTTTTTTTTTTCTTCAGATGTGATTGCGGTGTTCCAGTTAGGCACCCTTGGGTCGAAACCCTTAGGCAACACATCCGGCTTTCAGCGTGCAATTTTGACCAGGTTAGCATTCCTGGGAGACTCTCACTGTTGTGGTACCGTCCACATCCCAGCTTGTCAAGTTGGAACAGTCGAAGACATCAAGGTCATCCCTCAAGGGAAGACAGGGACAGTCCATGGCATTTTCCGCCATCCAGGGTGGCTTCCATAATGCAGAGCCGACACATAGCGCCCTGGTACTGGGCTCACCGAGGGAATCGTCACGTCCTGCTCATGGCTGCATTAATTCCTCACTTCAATATATTGGGCATTTCGTTTGCCCAGGACCGTTCCCGCACAGACCAGACAGGTCTGCAGACGGTATCCACTCAGCGAGTTTTCGATTCGGAAATCTGCTTATCGTTGTGGCAGTCAGAGCTGTTCCAGGCACGACGGACATTCGGAAAACTACCTAGTCAGAGCTGTTCCAAACAAGAACGGCATTCGGAAACTAGATAGCCAGAGCTGTTCCTAGCACGAGAGACATTCGGATGAGACATTTCACTCGGACGTAAATGCGTAGTGCCAATATTTATTTTGCCACCCTTAGGCCGGCACTTCCGACTTCAGCGGGCATTTTTAAAGAGGTTAGCCTTCCTCGGGTTTCGAGGCACGTTAGCCTTAATTTTCTTGCATCGCCCACATCTCAGCTGGTCAGGGTAGAACGGTCAAAGACATCACGGTCAACCCTCAAGGGAAGGCAGGGGCAGACCATGGGCATTCCCCGCTATCCAAGGAGGCTTCTATAATTGCAGAGCCGGCACATATTGCTCTGAGACTGGGCTCACCCGAGGAATTGCCACGTCATGCTCATGGCTGCTTTGATTCCTCACTTCCATGTACTGGGCATTTCGCTTGCCACTGGTCGCTCAAGCACAAACCAGGAAAGGACAGACTAGAGCGACATCCACTAGGTAAGCTTTCGTTTCGGACTTCGGACCCCGTAATGGATTCGCTAGCCAAGCGTTCCAGTTCGTGTTGTTGAGACGTTCTTCCACGTTTGACTACACTCTCTGTGAGCATAGATACAGACATTTTTCGTAACCATTTCGTGCAACTGGGGCACTTTTCTACCTTTAGTACTCGCTTACGAGGTAGGCTACACGTGCTGCCGGCTCAGCACCTTACCTCGGTGCATCGGTGAGCGAGAAAACGGCCAGGCCCTCTCATCCGGGGATCCCTCATATCCCCCAGCTGAGAACTTTCGAAACAAGTATCTGTACTAAGCATGTAGCGTGCTCAGCATCTCACCTCCATTTTTCGGTAGGTGTGTAACTACCCGGCTCTCACGTCCGAGGATTAATGGCTTAGAGGCGTTCAGCCTCATCCCTCAGCTGAGAGCCTTAGTGCTTGTGTTCGGACCAAGAACTTCTGCCTTCGTGCGCCTGATTTAAACTTGTGACTGCTATCCTCAGTCTACCTGCAGAGCAGCAGGTTGTGTCTCTCTTGGTCCGATCCCTAACCCAAGGCCTGTCCGACATGTAGTTTTGTTTCCGTCGACAATGCACTTGGGGTTACTGGGACACGAATTCCCCCCCCCCCCCCCAGATTCCAGAAGATGAGACAATGGCTAACTAACATGAAGGTCAACTCACAACAATAAAGACACGCTGGGCTTGAAGATGCATGAGGCAAGGAAAATGGGGAAGAATTGATAGTCTGTCCAGTAGGGGGCGTCATACTGCACATGAAATACTGCATCATCATGATGATGATGATGATGATGATGATGATGATGATGATGATGATGATGATGATGATGTTGATTGATGATGATGATGATGATGATGATGATGATGATGATGGTGATGGTGGTGGTGGTGGTGGTGGTGGTGGTGGTGGTGGTGGTGGTGGTGGTGGTGGTGGTGATGATGATGATGATGATGATGATGATGATGATGATGATGATGATGATGATGATGATGAATGGGTGCACATGTTTCTGCCATCTATTAATATGTAATGTTTATAACTCATCCAGGTATAGCATATTATTTCGTTACTTGTATGTATAGTATGTTTGACATGTTAGTTATTGAGTCATCTAAATAAGCACTTAACAGAATAATCAACAACATATAGATCGATACATGGAGATTGAAAGGCCGGATAGACAGATAAACTGACAATCAGACCAATTTGAATATTTATGCGCGATAGATATGTATGTATGTGTGTAAGTGAGTAGTTGTTGAGTAGGTAGGTGATGATGTAGACAAGTAAGTTGAATAATGCAGAGGAGAGCAGAAAATGTCAGTCACATATAAATATGTATTAATGCATACGAAAGCGCTACAGTACTCACCAAGATCCGTGTTCTGGAAGAGATAATATACAATAGATAATTAAAACCATAAACATTATCTTTTCATTAATTATGAGTGTTTGTAAAAGTATTAGCTTATACATACAGTTGGTCTAACGATGTGGTTGTGTGTATTGCACATATTGTCATTAATGGCAAGTTATGTGGAAAACTAGTCAGTGGTGTCTGGTGAATAAAACTTGTCTCACAATGTGGCGTGTAGTTGTTGCTGTTCATCTAGAGGTCTTTTAATTTTCTCATTTTATCTCATTATTATGTAATTTCTTCTTCTTCTTCTTCTTCTTCTTCTTCTTCTTCTTCTTCTTCTTCTTCTTCTTCTTCTTCTTATCTTTTCTTTTTCTACGTATTTGTCTTCTTAGTTGTTTTTATCTTTTTAGATCCCTGAGAAGCCAAGGCCTCATTTTCAGTGTTCCGTTTCAAGATTTTTAGATGTCTTTTCCATAAACAAAAAGATCACGTTAAAAGACATGATACTCTTATAAAAACGATACTGGAAGACAAGTTTGAGGGCAAGCGAGCAATAGGTAGACAACGATACAATTGGGAAGATAACATCAAGAGATGGACGAATATCAGCCTGACAGAATGTACAGACGGGGTGAGAGACAGACAGCGTTGGAGATCTTTTGCAGCCAACCTTCATTGTGGAGATAGCACCTGATTGATTGATTCCATAAACAGGTATACGGGATGCTCTAACACAGTGCTTCTCAACCTTTTTTGGCCCGTGCCCCCCTTCACCATATTTTCAGAACGTCATTCCCCCCTTTCGTATTTCCTACCTAAAAATGTGGCCCGTGCCCCCCTTTACCATATTTTGAGAACATTAGAACCCCCTTTCGTATTTCCTACCTAAAACTCCCACCCCCGCCCCTACACAGTATACGTAATAATGGTAGCTAAATTTAATAGCACATACTTCTTCTTCTGCGTTCATCCGGAGTTTTTTTCGGACGTGATTGCGTTGTGCCTGTTTACAGCAGAGCTGTGTTCTTGCGCCGTTAGGTCGACACATCCGACTTCTGCGGGCATTTGTTGACCGGGTTAACCTTCCCGGTAATAGCACATACTAAAACAAGTCTAGACGTCCACATAAAACATGATTTGTGGGTCTACTTACTTTATAAATTGAATTTTAGAAGGGTGAGATATACAGAACCGTACAGTATGAAAGGAATAACAATATCAAGTAATTGGTTCTTGTATTAACACGATCTTGAAATAATCTTAATTCCCCCCTCCCCTGGAAACCATAAAATTCCCCCCTGGGGGGGGGGGGGGAATTCCCCACCGGTTTAGAACCACTGCTCTAACACAAACATGTTTTAGTGTACTATAGATATATAGCACAAAGATATAGGTGGGGAAATACATACATATAACATAAACATGTTAGTAAGATGTTATAGATATAAAACCTAAAGAGGATGAAGGATGATATAGACATAAAACACAAAGATATATACAGGATACTATAAACATGTAACATAAACATATATACAGGATAATGTAGACATTTAACATAAGCAGGTGTACATTTTACTATCGTTACATGTTATAAACGGGTATAGAGGGTAACATAGACATGTACAGAAACAAATAAACGGAATACCATAGACATATAACATAACATAAATACAGAATACAATAGATGTATAATATAAACATGTAAACATGGTACTATAGACATCTAAAATAAGCATATATATTATATTATACTATAGGTATATAAATATAAATACTATAAGCAGAGAAACATATATACGTATGCAGGATACTTTAGACACAAAAGTATAAACAGATATACTTGATACAACAGACAAATAACCTAAAGACGTGTATGGGATCCATGTGAAAATGCACTGATGGTAAAGCAACACAAATTAAGTTTAAACTTACAACTGACAGAGCTAGAACCAGCACAACAGCCTGTTGAGAGACAGATCGTATAATGTAAATGTGAAAGACGTAAAACAAAATAACAGTATGAAATAACATCCAAAGAAAACTACCATGTATCTTATTATAAC
>OY992882.1:32153934-32418934 GCA_963921405.1 Cepaea hortensis | reverse complement strand
CTCATCTCAGTAGCCTAAAAAAACAATAACTTATCAGGACTAGATGAAATCAGTAATCGGATCCTTCGCTATGTTGCACCGGCGATCTGCGAGTCACTAACTTTTATATACAATCAATGTCTCACCAAAGGTAACTTCCCAACCGCCTTTAAAATCGCTAAATTGTATCCTCATTTAAAAGCTGGTTCATTATACGATTGTATCATGAGTAATTATAGGCCAATTTCCATATTATCCTCTTTATCCAAACCGCTAGAAAAGCACATCCACAAAACAACACTAGAGCACTTAGTTCGCCACAAACTAATAGTTGACAGTCAGTCAGGATTTCGGCCAAAATTTTCCTGCCGTACGGCCCTAACAAAGATGATAGTAAACTGGCATCAAAATATTAACAACAATAGTATATGTGGAACGATGCTTATAGACTTTAAAAAAGCATTCGATATGATAGATCATACTATCCTAATTAAAAAACTAGAAACAATGAAAGTAAGCTTTAATATAGTGACATTAATAAACTCATTCTTATTAGACAGAAAACAAGTAGTATCACACAATAAATCTCTATCCCAAGCTATTACCATTAATATTGGAGTACCTCAGGTGTCTATACTTGGCCCTTTGTTATTTGCCATTTATATAAATGATCTTCCCTTATATCTATCATCGTCCTGCGATTTATTTGCAGACGACTGCACAGTATATACAAACGCTATTGATAGTAATGTGCTAGAATTATTCTTGCAACAGGAAATAAATAGTGTAGTTAACTGGAGTCATGCAAACCGCATGCAAATTAACATTTCTAAAACAAAATCTATGTTAATAGGAACAAAGACTTCACACTCTAAACTCGCAGGGAACTCTTCAGCTGCATATTAGTAGCACACCTATAGAAAGTGCAACCGAGCACAAGGCACTGGGTCTTATCATAGATCAAAACATATCCTTTAATTCTCATGTTCATGCTCTAGTTAAACAAATAGCTAAAAAAAAAAGTATACCAACTTGCCAAAATTAAAAATTTCCTCGACGAAAACACAAGAAAGATATTCTATACTTCCCACATACAAACACATATTGATTATTGCTCCACAATCTGGGATGGATGCTCCAAATCAATAACAAAACGCCTTTATGCTCTCCAGAAAAGGGCAGTGAGTCTAATCAATGGTGATAAGTTTACAGACAATTCTAACCTACATGAACGTCTTCAGTTACTGCCACTCCACAAACGCCTACTTTTTAATAAGGCTAAACTAACTCACAAAATTCTATTTCAAAATGCCCCAAGCTACCTGTGGCCATTGTTTAAATATAACGCAAGACATAGTTGTAAAAAGCTACGTGGAGGGTCCCAAGTAACTATGTAACAATATTTCAATATTATTCGATAGCCCTGGCTGGGATAGGTCTTTGCTTGCCAACCCTCCTCCGTTCCCTGGACTCACTGTCACTCTCTCTTTCGACCTCGGGACCTAATCTCTAAAGTGTATCCCTGGCTGATCCATATATATAACACAGTGAACGTTGGAGTTAACTAAAACGTGATTTATTAAATTAATAAAGAACAGCACAGGAAAACATCAAGGCAGTTAAAACAGATAGTTCTAAACAGACACAACAAGGATAAAGTTCAGACAGAGAGCCTCATGGCTTTCCCTCACAGACCGAAGAGTACTACAAAGTCCCGTCAGTCGACATCTGCCTCACCGATTTGGTCCGCAGGTATTTTCCTCCTTCCCGATCGGTTGTACAAACAACAGGCGCCTGTAGAACCAGTCCTACTAGTTCCAGTGGTCCTTTCTACACAATGAGTCTTGTGTTCGTTGTAGCCCAATGGTACAGGAATACACCATTTGTCACAATGGGAACAGTTCTTGACAGGGAAAAGGCGTATAGGTGTTTTAATGTTACTGACCAGGCTGGGTAAGATTTCACATAATGGTAATAGTTCGTGAATGTGGAATGGGTATGGGTTTTTCAATGTCACTGATACGGATGAGTAGGACCGAGAATGAGCTGTAGGTCCATTCAGGAACATAGGTTCAATCACTCCACTATTGACGATGGGATTTGTACTGAGCGGGTACCGAAGGATGCCACTAGATCAGGACTAATCAGACATTGATTCCTTGATTGGAATCATTAGCCTGTGGCCGTCCTGAAAGTCCATGGTTCACCTGAGAATGTCTTAAGGTGATACTCTCGTGGCCTTGCAGATCTCTTATGCTCCCTTCAATTCAAGGAGGACCCTGGAGATGACAGAAATCAGTGAACGACTAGGCTGACTCAAGTACCACAATCCTGAGGACCAATAGGGCCTCAGTTACTACATTTGACATATAGGTTCCCTACCCAATACATTAGATAAGAGACCCGAATGAATGGGCCTGACCGGTCAGGTAGCCCCTGGATTGGCTACGTCCGAGCTTGAGTAGACCTCCAGCTTGTCGACAGCCGGTTGTCCACCCCAGGAACTTTTTGCCTACAGGACTCACTCTCCACACTCATACCAAGCCTTTATTATTATTGGGCACATTCATTTCACGGCTTATCTCTCACTTGCAAACCCTGCCTTTCTCACGACAAAGCTCTTGTGGTGTTGTGTGGGTAATTATGTGTATGTAAAGAAGTGTCGTTCCCCATTCCCAGCAAGAATAGGAAAAAAAAATACTACTCCTTCCGGCCGCTGCTCTTGTCTGAGCTGTCGCCGCAATGTACCGGCAGTGCCTCAAATAACCCATAGATTCAGATGAGTTCAGGTTCTCTCAGTGAGATAGAGAAGTCCATTATCTTCCCGACATCATCCTATCGACTAAAAGACGAAAGAGATAGCACTGTGGATAGCCTCTTCCGGCTCAAGAAGATAGATCATAGATTGGTGGACCCCATCCCCACGGAGCACTCCCCCCCCCCCTTTCCGGCATACTGTATATAGGTTGTGGTTATATTTAAACTAAAGATGATACTAGGCAGAGTTCAGGCTGTATGAAGAAAGATAACACCTTCCCATCTGCCGCCAAGAACAAGCGAAATCATCCAGGGAGAGACATTGCTCAGATTCGTTCCCAGGCGATGTCAAGAACAGAACGCCTAACTAGATTGGCCAACGGCCAACCCACTCACAATATGGGCATGACCTGCTTTTCGCCAGTTCGTTTCACCAGTTGAGACAGCAGAGATTTATAGGCCAAGTTTTGGCTGGACTAAAGAAAACCCAAGTTTACCTTTTCATTCCTCCAGTAGGAGACGGCACTTGACTTGTAAAATTCTTTAAAACTTCAATACATTGTGCCGACAACCGATAAGGTTTTCAATGTACATTCCTGTCCCAAGAAATTATGCTAGTACATATTTGGTGCAAGTCGTGACATCGGGTTTTCCCCAAGACACGCCAGACTTCCAATCATTCTATTAAGAAGATCGGGTTGTAGAGGTAACCCAGACAACTATCCTTCAGGGGAATTGATCGGACAAGAGAACTGAGAGTTCCCGAAAGCCATTTCCCACTGTTTTCCCAAAATCAAAGAATGCATAAGGACATGGGCCACTGGCGTTTCGCTACAATAGTGAATGACTAAATATACTTCATGTCCCTAAACCTAGGATAGACTTATATAAAACAAGCTTAGCATACTCTGCCACTCAGTGTTGTGTAATAATCTTCCACAAGAAATCAAAGACACCACCAATCATTATACATACAGTCGCAACCTGTTTGAACACTACCTCAAAACAGACTACATGCCCCCTTAAAAAAAAACAGCAACAAAGACAATACTAATGGTAAATTATCTCGAACGACAACTAGCCAGAAAAAAAAAAACATTCCCATATCTGTGGCACGTCACACCCGCCTTGGGTATTTATGATGCCCGTGTTAAACATTGCCTCAACGAGTCATGTATTATTGATTATTTTTCATGCGTTTTAATGCTTACTGTTCTTTTGTTGTCAAAGAATTGCTTCATAAGAGATGTTGAATGAAAGAATGTATGAGAGGAAATAGAGAAGAAGGGCAGAATGTCAGACGGGCCTGCGTGTCCAATTCTTAACCCTTTGAAAGTAAGGATTTTCGATCTATCTATCTGTCTGTCTGTCTGTCTGTCTGTCTGTCTGTCTGTCTGTCTGTCTGTCTGTCTTTCGGTCCGTCCGTCGGTCCGTCCGTCTAAATGTCTGTATATCTGAATGTCTTTAGGTCTCTCTGCCTGTCTGTCTGTCTGTCTGTCTGTCTGTCTCTCTGCCTGTGCGTTTGGCTGTCTGTTTAATGTTTATCTATCTATCAATATGCTGAACGTGGAGTCCTGCTATCTGACACTATGTAGCCAGTTCAGCTGTCCATTCTCTTATTTCGGTTGTCTTTTATAAACTGACGTATTCTTTGTCCAAATAGACTGTCAACACTTTGAAAAGAAAACAACTGAGACAGACTGGGCAACATCATATATTTTATCAAATAAGGAAAACTAACGGCTGCAGCAGAATATATCATTATGAGATGAGAACAGTTAGGTATGAGTGACTCCTGCGAGAGATATAACAAACACAAACATAGTGCACAAACCTTACAGTACAGAGAACTCAAACCCAGTAAACAGAAATCACAATGGGAAAAATAAAAATAATACAAGTAAATTAAAGTAAAGCAAACATAAGCTAAACCACAACACAACGAGGGACGCAAAGGTTTTCAAAGGCACCAGGGCCGGGTTATATACTGGCCAAGACCTATTGACGCGTCCTTGTCGAGCGTCCTGGGCAACAGGTCCCTTCGGGGTCCTGGCTAAAGTCAGAAGGATCGCCGATTCCTCCGAAGTCGGAGAGTGAATGCCTGTACGGCGAGGAACCACCAGTCTGCACACCAATAAGCCAGACATGGGACAACGGTTACTCACGCAAACCTCAGGTCCTGTATGACATCACACTAATGTTGGACAACAGGATGCCTTCATCCGACATACAAGACTTCGCGTTGGAGCTCAAGGAACACAAGCAAGCAAGCAACACAGCGTGTTTCGATCATTATCTTCGGGACAACACAAAACATTCTCAACAAACTAGCGAGATTAAAAGAGATAAAAATTAAAACGAGATTAATAGAGATAAGAAATATAAATGAAAACACTATTTGTGGGTATTTAATGTTAATATGACACTTCACACCAGCCGTGCGCAGAAAGACTGATCTTCATTCGCAGCTTGTATTTCAACAAAATCAATGCTTTCGAATTCTTTTGTTTTACAGGAACTATCAGATTCTATGATTGATTGTGAAGTATCATTTCGGGAGTTGACTTATGCGTGTGCACACCCCACTTACATGTTGAATCTCAACATTTCAGTCGTGATCATTTCTTGCTTTGCACAGGATAGTTTTATTTGCACAAACGTGCTTCCATAATTGCTCGAGTGTCCTCCATTAGATCACAGCAGGAGAATCGCAACACAGTAGACCAACTCCGTAGCAGAAACGAGGACCCTAATGTGTATACTAGAATCACACCTGTCTGCGATATTCTTTTGTGGTAGGATTTATAATATTTTGAAATGTCGCTGGGACAGCAACTATTGATGACGCTCGTTTCTACCTCCATCTGTCTAGAAATTTGTCCGACGCTCATTAGTCCTATGTTTTTTTTTCGCCTTTACATGAGAAAGCTGGAGTCTGATCACTAGCTCAAGGTGAGGAAGAATAGCATGCCACGGATTCCTAATTTTGTAAAGTCAAAAGTCCACAGAGAGATCATTAGAATGTTATATGAGTAACTAGCATTGAAGGTTTAACGTACAATCAATGGTGTCGTCTGCTTCGGCGAAATTTGAACATTCTTGTACTAAATTAACAAAGCGAGAGTACTGTTTGAATTGCCAGCTTGACACAAGGGTGGCCAAATAATCGAAACTTTAATTAACATTTGAGGCACGAGAAAGTAACTCAGCACCATTTGGTATACTAAATTAGTCTTCTTTTTTTTAAAAAGGGTTTCGCTGTAATCATAATCAGTTTCCACAGTTCTGCTGAGTTCTGATTACCATCACTGCTCGTCGGACAAGTCAATACATGATCGTCTCCTCCGTGCTAAATTTATTACGGTACAGCAACTAATTGTGTTAGATGGATGTTGAGTGACGATTATCCCTTGCGCTCTTTTCTGGCTACACTGATCTTCATTCCAGATGTTTTATTTCTCACCATTTTTTTAATAGTTTTTTTAGTCGATGGATCAACATCACGGCACACGGGTACAACCCATAAGTGCTCCGTTTTCCTCCTAACTCAAATGTGAGTCTGGAGAAACGCACTCAGTGCACGAACTCCGTAGCACCGGCGAGGATCCTGAAAATACTTTTGAGTACATTTTTAACTCGAAATTTTGCCCGGGCAGCGCCGTTAGGCTACTCTTTTTCGATTTCTAACTGCCAAGGGATTTTTTTACGTGCGCAACAATACACACGAGCTTCCGATCTCACTACCCAGAGACCAGGTGAAATTTTGTTACCAGAAGTCTACGTGAAAAAGTCCCGGTCACCACCGGAGCTTGAACCCGGGACCTCCAGTACTCGAGGCGGACTCCATACCTCGAGACCACGCATCCCCCAGACAATTTTTCACCATTGCTGTTGATTAATTTAGGTACAGGTCTTCGATTTTGCACCACACACTATGGGAGCTTTTAGCTCGAATGTGTTGATCTTCTCTTGTGATGGCAGATGGAGATTCGATTACACGAAGGAGACCAGTTGCATCCCTTGGAAGATTTGGAAGCAGATTGCTTTAAGTTGATTTTCATAATGGTATGAGGGGCCTAGTGGTCTCGAGGTATGGTGTCCGCCTCGAGTGCTGGAGGTTCCGGGTTCAAGCCCCTGTGAGGACCGGGATTTTTTCACGTGGACTTCTGGTAACAAAATTGCCCCTGGTCTCTGGGTAGTGAGATCGGACGCCCGTGTGTATTGTTGCGCAAGTAAAAAATCCCCTGGTAGTTGGAAATCGAAAAATAGTAGCTTAACGGCGCTGCCCGGGCAAAATTTCGAGTTAAAAATTTACGTAAAGTATTTCAGGATCCTCGCCGGTACTACGGAATTCACGCACTGAGCTTAGGTGTTCCGGACTCAGCTTTGAGCTAGGAGTAGAACGGAGCACTTATGAGTTACACCCGTGTGCCGTGATGTTGATCCCTCGACTAAACTAAACCCATAATGGTATGAACGTCGGCCGTTCACAAAACAATTACACACTAATGTACTGTACTGCACTGTACTGGCACATTGCCGTCTTGACAGACGACAGTTTGTTACATTGTGCTTAAAAAAAAGGCATAATGGCTTCTCCATAGCACAAAGTCTGGACGCATAAGATAATAGATTGTCACAAACAGCCCAAAAATGCTGAGGTTGTTTGCGACGTCATGTGTATACAATTAATTTGTTCTTTTTTTTTTTTTATTTAAACGTGTGTTCACAATACACCCTTACCTCGGTTGCTTAATATTATCAACTTTGAAGCCTATTTCTCATTAAGTGATTTTTGTATTGCAGAGTGGAGAATCTGAAAAATCAATAGTGAGGGCATGTTAATAGTGTAACACAAGCAGTCAGAAGGTATGTCGACACCAGCTGTGTGTTACACAAGCGAAGTTTCTCTTGTCAATATTAAACAGTCTACTATCTGCACTGTCAAAGTCACAATGTCTATTTACCATCATTCCGCAGAGGAAACTGCTTGCTTGTGTATTTGCCACGAATGCAATTTAAACTGCTACGAAAAAGGCCATTTACTCCATTCTACTGCCTCTGTCTTGAAGCACTTGTGGTATTTCTAATTTAAAATAAAGAACCGAAAAACCCCACAGCATGCGCCTGCTGAGGGTAAGAGAAGTGTTAGAACTATCATATTTTGTAGGTACGGAGGCCAGGGGACCAGTCTTTGCCTCTCATAGCGAACGTCGATAGCTGATATCGGACTCTAGCCCGACCATGCTTATGTCATTGCAATCATAATGTCTGAGCTATTATACCAACGCGCCCGTTCTTTATTACTAAATCCAATGTGTACCTCGCCTCGTCGTTAAACTTACCACTTGCTTCCTTTTTCTGTCTGTCTGTCTGACTCTCTCTCTCTCTCTCTCTCTCTCTCTCTCTCTCTCTCTCTCTCTCTCTCTGTATGTGTGTGTGCGCGCGCTCGCTTTACTATCAGTCAGACAGTCGTCATCTTTGTATTTAAAGTCGGTCATATTGAGTCTTAAACACCATCTGTCCGGCACCTTCATAGTGCATTCAGCTTAGCTTCTTCTAGCCCATCTCTTCTTGCTGTCCACTAATCTGTAACGTTGTCCTCCTTTTGCACGCTACCCCTCCAACTTCCTCTCTAGCACATGCCGAAGCAGGGAGCAAGTCTGCTGTAAGAATGTTCGACCACATTCTCATGCTGTCTACCATTAATTTTCTTATCCCCTGGCACATCCAAATGATGGAGCCGTGGTGGTGGAGTGGCTATCACGCTTTCTATCGGTAGATTAAGGATGTTTGTTTCTGTGAGCTCGACTCCGAGATCAACCCAGCTTTATACGGGTACTAGCAAGTTTACTGGAAAGTTAAGGCGACCCGAGTGGTATTTACCACATCATCCAAATAGTGCCTTTTGGTCCAAGCAACATGCCGCTAGCACCATATACCTTGTATTCCTGATAATGCATATCTTTTATATTTTTGTTGTTATCAGTGAGCCTCGAATGATGTGTGGGTGAAATAATGTATGAAAGACAGTGATATACGGGCAGAATGTTAGACGGGCCTGCGTGCCCAATTCTTAACTCTTTGAAAATAAAGTTTGTTTATTCGTTTGTTCGTTCGTTCCTTCGTTCGGTAGCATGAAATGTTATATGAACAACGTAAAAGACCATGAAAACGAAAGGAATTCAAGGGATTCAATATCCACCAGAATGTTACACACGAGCTGAACATTTGCACATGTTGTCACGACAAATGAACGAGCGTTCATTATAACGTGTCAATTGGCGATAACGGTTGTTTGAGAGTTAGTGTTGATGGATTGCAAGCAAGGTGGTCGAGCAGGTAGGGCGACCGTTTTGGGTGTCCAGCGGCTCAAAGAGGGTGCCGACGTGGACAAGATATTCGTCCAGGATAGCTACTTTGTATTCGCTATTTTATCGTATTGATGCCATGTGCAGGAATCCTCTGGGATGGCGCTCCAGAAAGGAGGTATTTCTTATGTATGTAACTGGGATTTTAAATGATGCCCCGTGGACTTAGTTGCTGCAGCTCGATGTCGAACTCTGTAAATGTGTATCTGGAATAAACGACTGCAATCAAGAGTTCTAGTGATGGGGTTAATCTTTATGTCATTGTTGTGGCTGGAAATTCTGTTTAATAGAGAAATACTTCATTTTCATGTCATACTGGTTGAATAAATAACTATTTGTGAACCCTTGGAATGTCATCATCATTATGGGTCATACCAATTTACGTGGGCGGTCATGTTTCACCAACTCACACGATCACCAGAGTCGTGGATCGGCTCCGTGTTTTATCTCGACCATGACATATGGCCAAGCCATCCAGATATTTATGTCTCTGCCTTCTCCTTGTTCTTTTCCCCTGAATCTTGCCATGTTGGTATGATAATTATAAGTTTGTTCAGTAACTGCCGTTTTCATTACCGCCTCTCGCATTACGCTTTCTCCAGACGTGAACTAATGCAAATCTGGGGTCACTAGGCCATAGATAACCCACGGTACAGATTAAGTAGCCAGTTCTGCACCTGAACATTGCATGATACTCACTTTTTCGGGAATCACCGTTAACTGTTCAGGTTACTAACCACCTATGTGGATGTCAAATACAAGGGACAACTGCCACAGTGTCTTCACAAGAATGAGTTTATGAACATGTTTCAAGTCGCATATAGAATGTTCAACACCTCTATACACACCATCGAATCGTATAACCAGACATGACATGTGTAGCAGTAAGCTACATATAGAGAGAATGCACAACAGAAGGCATCTAATCACGAGAAATAGTCCAACCGCTAACCAAACGTTTCATCTATTTCAGTGCTGGAGCATTTTTTTCTGCCAAGGGCTATGTACATATTAAAACATTTTCTGGCCATACAAACTTTTTTTTTATGTTGCATATCCCTTACAAGACGTCGCAGTCAACACCAGCATTTTACAGCTGCTGTTGATGTACTAGGCAAGTTTTACGTTCAGTAGTTTGCCATTGTTTCTGAACGACCGGCTCACATACCCCCGTAAGTTACCAGAGCGGCGCGAACCGCTGCCTATTCTTGCAGCTGCTGTTTTCCCGACGTGGATATACGGGATTACGAACAATGTCGTTAACCACTTGGCCAGGGATACCGGCCATACAAAATTACCAATTTAAAAATAAGATTGTTGTATTTAGTCAAATATTTAATTATCTCAATCCTAATGTCATTGTCTAGAGTTGCTTCTCTTTGGTGAAGCCTGTATATCAGCTGGTTTTTGTGTGTGTACTTTTCCCCGCTCTATTGCTTTGAACTCAAACGTAGTCCATACACATGCTACTACGCGTGAGTGCACTGGAATTATTATAGCGTGTGGTCTAGCTTTCCCTATTACAAGTGTCCCTCACCATCAGGCGAACCTAATCCGACTTCATGCATTCATTCATTCAGTAGCATGTCCTTTGCAGAACCTCGCTCCCTTTAACAACCTTCCGGAACACCTCTCATAAGCAAGATGTCCCGCGTCTGACACACCCATCTGGAGATCATCCGCCACATCCTGCACCCCTCTTCTCTTTGGCCTTCCTCTTCCTCTCTTCCCAGGCATATACCCCTCCATTATTGTTCTCTCCAAACTTTCGTGACGTTTCAAGTGACCAAAATATTACAATTTGCTTTGTTATATCGCCTTTAATAGCCAACCCTCTTCAATATTTAGCTCTTGAAGTATGGATGCATTTGTTCTTTTCTTTACCCAAGATATTCGTAGAACTCGTCTATAACATTTGTATTCAAAGGCATTTATGTGTTTGGCAGCTTGTTTAGTAAGTGTCCATGTCTCACAGGCGTATGTTGCAATGGGAAAGATGCATGCTCTTAAAAATCTAATTTGTGTAGTTCTGTCTGTCCCACTCCATAATTTATTTAGTTGTTTCACTCAGACTTCAGAACTTGTAATTTACGTTCCCAAATCAAGGACGAGAAGTCAACAGTTTAGTTCAACTGACAGGTGTAGGGGTTGAGCCCGCTACCTCGATATCAGCACACTTGAATTTTAAGAGCGATTCCTCTTATCCTCTCGACCATGCTGATTTCTATTTGGTATCTATTATGTTGCTACTAACAACTGCTTTTGGTATTTCCTCTGCTCTATAAGATCTTGATTCTGGCGAAATAGTTAAGTCCTAACTCCAGGGCGTCTTTCTCTTGCTGTTTAACGTACAGTTACAGGGTGTATTTTTAATGACTGTGCAGTGTTTGAAAATATTGCCGGTCCAAGTTTTGTATTTAACTATTAATAATAGTTTTTTTATTCACCATCTGTGAAGTTCAGGCAACATAATAGGCTATTATGTTACATGAACTTTACAGATGGTGGATAAAAAACTTCGAGCGGCAATATTTTCAAACACTGCACAGTTCATTTCATCAACTCAAGCTACTTTTAAATTCCGTCTCATTCGCCCTGTATGTGGGCGTCACCCTTTGATCTCTCGGCCTATAGGTAACTGCCATTATCTGAGCTGAGGTTAAACCCAGTTCCAACAGCATATCTTTGACTACGACTGCCACCAACAACACAATATTTCTCTTAAACTGACCACCAGCAACATCATATCTATTCAACAACGACGAACCCCAACAATACAACAATGACAACCACCAACATCACATCTATCTCAAACCGACCACCACCAACAACACATCTATATGAAACCGACCACCAGCAACATCATATCTATTCAACAACGACGAACCCCAACAATGCAACAATGACAACCACCTACAACAATACAACATCTCTCCAACAACAACCAACAGCAACAAAACATCCCTATAACAATGAACCACCATCAAAACAATATTTCGCCAACAGCGTCCATAACCAACAACACAGCACCTCTGCAACAGTCCCTACCATGTCCTCACCCTTTCGTTTTCTGTGATAGAAAGCCTATGAGAACTAGTTCATAAAACTACTACTACTACTACTACTACTACTACTACTACTACTACTACTACTACTACTACTACTACTGCTACTACTACTACTACTACTACTACTACTACTACTACTACTACTACTACTACTACTGCTGCTGCTGCTGCTACTGCTACTGCTACTACTACTACTACTACTACTACTGCTGCTGCTACTGCTACTGCTACTACTACTACTACTACTACTACTACTACTACTACTACTACTACTACTACTACTACTACTACTACTACTGCTGCTGCTGCTACTACTACTACTACTACTACTACTAATACTACTACTACTACTACTACTACTACTACTACTACTACTACTACTACTACTACTACTGCTGCTGGTGCTGCTGCTGCTGCTGCTGCTGCTGCTGCTACTACTACTACCTTAAATGTATCTTCTTCTTCGTCTTCTTCCTCCTCCACGTCTTCTATTTCTTCTTGTGACTGACTTTGCTGTTGAAAGTACATTCTCACGACGAGCTTAGCCGGTTGTGTGTGTGTGCGCGGACACGTGTGTGTGCGTGTTCGCGTGCGTGGAGTATCATACAATTTAGATCTTAATGTGAATCATTGGGCAAGTATATCTTTCTTGGCTCGTTGTAGAGATGAAAATCCTGCAAAATATGTTCAGCAATTTTATCCTTAGCCCACACGTGAATAGCAGTGAAAGAAAGAATAGAAGATTATGCGTGTATTTATTCAGTCCTGCTTTCTTGGCCAGGGGCATAGGATTGCAATTCGTAATCCCGCATACCGCGTTCGAAGTTCGGCTGCGGCCTATTTGGAAGCAGACCGCATTGCGTTGGTTTCCATACAATGGTATGAGTGCAGGTCATTCAGAAAGCAAAGACAATCTACTGAACATAAACTTCTCCAGAAATCACAAACAGTAAAAAAAATGCCGGAGTTGACTGCTAAGTCCTGTATAGGATATGTAACTAACTCTTTTTATTTATTTTTTTTTACCAAACTATATATCGTAGCTATGGAAAAATTATCACTGAGAATGTTCTCTAGTAACTGAGTTCAGTTGAGTTGAGTTGACGAGTTGAGTTATGAATCAACATCCCTGCACTTAGCACATTCACGCGCATTCTCAGTCCCCTCGTTCCACAGTCAGCGAAGAGTCGTACTGCTAATAGTAGCACCAATACCGATCCCCCGCCATATCATTCTTTCCACATACGGATTCTCTGTCTGTTCCCCCGCTTTCTTCACCGTATCATTCTCTAGTAATTATAATTGTTAAAGTAACCACTGCACACATTGAAGATTATATCATAATAAAAACTAACACATCAAAAGAAGACTAACAATAACAAGAAATTATCAGAATTTCAATGTTTTTCTTTGGCTTTGAACTTGTGTATAGTACACACTGGACTGATTTTTGCATGTGGATTAGCTTTCGCTATTACCAGTGTTCCTCGCCATGAAGCGAACCCACTCCGACTTCCGAGGTACTTGTAATTTATCTCCGAAAATAAAGAATGAAAAGTCACCGTTTAATTCCAACTCTCCGGTGTAGGGAGAGAACCCCCTACCTCACCATCAGCGCAACGGAAGTTTAAGAGCGAGCTCTCGTATCCATTATGTCACGCGACTTCCAAGAATTTCCAACCAAAATAAATTCAAACCAGTTACATTATTTATGTCGCTGGCGCGTGGTTGTAATTGTTAGGAGGTTACGCTGATAATGTCATGATCTGACGAGGGTTCAACGCCCGCTAAGAGAGGGAAGGACTGGTTACCTATTCGTCCGTGTATTCAGGCCTACAGAATGTGCTGAACCTAACACATCAGAGACCCAAAACTGGTTCCTGTGTCGAACATTTTTTTTAACGATGTAATGTATGTAGTAAAAGAGATCAGACGTGTCAATTACAACAAGAACGGGCAATAAATAACAAATTGAATACGAAAGGCTTCAAATGAAAACATTAAAAGTGTGATAGAAATTATAATAACGATCCCATAGTCTTGTAACCGTCAATATTGTTGTTAAGTATGTCAAGAGTGTTTAGCACGCGCCATCACGATGCAGACGAATACGGTGACGTCCTAAGGACAGGTTAAAGATGGCCGCCGCATTTTTGACGTGCACCAAAGAAGGGCAGCGTTATGGTATCCGTTTTTTTTTAATCAATGAAGGGGTGAAACTTATAGGAATTCATCGGCAAATGTAGGTCCCGTATGGTGATGCATGTCTATAAATCCAGCAAGTGTATGAGTGGAGTCGGAAGTTTCGCAATCAAGTCCATACGACTTGGACTTCTATTCAAAGGTGTCCTTTTGCAACATGACAATGCTCGACCCCCATACTGCCCGTTCAACGGTTGAAGACCTCAACTTTCAGTGTGTATCATATCCCCCGTACTCACGATCCTAGCCCCAAGTGATTTCGACCTGTCTGGACAATATAAACCACACACAAAAGCATTTCAGGTTTTCATTTGAAGCTCCCTTGTATGTAAGTTTGATAACTTGTGTTCAATTTTATTTTTCACAGAAACGACAGAAACGGGTTCACCACCAAGCAGCGGTAACCACCACTGGCAGAAACACTTATGTGGCCACGGTTGCAGTGAATAACAGTAGCCGTCATCACAAACTCCGACACTTACTCGACTGTGGAGAAACAATCAGCATCAACATCAATTATTGGGTGAATCCCTTTGGTCATTGAAATAACATTAAAAGAAAGTCGGAGGCATTGATTAGCATTCTTAGAAATAGAGATAGAAGTGGAGATTAGAGGACATACTAGACAATATGGGTGCAATCTCCTTCAATTTGTATATTACACTTTAAACATTGAAAGTTGTGTATGTCCTTGACAGGACACTGCGAGCCACCATAGGTTGACTTTCTAAGCAATTTTACGTTCAGTAGTTTGTCATTGCTTTCAGAACGAAAAGTCAACTTTTGACTCCAACTTAATGCCGGTGTAAGGGTTGAAATGTCTACCTTGACATCAGCTCATTGTAAGTTTAAGAGCGGGTGCGCTTATACTTTCTAGCACGTCGATATCTCTTTATCCGCTGCTGGCAATCAATGAAAATTACATCATAATGAACATTACTGCACAACAATTAAACTAAGAATAACAAGCAACAAACACACTGAATAATTGAAGTCAAACTTAACTTTGAAACGGTTACGTACTATCATCATCCACTTTGCCTTGCCGGCTGGTGTGTGTGATCATACCTCCTCACAAATTACGGTCTCCAACGTCATGGATCAGTTCATGTGTTGCCACCATTCCATGATATGACACAAGACGGTCAAGAATCTTTCTATCTTCCTCTATCTCTCTTTCCACAAATCTTTCCGTTTGTCACAACGTGTTCCAGTTATTGTTTTCTCATAACGTGACCCCCCCCAAAAAAAACTATGACTGTCCCTTTCTGATGTTTGCGATAAGTTGTCTTTGCTACTTAGCTTTCCTTAAAACGTCCTGATTGCGCATTTTGGCTGTCCAGTTAATTTTCAGCATCCTTCTATAAAACCACATCTCCACGGCTTTCATGGATACTTTATGTATTCAAATAAACAAAACGTATGGATATTTTTTTTTCCTTGAGCGTTCATCCGCATCTGGGGCTTTGAAAGGGGGGGGGGGTGTTAGAGAACGCAATTTTACAACTGGTTCAAAAGCACACTTTTGCTGCAGACCATTTGGGACCAGACAGCTTTCGGTTGGTTTCCATTGTATGGGCGATAGCCTTTCAGAAAGCAATGACAAACTACTGAACGTAAAGTACCTAGTAAATCACAAATAGCCAATTCATACTGTGGTTGATTGAAACGTCCTGTAAAGGGACATGCAACTAGCTGTAACTAGTGTGCCCTATAACGTCGACTTCTTTTAGACACTTTTATGAGGCAGCATGAATTTTACGTCACACACATATGTTTAATCAACTAGCTAACTCACACGGATATCCCGAACACAAGTCACTGACAATAGAGAGATTCCGATTCCATTTCAAAAACAAAAATTCCAAATTCGTCCTCGTCTAACCTGCTTCATCAGCTGTGGTTATTGTTGAGGTCCGTGGTTGTGTGGATTGTTGGTCCTATTTCCTACTGGTTTTAAATTGTTCCGCTCTGTTCGTCGGATAGATTTGTTTTGTGCTGGTCCTGTTTAAAGACCGGTCCTTGGTTTGGCCTACTGGGGCCCTTATTCTCTCGTTTGTAGGCTTTTCTCTGTTAGCCCTGCTAAGTGCTTGTCGCTTCTTGTGTTATTCTCATCGGGGCTAGTCCCGGTCATGTCTAGTCCTCATAAGGACTTGTTGTAGGCAAGGGCAGAGCATTTAATTGCAAGTCTCAAGTTGTCCCCCCCGGTCAGCGTTACGAACGCCTTTACGCTTGTGAGTTTTGGCGGTTTTCTTCATCGCGTGTTGGTGTGGCGTGGCAACAAGATGACCAGGTCTCCCTGTCTTCCTAGTTCAGGTGCTCTACCGGAAGAGCCAACCCACCTTCCTGCCATTCACTCCGCCAGTTTTTTTTTTTTTTTTTTTTTTTTTTTTTTTTTTTTTTTTTTTAATTTTTATTTTTTTTTTATTTTTTTTTTTTTTTTTTTTTTTTATTTTTTTTTTTATTTTTTTTTTTTTTTTTTTTTTTTTTTTTTTAAAACATATATAAACATGTACAAATACAAACATACGCACATATACATGTATACACAGTTTAGGGAGGTTATACGGTCTTCCCTGTTCTGCATAGGAACTGTCTGACCAGTCGCTGTGTTTCCGGGTTGCTGTTTATGTGCAGGCACTCCGTCATTGTCATTGGTTTTCCAGTTTTGACAAAGTGAGTTTTGACAATAGAGAGAACATTCTAGTTGGTATTTATACTACCCAGATACGAGCGCTCTTATCAATTCGGCCATGCTGACTCCCATTGACAATTATTATGTTATTATTGTTTTTATTTTATTTTTATGTTTTTCGCCCGCTTAGGACACAGTACTTCTAGTAGCATTTGACTGAATTATGCGTGTGAATAGCTTTCCTTACTACCAGTTTCCCTCGCCATTAGACGAACCCACTCCGACTTCAAAAATACTTGTAATTTACGTCCCAAAATCAAGTACGATAAATCAACATTTTAGTCCAACTGTTCGGTGTGGGGGATAAACCCTTTACCTCGGCATCAGTACACTGGATGTTTAAGAAAGCGTGTTCTTACCTATTCTTATCTATTCGGCCATAAAGACCTCCATTGACAATTATATTATGCGGCATAATCTACAAAAGCTTACCATCAACGCAGATTCTGGCACAGAAAGTATTACAGCATTTCTGATGGTCTCGGCAGTTAAAGTCACTTTCACACTGTTTGTTACACGTCCCTCTGTCGCTCTGTAAGTAAAGGAAGTTAACTCCGTCTGTCATACGCCTTTGTTCAATTATTTAGCTGCTAATGTGTATATATTATCATTCCACGTACTGTTATGACAAAAGCTAACAAACAATAGAACAATAGGCTTGAGAATTATAAGGCATGCAAGTGTAGTAGCACAAAGAGTGTTCCCGTCGTAGACAACGCCGTCAATGCTTGTGGATTATTTGTGTGACGTGTAGATGTAATATTCCCGATGTCAGGTCAGTTTTGCGTGTGTGTGTTACTTGACCACGAATGGTTGAAACGTTGGAAGTTGCATGTGATCTCTGTTTGTGGAGCTTCCAGGTCATATTGTACATTCAATTGTTTTCGATCCTAGCTCGTTATCAGTTTCTCTAACTGGAAATACACATTTTCATGGCGAACGTCTCCCATATGTCAGTATAATAGTGTAGAATGTACAGCTCCCAACTATCAGTACAACAGTGTAGAATGAGCATCTCCCATCTGTCAGTAGTTGGCACCTTACAGTCTTGACAGACTAAAGTATGTGAGTTGGAATGTGGCCAATATTCCATCACAATGCCTGGGCAGAGCTTCAGAGAAACATGTGGTGCCCAAACGACATGATCCCTCTCTCGACCTAATTCTTGTGTATTCCAGAGGAATGGGTAACCAATACGTCTGGCACAAGGTAGGTTGCAGACGTTGGCGGCACAGCCTCAAATCCTCCAGGACCTCGCCACCACGAGCAGGTGGCGAGTGATAGCCAGACCCTGACACCCAAGGGACCCGGCTTAGAGGCGTTCAGCCAAATCCCACAGGTGAGGGCCTCGTACTAGCCCGGACCATAAGGGCGCGCACAATCTGTCAGTCGCAAGTGTCCGGGCCTGTGTAAAGCGTGCACTATCGTCAGACTCTCCACCTGACTTTAGCGGACCCCGCGACCAGCGGGAATAGACCCGCCAGAGCTACCGCAGGAGATTATTGCTTGTCTATTGCGAGCAATGTCTCCCATCCCTCCACTGTGCGGCTCTCGCGACCGGCGAGAATAGGCCCGCCGGAGATTATGCTCGTCTGCTGGGAACAAATCTCTACCGAGACTGAATAAGTAAAGAAACGATAAAAGTAGTGGTATTTCAATTTCGCTTGCGCTCCCACCTATGCTACACCCTTCATGTGTCTTCACAAAGTCGGATTAGAGTCAAGCTCAACAGGGCTGTATTCGTACTGAAAATCAAAATCAAGCGAGGTTTTGCCCTTTTGCTCTACGCGAGGCCAGTACAACGGTGTAAATGAACGTCTCCCATCTATCAGTACAATAGAATGAACATCTCCCATCTCTCAGTACAATAGTGTACAATGAACATCTCCCATCTATCAGTAAAATAGTGTAGCACTAACATCTCCCATCTATCAGTACAATATTGTAGAATGAACAGCTCCCGTCTATCAATACAATATTGTAGAATGAACATCTCCCATTTGTCAGTACAACAATGTAGAATGAACATCTCTCATCTGTAAGTAAAACAGTGTAGAATGAACATCTCCCATCTGTCAGTACAGTAGTGCAGAATGAACGTCTCCCGTCTTTCAGTACAATAGTGTAGTATAAACATTTCCCATCTATCAATGCAACAGTTTTAATAAACATCTCCCATCTATCAGTTCAACAGTGTAAATGAACATCTTCCATGCATCAGTACAACAGTGTAAATGAACATCTTCCATCTGTCAGTATAATAGTGCAGAATGAACGTCTCCCGTCTTTCAGTACAATAGTGTAGTATGGATATCTCCCATCTATCATTGCAACAGTTGTAATGAACATCTTCATCTATCAGTACAACAGTGTAAATGAACATCTTCCATCTGTCAATACAATAGTATAGAATGAACATCTCCCAATTATAGGTACAACAGTGTACATGAACGTCTCCTATCTGTCAGTATAATAGTGTAAATGAACATCTCCCATCTGTCAGTACAATATTGTAGAAAGAACATCTCGCATCTGTCAGTACAATAATGTAGAAAGAACATCACTCATCTATCAGTACCACAGTATACTGTACGTCACTGTGCCTGAATATTTTACCTTTCCGGAAAATTATGAACAGTGCATGGCACTCAAATACGAGTTGCGGCATCCCGAGAACTGTTCTGATAGAAACGTTCTATCGTAATTATTTATACGGCAAGCTGTCTCAGCTACCACTTATCATTATAGGTCACAAAATAACCATAAAGATCCATCAGGAATACAATCCAGCAGTTGTTTTACAAATTCACTGAGTTTATTATATTTGATTTGATACCACATTTTCCTTCTCCTCTACAACATTATGAACATCGGTGGGAAACAAAATTATTGTGTGTTGTTTTTATACATGATCATAAAACTAATTTCAACATAACTAAGACTGGGTACATTTGATTTAGATAAACATTTTGTTTTCGTGGTTGCTGTTTCTCCTGGCCTTTGACGTTTCCCAGTCTATCTACAAGGCAGCAGGTTTTTGTATCGCTTCATCTGTTTCCTACTACTTGATTGGTCCAATAGGGGTTGACCATACCAGTAGCGACGCTACCGTCATGATAGCCCAAGCGGGTCATTGAAACGCGCAAGTCCCACTATCACATCAGAGGGGTGTTCTTTACAATATGTGCCAGCTGTGAAACAGTGAGGCCATGAGCAATGGGGAGGTGGATTCTTCTACCTCCGCTATGGACGATCTGCACGTGATATGAACGCATTTTACACGAACACGAATCGTGTGGAAAGTCATCTTGATATTTACTTTTTGCAGTGAGGTTTTTCTCCAGTGCTGACTGATGTATAGAAAATATGGGTCTGGCCCTATATAGTCAATACACATCAAGGATTATTAAAAGGGTCTTTGCTTTACATACACAGGTCTCATTCTACAAATACAAGGGAAAACATAGCTATCTAACCCAGTGGTTCTCAATTGGTGGGGAATCCCCCCCCCCTCCCCGCCATGGGGAATGTTAAGATTTCCAAGAGGGGTGGGGGAGAGATTAAGATTACGTCAAGATCGCGTTAATACAAGAACCGATTACTTGATATTGTTTTTCTCTCCATACTATATGGTTCTGTACTTCTCGCCCTTCTAAAATTCGTTTTATAACGTAAGTAGGCCCGCAAATCACATTTTATGTAGACGGCTAGACTTGTTCAAGTATGAGTCATTAAATTTAGCTTCCATTTTTACGAATACTATGTAGGGGCGGGTGGGGTGGATTTATAGGGAGGAAATACAAAAGGGAGGAATGACATTCTGAACATATGGTGAAGGGGTGCATGGGCCAAAAAGATTGAGAACCACTGATCTAATAATTTAATTCGAATAATTAGTCATTGACACAAACTCTTTTGTACCAAATGAAGATTGGTCGTTGTCTAGATTCGAATGCTTCCACTATATCACTGCAGAGTGGAAGCTGAGCTTGCCACCTGTCTCACACCACAAGTCACCACTGCAGCACACAAACACTAGTCAGTGAACAAGATTACAAGAGTAAGTTTACGCACATCATATTCATTTAATGCTGAATTAACACGGAACCACACAACACATAAATCCAGGAACAATAATTCTCTCAGAATATATCTTCGTCACACCCGAACACTTGAATAACACTGCCTTCTCAAGGCCTACTTAATCTCATCCACCACGACAGCTTTTACTAGACACTCTTCCGGCCCAAACTCACTGGATCCACCCACTCTGGATCTAAGCCTCTGCTAACTATCCGACCCTCTCTAGGGCTAGGCTTCAATTCACTATGTCTGCTGATAACCAGGCTCAGTCTTTTATCCTTAGTCTCAGAATTCCTATCACTGAAAACCACAGGCGGAGTTTTATCCAACACTCAACTGTCCCCCGTCAATGTTTTTCACTGTCTTTTTAACCTTCTTTGCAGCCCCTCCCCAGGCTCCACACAACACTACTCCCCAGCTCAACTGTCTGCCCCACAATTACACTAGCCAGCTAACTTCTCCTCAACTGCCCCTTCCATCACTGTCCTCTCATTTGCCCCCTCCGGGGACTTACTACCCGGCCCCATTTTACCCCGTGAACTTGTATATGTGTACCATTGCTACCCAGGTCACTCACCTTAATATTAGTGAACTCAGGCATGCATCAGTCATTGTATACAGTATAACGGTTGTAGCGGTAGGGCAGTGGCCAGCACATTTGATTGTCGGCCAAATGATAATGGGTCCGAATTCGACAAGTATAACTCTCGTCAACAGAATGACAGATTTAGAAAACGAGCCTATACCATTCTGGGCACTAGGAGCGCGCCGTAACCACTTCACTATGGAAACTCCATGGTATGGGGCTGGCACCATGTGCCAAATACGCCTGAATGCGTGAAAACAGGGTTCTCTACTTTACTGACTTTCTATAGTAAGAAATATGAAAATCTGATATGTACAAACAAAAACACACCTAACACACACACACACACATACGCACACACACACACACACACACACACACACACACACACACACACACTCACACACACACACACACACACACACACACACACACACACACCATATTTAAAACATAAGAAATGGCTCACGGGAATTTTAGGGCATTTTCCCAATTTCACGGGGACTCTATACTCGCAGCGGTCACCGCCAAATCCATACTGGCAAATACAAACTGGAAAATCTAGTGGGAAGGCACATCTTCCTCCATTTAAACATTTGACTCCCTCGCATGGATTAGGTCGAGCTGTAGAAGAACATGAACATATTTATGTTTACAGCTATCAACACGTCTTTTAAAATTTGTGTCAGAGGTAATTAAAGCTACGCATGTTCTTTTCATTGTGGTAGAGCTACAGGTTCGCCTGCCGGACTTTTGGAGTTGAGTTCGATAAACGTTTTTCGACCGCTCGAAGACATCGTTGTTTCTCTCTTGCTCTGACACTGAGCACGATGGGTTTTACATCAACGTGATACTCTCCACCTGCAAATTTGGACCTGGATCTCTATTGTGTCGTGTGTGTAATAATGTCCATGGTCTAACAAGGAAATTCGGCCTTAAAATCTGCAGACGTTGCTTCAGGCAATACTAAGCTTGGCTGAACCTTCAGAGATCCCTGGCTTGATTGTTGCACTGAACGTGTACACACTTTGTTCGCTAATTCAGTAAATGGATGTGTTTGATTAGGGGAAAAACAAATGCGCATCAGGACGGTTTAGCTTTTTTTTTTCTTTTAATTAACATTGGTTCCAGGTCGACCCAGCCGAAAATTCTTCTTCTTCTTCTTCTTCAGCGTTCCGAGCCATTGAGGTTCTTTGCTGCAAATACAATCCGTCTCCATTCGTCTCTCTGGTGGACCTTCTCTTGCCAGTCGTTGATTCCAAGTGCTTGTAGGTCTGTACATGTATAATCGAAAATTGGTAGCAGGAAATGTCTTGGGAAGGAAAGGCGGGAGGTATGAGCACATGAGCCACCAAGTGCCGATAGGTCTATAAAAATATGGGTTAAGCACTGTATGCCAAAGGCGTGTAACTAGGTCTTTTACTTATTTACTTTACTGTATTCTGTTTTTAGCTGTTTCGATATTAGGTGTAAAAACGTAAGTGTATTTTATTAAATTGTTGTTAATAATAGATGTAATTACAACAGAAAATCAAAACAAAAGTCTTAGTCTGAATAACAGAAAAACAGAAGTAATGATAATTGCAAAGAATAAGTAGTTTCCCAAGTGTAAAGGTTAAAATGGATGGAACCAGTCTTAAACAAGTCAATGTATTTAAGTATTTGGGTACTTTAATAACAACTGTTGAAAGGTGTAGTAAAGAAGTTAAATGTAGAATAGTCCAAGCAAAGACAGGATTTCACGAGATGAAGAATATTTTCTGCGATATATCTTTGTCAATTGATATTAGTAAAACCTCCTTAAGAGTAATATGTATCCAATCTTAAATTACGGAAGCGAATCATGGACAATTAGCAGACAAGTGAGGAATTATTTGGAAGCTGCGAAGGAGTGGTTTTATAGAAGAAAGATGCGAACATCGTGTACAGATAAAAAGAGAAACGAAGGTCTCTTGAAAGAAGTTAACTCACAAAGAAAACTTGTTAACACCATCAGAAGACAGTCGACATTCTTTGGGCGTGTAATGAGTAGAGGAAAGCTTGAGTATGTCGTGACAACTGGAAAGCTGGTTGAGAGGAAAGGCATGGGAAGTCCAGGATGCCGGACAGTATGACAACATAGCGTGGGATAACATCAGTATCAGAAATGGCTGGCAGGACACGAGACAGAAGGCTATGGACAGAGATGATCATTAATGCCATCGCCATGGACGATAAGAAGAAGTTGCCAAGTTCAATTTGTTAAACTATTTTTGGTGGACAAGTTGTTGCGTTGTAACTTTGTCATGGCAGCCGTCCTACGACATGCTATTTGACATTTCCAATTGCCTAGAGATTGTTAACGGCCGCATCTTGATCACTGAACCTCACATTTGTTCGTCCTATTAACACTTCCTTGTTATAAAGTAAGTGCTATCTGTGTAATCCAAAGTGTGAGAAATTTTCTTAAGGATACTGATTTGCACTCATAGAAGTAAAGAAAAGAAGTGAAGATCAGGCAGAGAAAGGACAAGTATCATACTAGCGATATACGTAAAGTAAAGCAAAGTAAAGTAAAGTAAAGTAAAGTAAAGTAAAGTAAAGCAAAGCAAAGCAAAGTAAAGTAAAGTAAAGTAAAATCAAATCAAATCAAATCAACTTTATTAGGGTCACAAATTGGGCGCGCAGGCCCGTCTTACATTCGGCCCTTCCAATCACTCGTCTTTCGTTCATCAAGAGCATAATACATTTACATAGGAAGAAAAATAAACATTGTGAAATGAATGTTGTAAACATAAACAAGGCTAATTACCATGTTATGAAGCCCATCTCCCACTTATCCATACATCACCCCACCCACACAACACCCCCACCTACCCACACACACGCGCACCAAGGGACACATACACACTCTCACCTACCCACACACACGCACACCAAGGGACACATACATACCCCACCAACCGACCCATCCCCCTCCCGCACATCCCCCACCCACACACACTGCCATCACCTGATCCCCCAACCAAAATACACTCGCCACCCACAAACATTCCCCCACCAACCCACACATCCCACGCCCATCCACATACACATCCTAACCCACACATCCTCTCCCCACCCACACCTCAAACCACCCATTCCCCAGCCACATCTCCATCGACAACATATTCCCCACCCATGCACACAATCCCCCACCAACCCACACATCGCACATCCACTAACACATCCCCAAACCATACACACACATCCCCACCAACTGACATGTCCCTACCCCCCCCCCCCACACACATCTCCCTAACCACCCATACATCCCCAATCCACTCACACACACCCCACCACCCACACATACAACTTCCACCCACTCACACATGCCTTAACCTAATCCCCCACCACACAATCCACCACCCGCACATCACATACACCCCCTACCAGGCACTATTCCCAACCCACGCACCACACACACACATATCCCTCACCAACACATCCCCACTTACACACCACACACATATCCCCCACCCAGATACCACACAATATTCCCACCCACACCCACACAGATACCCTTACCCATCCACCCCACATACCCCTACTCACACACCACAAAAATCCCCCACCCACACGCATACCTCACCCACACAATATCCCCAACCAACACACCACACACCTCTCCCCACCCACACACGCATTCCCTACCCGTCCACCAACACACACTCACTCACGCATACATCCTCCACTGCGCACCCACACACCCCCTCCCATCCACCCCTAATCAAACATCTCTCGATCACAATACCCCTACCCACACACATCTTCCACCCACTCACACATCCCACCCCGACACATATAACTCCCTCACCCACCTACACATCCCTAAGCCACTCACACACCCCCACCCACACATTCCCCATCCACACACACACATCTCCCACCCACACACCCCCCACATACTTCCCCCAACAACCACAATCCCCTACTCACCCACACATATACCCCACCCATACGCACATTCCCCGCACCCATCACACACATCCCCCACACCACACACTATCCTCCACCCATACCACCACAAGCATACCCTCCACCCACACATCATTCACACATCCCCCACCAACACACCGCACACATATCTCAAACCCACACACCATACACTTCTCCCCACCCGCCCTTGCATCCCCAATCCACCCAACACAATCCCCTACCCACACAACCCCGCCTCCCACACATACTTCCTCAAACCATCCACACATCTCCACCCACATAAACACACATCCCCCGCATCCGTCCCATACACATATCCTCCACCCATACACGTCCCCCACACCCATTCCAACACCCCTACTTTCACCCCCACACATCCATCCACACATCCCACCAACACCCACAAATACCACTACCCACCAAAACCCACACACCCCAACCCATCCAAACGCATACCCCCACCCACAAACCCCCACCCACACATATCCTCACACACACACATCCTCCACATACACTCACACTTCCTCACATCTAGACACATACAAAATGTCTCACGTTAGCATTGAAACTAGTATGAACAAACTCCCACACTTTACTCACACACATACACTGACACTTGTCATGAGCAGTCTCATAAAAATGTTAAACATGGAGAAAAATGTGTACATAGAATGTATGTGACGTAAAAATAGTGATGCTCTCTCTCTCTCTCTCTCTCTCTCTCTCTCTCTCTCTCTCGCTCTCTCTTTCTCTCTCTCTCTCTCTCTCACACACACACACACACATTCACTCTCACGCTCACACATTCACTCTTCCGCTCATTCATTCACTCTCACGCATTCACTCTCCCGCTCATTCACTCTCACGCTCACTCATTCACTCTCCCGCTAACTCATTCACTCTCCCGCTCACTCATTCACTCTCCCGCTCACTCATTCACTCTCACGCTCACTCATTCTGTCTCTCATTCACACTCACTGACTCTCTCACTCCAACTACAGTAATGAACATGAGTTTATATTATGCATGATAAAATCAAATGGTATTTAACTGATAATATGACAGATGAGAATACACAAACATATGGATTCGCGTGTTACATAACATGCGTATTACATGACATGCATCTGCTCAGCTCTCTCTCTCTCTCTCTCTCTCTCTCTCTCTCTCTCTCTCTCTGTATTCTTTCATATACACACACTCACACGCATGCGCGCGCTCACACACACACACACACTAACACATCAACTCTCCCACTGTCTCACTCTCTAACACACAATCCTTCACACACACACACACACACACTCACTCTCTCAATCACACTCTCTCACACATACACATACACATGAACGCATGCACATGAACGCATGCACGCACGCACACACTCCCTCACTCACTCTCACACATACACGTACGAATGCATGCACTGACACATTCCCCCACCATTTCTCGCTCAATCACTCTCTCCACACACACGCATGCACGTGCACACACACACATTCACTCTCTCCCTCTCTCTGACACCCACTTTCTCTCTCTCTCTCTCTCTCTCTCTCTCTCTCTCTCTCTCTCTCTCTCTCTCTCTATCTCTCTCTCTCTCTCTCTCTCTCTCTCGCTCCCACACGCACACACATATATAGTGAACAATTATAGTTAAACAATTATAATGAACAATTATACTGAACAATTATACCAGTAAATGAATTATGGTGGCATATAGTCGGTATGGATTAAGTATTGAAAGAGTTTTCGGTTAAATGTGTAGGGACTCATTGGAGTTTTCAGATCTGGAGGCAGATCATTCCATAAGTGAGCACCAGAATAGGCGAAACATGTTTTGTATAGGTCCAATCTAGGCTTTGAGACATGTAACAAATTTAGGCGCTTGCTGTTCATTGCATTAGATTGAATCAGCGGCAGAAGATACTCTTGGGTATTTTGAGATATAATTTTATTCACTAATTTGGCTTTGTTGAAAAGAAAGCGCTTTTGTAGTGGTAGAAGTCTTAGATGACTGTACAAATTATTACTTTCAACGTGCTTTATGCCAGAAACCAGACGAATAGCGCGGTTTTGTAGAGAACATAGTTGTTTTAAATTAGATTTAGGGCAACCATCCCAAACTGTGGAACAGTAATCGAGATGTGATTGGATATAACATGTGTAGAATATTGTTCGTGTGCTTTCGTCCAGGAAGTGCTGAATTTTAGCAAGTTGGTAAACTTTTTGTGCTATTTTCTTGGTAAGAGCGTGAACATGAGAGCTCGAGTTCAAATGGCTGTCTATTAAAAGCCCTAGTGCTTTATGTTCAGTCACATTAACTATAGGTAACGTGCCCATGCAGAGTTCGAGCGGTGATCCAGTTATGGCTAGTGTCTGTAGTTTTTGTCTGGTCGTTATTAGCATGGATTTGGTTTTGTCGATGTTAATTTGCATGCGGTTTTCATTGCTCCATCTAGTAAGATTATCAAGTTCCTTTTGTAAAGAATTCTCTAATTCACTACGGTTTTCTTGACTAGTATATATAGTACAGTCGTCTGCAAATCGATCACAAGATGTATTGATATATAAAGGAAGATCATTAATATAAACTGCAAAAAGCAGCGGACCTAGTATTGAGCCCTGAGGCACACCAATATTAAGCTGTGTGGGTCTTGATAGACAGTTGTTGAAGGACACGACTTGTTGCCTGTCGGATAGAAATGACGTAATTATGTTCACCATGTTGGTGCTTGTCTTCATTTGCTTTAGTTTTCTAATTAAAATATCGTGATCTACCATATCAAAAGCTTTTTTAAAGTCTACAAACACCGCTCCACAAATTCTACCGTTGTTGATGTTTAAGTGCCAGTTATCGGTCATTTTTGTTAGAGCACTATGGCAAGAATATTTAGGTCGAAACCCAGATTTACTGTTAATTATTAGATCATTGTTAATTAAATGGTGTAACGCTATTTTATGAATGTGTTTTTCTAGTGGTTTTGATAGCGATTAGGCGCTAAACGCTATTATCGATTGAGCCATTTTTAATTAGCGGAAACACTTTAGCAATTTTAAATGCAGATGGAAAGTAGTTTTTGGCCAGGCACTGGTTATATATGAACGTTAAGGACTCGCTAATGACTGGTGCAGCACAGCGAAGAATTCTATTACTGATACCATCTAGGCCGTGTGAGTTTGTTGATTTGAGGTTCAAGAGATATTTATAAACGTCTGCAACAGACATTAAAGGAATCTCAGCGGGAATATTTCTGGTGCACTTCTCCTCACAGAATGATGCCAGTGAACTTAAATTACACGATGAGTCTGGTATTGAAGACTTTAGATTCTCTATTTCTGATTGAAAGAACCAACTGAATTCATCGCATGTTATAGAATTTGGTATTGCTGATTCTGTAGGGCGTTTCTTACTGGTTAGCAAGTTAATAGCCTTCCATATATTTGTACTGTTTGAATTATCTACAATCAAATTTTTAACATGATCTTTTTTTATCCTACGAATTTCATATTTAACTCTATTCCTTAGTCTGCGGTAATTGATGAAGTCTTTATTTTTGTGTGCTGTATCTCGCTCTCTCATGATTTCCAGCACTTCTCTAGTGACCCATGGGGATTTATGTTGATTTTTGACTCGAACTTCTTTGATTGGCACGTGTTTATCGAACACATTGTAGACTGTCTTCGTCCAGAAAGCTAATGCATCGTCCGGGTCAGGAAGTTGGTAAACGTGATCAAGGGCTGCTTTTCTTAAGTCTTGCAAAAATAAATCTTGGTTGAATGCTTTAAAATTCCTAAATTTGATACTTACATGTTTATGTTTAAGAGGTTTGAACCCAATTCTTGACCATGTACAACATACCGGGTAGTGGTCACTAACTGTACAAACAGGACCAGAACATTCAATAATATTATCTGGACAAGTAACATATATATGATCAATTATAGTTGAGGATGTGTCAGTAACCCTTGTGGGACGGTTTATTAGTTGTTTGAAATTGTAAGAAAGAATGATATCGTCCCATGTCTGGTTGGATTTACTAATATCTATGTTGAAGTCACCTAGTATCATAACTTCTCTACCTGCTGTAAATACTCTATCCATCATTGTAGTGAAGCAGTCATATCAACTGTACCCGGCACAAGGATTCCTATATAGGTATCCAATGAGAAACGGTTGTTGGCTGGCTGGCTTCACCTCTAACCAAACACATTCTATCTCTACTGTCTCGAGATCACTTCTACGGGACCAGTTGAGAGAATTGGAAATGTATACAGCAATACCTGTCTCTAATTTTTGATTTGCATCTTTCCGAATTACTTTAAAAGCCTTAAGTGAGATTTCGGAGTCGGTTATTTTGTAGTTAAGACGACTTTCTGTGATTCCAAACACATGGAACTGTTTGGACAGTATTACCGAGAGCTCAGGTAATTTGTTGAGCAGATGAAAGATGTTGAGATGGCCTATATATAGACCATTTTTGTTGAGCCACTGATCGTGATTAGCGAACATTACAAACTAAAAGGAAGATGTCGCTTGTGGTATACAAATTGCAGGGATTTTGAAACTTTATTTAGAAATAGTTAAGGCTGTTAGAGGGGGCAGGAAAATGTCTTTGCTGGAGTGATATCATGAATGCTTGGTGCAGGGCTGCAGGATTGTATCGCATTAGCTGCTGAAGTTGACGGTTCCACTCATAGGGTTGTAGATTACCGTCCAGCGAGGGATTGCTATGAGTGTCACTGGAAGTGCCTACATTGTAAGCAGGCATCGACGGTACAGCACCATTGTTTAACGGTGTCCCCTTTGATATCATAGAGGGAGACTGTTTTACGGGCAAGGTAGGAAACAAAGTATCATATTTAGCAACATTTGGATTGGAGCTTGGGTTGCTATTCACAACATTGTTTTCCTGGAGTACAGGCAAGGGTGGTGTGGGAAGAGAAGGAGTGTTTTCTGAACACAGTGAGATGGCTGTTGAAGTTCGGTTTACTCCTGTAACTGGTGCTGGTTGTTGTGCACGTTCGGGATATTTTATGTTCTTCGCTAGGAAGCTACTTCCTAGCTTGGAACAATGTATTTGATCCCTGTATAGTTTTTTCTTAGGAGCTCCGGAGGGTGACGTAAAGTAAGGGGTGTTATTTATGAAATTCATGCTATTATTTTTACAGAATTTATATAACGTTAGATTAGCAGCATCGGCAGTACGACGCTGGAAACCGTAACATAGTGGAATGATGGATGAAATAAACAAAGATGATTTCGGAAATCTATAGCGCAACAGCACCTCCAATGTAGCTAGTTGTGAGGTGCTGATGATTTTATTATCCATGATGTCATTAACACCAATATGAACTGTTGCTCTCCTAATTCGGTCGTTCACTTGGAATCGTCGCAGTGTAGCGGTCAGCCTGTCAATGTCTGCGCCTGGTACAGGGTAGATTGAAGTTGATTCGCTGTCAGAAGATGACATGTGATCACTATAGATTCCCTTCAGCAGGGAGTCTCCAATGACGACATGTGTTGCACTATGATCTATGGTTATTTCACGCTGCTGGCGTGTCCGCTTGGACTGTTGTTGCCACTGGTCACTGTCGTCTTTCTTGTGTTTTTGTTTATTATATCTTGCTTGCGTTGGTTGTTGATATCCAGTAGTGGTAACGACTGAGCTCTGTGATTCCAAGTCTGCTGCTGGAGAGTCTACACTTAAGGCCTGGAACCTGTTGCTGACATGCACATCGATGGGGTAGATAGATGGTGTGCGTTCTACAGGTTTAGTGGTGGTTTTGTTGCTTGTAGAAACTATCTGTATGTCATTATGCGACGAACATTCACTGGTAACACACGCATCTACAACACCATGGATACTTTCTGTTTGTGCACTTTTATGAAATGACTGTGCACGCTTCTGTTTCAAGGCATGTATGGATGTTTTAAAAGTCTCCTTCTCTTCTTTAAGAATTCGGATTTCCTCTCGAAGAAGAATGTTTTCTTTTTTAAACTCCGCAATAATGTTAGTGGTGTTGTTGGTAATAAAATCTTTTAACCTCGTCTCCAAAGCCTGAATTAGATCACGACAACAATCATTGTGGCTCAGTGTTTCAGAGCTGATTTATACGCCTTAAGGCGCGTTGGGTATATAGTGTTAGGCTCATATCTGTATAGGCCAGTTGGCATTCGATGGAGGATGTCTGTATCTCGCCTGTCGCCTTTCCTTCCAGGGTCATTTCTTGGTACCGAGTTTAGGTTGGATCGACCTAGAAGGCCAGGTTAATTTTTAAAATCCGAATCCGTCCCATTGCGGGTCGAACTCATGACCATCGCTCCAGCAGACCAGAATCAAGCCACCGCGCTACCACGGCTCACTGCCAGCTCTATGTGTGTCGTACAACTGACCAAGTTCACGGAAATGGCTCCTGAAGCCTATCATCATCAACTAGATCAGTTGTAGACGTTATCTCTGCACAACTGGCTCCTGGAGCTTAGGGGATAGTGAGAACCGCACTTTCTCACTTCCCAGACATACCGAGTTGAGAGTTCGAAATCTTCTTCTTCTGCTGCTGCTGCTGCTGCTGCTGATGATGATGATGATGATGATGATGATGATGATGATGATGATGATGATGATGATGATGCCACCACTACTACTGCTACTGCTATTTCTACTACTACTACTACTACTACTACTACTACTACTACTACTACTACTACTACTACTACTACTACTACTACTACTACTACTACTACTACTACTACTACAACTAACTCTTCTTCTTCGTTCACTTTTAGACGAATATATGAATAGATGCAAAGAAAGCGGTAGGCAATTTGGAAGCAGGCCCTTTTGCGTCGATTTAGATTGTATGAGATGTCATCTGTTCAGGAAGCAATGACAAATTGCTGAACTAAAATTGCCTACTAACACACAAACATCCAATAAATGTCAGGGTTGATAGCTACGTCTTGTAAATAACATTCAGCTAACTTTGTGAAAGAGAATTAGGAACATAAAGGTAGCTACATAAAATTCATAGGGTGGATCGACGAGCGCATGGACAAGAAAGCAGACAGGCATGATAGACAGACTAACAGACAAGACATGCAGACAAGACAGACAGGCAACAGGTCTTTAAGAAGAATTAATGGATAGTTGGATAAATAGACAAGTATGTAATTATGTCAGCGAGTAAGGCTGTAAGTTGATTATTAAAATGGACAAGTTAGCTGAATAAATGGAGAGAATAAAAATGCCTATTATTAACAAATAAACATTTATTTTATATCAAAATAGCGTTACAGTACTCACCAGAACTGTTGTCCTGCAAAAGTTTACGAAAATAAATGAACTTGTAAATAATAGTTATCAGTATCTTCTAGCCGGACGAAGTTCGTAATCCCGCTTTCCTGCGTTCGAAACACAGCTGTGGGTGATTTGGCAGCAGATCGCCTTACGTTGGTTTTTTTATGAAATGGTATGGGTGCAGGTCGTTCAGAAAGCAATGGCAAACTACTGAACGTAAACTTACCCAGGAATCACGAACAGCCAAAAAAAATGCTGGGGTTGACTTCTATGTCCTGTAAACTACTTTTAGTATCTACATGTCCATTGTCATCAAATATTCTTATATGGGACAACTGGTGTGATAAAGCCAGGGTTATACCTAAAATCACCCAGGCGCATTATGATATTAGCTATATTCATCAGTCTGTCTCTCGCCTTGACTGTACATTCTGTCAGACTGCTGTTGGTTGGTTACAGTCAATGTTTCAGCACCGTGTTGTGCTGCGAGCTATAAATGCGTAGTTATTCTTTTCCGCTTTGCTAAACACATAATTGCTGGCTATAATGCTGCGACAAGCTGGCTGGTTAGCTAAGTTGACACGGTACTGCACTGATAACGTCATAAGCAGGGTTTGAGGCTTGATTCACCGCCTGCTAAGTGAGGAAAGATCGGTCACCTATTCCACATTGCATGTATGCCCACAAAATGTGATGACCCTATAATATCATAGACCCATAACTGGAAACTGCTCTTTCATAAAATGCAGGGACATTTTCATTCTCACAGTTCGACGTGATACAAATCTAATTTCTCCTCCTCCTCCTCCTCCTCCTCCTCCTTCTGCTTCTTCTTCTTCTTCTTCTTCTTCTTCTTCTTCTTCTTCTTCTTCTTCTTCTTCTTCTTCTTCTTCCTCTTCTTCTTTATTTCTTCTTGCTTGCGATCACTGGCTGTGAACTCCAGCATGAAGTCCTGTATGTCGGATGAAGACATCCAGTTGTCCAACATCAGTGTGATGTCATGGTTTGCATGAGTATCCGTTGTCCCATGTCTGGCTTATTGGTGTTAGTTAGTTAGTTAGTTAGTTAGTCGACAGATCATCTTCATTGCACATCGAACCATTCAGTCCATAAGTGCTCGGATCCCCTCCTCAGCAAATCCCGCAGCGTGTAGCGGCTCACAACACCAGTTCTGTGTTGATTAATCAATCTTCTTTGGCTTCCTGCGTAGTGTTCTTGTTTGGCACACCTCTTTTGGTGTGCAGACTGGTGGTTCCTCGCCGTGCAGGCAGATGCTCTCCGACTTCGGAAGAATCAGTGATCCTACTACGTTAGCCAGAAGAGACCTGTTGCCCAAGACGCACGACTAGGATGTGTTAGTAGGTCTTGGCAAGTATAAAACCTGGCCCTGGTGCCTTGGAAACACCTCTGGGTCCCTATTTCTTCTTTATTTTCTTCATTTTAGCCAATGTAAGACTCGCGTTAAGATCATTATGTTACAGGACTGCCTCCCTTCTAGTCGTTTTTACTGTGCTCCTCTTATACGGCATCTTTGACTTCTGCATATTTGCTGCATATTTCATAATACTGCACTTTATGAGTTATGAAGTCCATATTAATGTAAACGCCGTATGATACATATGTGAGTGAAACCTCAATGCATGTGTCAAGCCCTAAAGCGTGTCCCAGAAAGAAAAACGAATGAGAAAGTCTTACATGAAACATTTAAATATTGAGCACAACCCACTACTGGCAACGCTGATCGTATTGGTATGAACCTAAGGCCTATCCACGTCAATATGGAAGCACTATACTCGAGTTTCGCTCTCGTTTGAGCTCGTCAGTAGTGTATATCCCTGACCGGATCCGGAAACAAGCCACGGATCACTGGCGTGTGAAGCGGGTGTGTAACCACGCGGCACACACTGGACACGGCCAAATTATCATAACAGAACATTACAACGTCACCCATCGTAGGCTATGCTCAAGTGAAACAATTGAAAACTGTAAACTGAATAGATAAATTAGGCGTAGAAAATCAATATTTTTTGGGCACATTATGAAAAGAAATAAACTTAAAAACTTGGTGAAAACTAGTAAAATTTATGGGACAAGATCAAAGGAACGGCAGAGAGAATACCTGCATGCTTGTATGTATGCATATGTATCCTTGTATGTATGTATGTATATTGGTTGCTGTTGCTGGAAGAATAAACATGCGTAATGAGCCGGCCGCTCAGAAAGCAATGGCAAACTACTGAGCGTAATCTTGCCAAGAGATCAACATACAGCTGAAAGATGCTGGTGTTGACAGCTAAGTCCTGTAAAGGATATGCTAAAAAAAAAAAAAAAAAAAAAAAAAAAAAAAAAAGAGTGTTATATTAAATTATACCACATAGTATATGAGCTTTCACGCATACAGACATACAAACATGTAATTAGACAAAAAGGCAGTTTAGCACATATAGAGGCATAACAACATAGATAAAAAATACTGTCAGATATGTAAGCATATAGACATATACAAGTATATTTAGGTATACAGACATACACTAGCATGCATATAGATGTACAAGCATCATTTGACACAAATATGCACAGGCATGCATACAGTCACAGCATATACAAAGGCAAGTTTGCAAACAGATACTACAATAGCAGCCGCGCAGTCAGATACAAGTCTTCAACATATACACGACGCAATTCTCCCGTGGACATTGGGTTGCAGTCTTCTGACAATGAAATGCATAAATCTTGTGGAGATTGCACCTCAGTATTGGGTCGGTAGGTAAGTCCCTACACCAACACAACTCCTATAGATGGCAACTCCTACAGGGCGTATCCAACTTAAACGCCAATGGATCGGACGTCTTCTTATGGCTCACGCCGTGTGGCGTTGATGATCACTTCTGTCCACGCCTTCTGTCTTGTGGACTGCTAATGACTTCTTGATTTGACAGATTTGCTTACAGTAACCGGATGTCGGTTTGGTAGCATCTGCAGCGCATGCTGGTCACTACTCTACGAGGCAGTTCTTGATCTTCCCGTGATTAAGCTCACTAATAAATTGCGAACAAACATGCTATGCGAAGCATCTGAAAATAGGGAAGTTTGTCATTGCTTTACTTCTTGGCCGTGACCTTTGTCAGTGACCGTAGCCGTTACCTCTATAAAGAGATCCTCTACTTACTGCACACAAGTTACAATGCTGTCTTTCGAGGATTCAAAAATCAAACCGACTAAACAGATTTATCGATAAGTTTGTCAGAACTAAACAAGTTAAGCCAGCATAAATTAATAATCTACTTACAAATAGCACCACTAGGGCCAGCAAAAATGTCTGTTGAAAGAGATAAACCTAAGTAATTAATATAACAGAAGTGTTAACAGATTACAAAAGATAACACCATCAATGACAAAAGAATACAAGTCGGAAAGGTTGTACATGCAGAATTGTTCTGTCCCTGGCAGTTGAAATGCTAACCAATTCTGTACCGAGAAACTCACTATACGTTGAAGGGTTAATTAATATGTGGCCAGTATAACTTATTTTCCTTGCTCTTGCAATACCAGAAGTCCCGGTGACATTAGGGATAGTAAGTTTATATGACATGACAAGCTGAAGCAAGGGTAGGATTGTTATCTTCCCTCAGTGCTATTCTGGGATCGACCCCTGACCCTTCCCTAATCCAACTGGTAACGGGTAACAAGTAGAGTCCCATAGCAGATACCGCCGCTAGAATGTGACATTTTAGGTCTTAAATATTCAAGGCTACGACATATGAGGCAGATTGTCAGTGTCCTTGCTCGTCGATTTTCCTTCCCAGAATATGCCCAGAAGTTATAAAATGTGTTTAGTGCTATTTTCATAAGGATAGTTCGACCAGAGAGCCGTTCTGGTCGAAAAATAAACCCAGACGATTATCCTTGTAGTCAAGTTCAATATGTATATATATATGTGTGTGTGTGTGTGTGTGTGTGTGTGTGTGTGTGTGTGAGAGAGAGAGAGAGAGAGAGAGAGAGAGAGAGAGAGAGAAAACCAAATACCGAGATCTGTGGAGAGTCATGAACGCCTGCGCTAGCCGTCATGGCACTTGATCCCCACGATCTTTCCAGTTGTCTCCAGTTGTCTCTCTTCTCATCACGTGACCCCCCCCCCCCCCCCAAAAAAAAAAAAAGTGATGTTTGCCTCTTTCTTATTGTTGTATATAATGTTCTAGTTTCATTAGTCTCTTTCAGGCAGTCGTTGTCGGTTACTTTGGCAGTCCAAGGAATTCGCAACATTCGTCTCAGGAACCACAATCTCTGTTGCTTCCAATCTCTTCCTAATTTGTTCATTTACATTCCAAGATTCGCAGCCATACAGCAAAACAGGTTCTATATAACACTTCAGCACTCTCTTTTTTACATTCAATGATAGTAACTTATTGCATAAGATAGTCTTAATTTTCTTAAATGCAGCCTTTGCTAGCCCTATTTTGCTTTTAATCACTGTTGTGCATCTTCCGTCTGATGTTATAAATGTCACTAGGTATTTAAAACTATCCACTTGGTTAAGAATTTTCCCTAGTGTCACCTTTTTATATCACCATTGTTACATATAGCTTTAAAAGCATAATTTATAACTATAACGTTGATAAAGCGAAAAGGACGAGACAGATACCTGTATCAATCAAATACTGCTGCTGCCAAAACCGTTTGAGAATATCGGGGCAAAATATTTGCCTTCGATGATTTAAAAGTCAAGTAATTGAAAATACAGCATTTGATGGCCTCTAAAGCACTGTAGAAAACTGCTAGTGATAGTATGGACTCAACACGAAGAAGAAAGGTAAAGGTAGAGGACAGGCAGCTTGCAATCTTCCAGTCCGTATGGCGGTTAGGCTGTTGAGCTGTTAAGGCCTCTGGAGTGTTTTTGCTTCTGGCTAAGGTTTTCTTACGTATTATCCTCATGTTGTATTGGTAGTACATGGTTCCGTTGCCCAGTTACAGAGTTAAGTGCGTGGAACAACACTGTGAGCTGTGGATTTAATGTCGAATGTTTTTACATCTGTCCGTGGTACTTTGTATTTGAACTGCATGTTAAGAAAACTGGCGGACGGCCTGTTGCTGGAATAGCTGGTTTTGCCTTATGCACTATAATGTGTTTGCAACTGCTAGTTTTCTAGTGTCTGTCGCTTCCAACGATGATAAACTGTAATTTTAGTGGTGGACTGGTGTGTTGCGTTCGTCCAAAATCAACTTATGCCAAGCCATATAATCTTTAGGATCTCCTGCAGCTCTCTTCATGTCCACCTTATATTATTCGTGTCTGTCTCTAATTATTGTCTCCATATGTTTTAGACCGTCCTCTACGTTGTTTTTATTGTATAGTTCAGAGAAATGATCTTCTATTTATACTATTACAGTGCAGACCTAATAAGGCGAACTCACCTGGGACCCAAGAAATAGTTAGTCTTATCAGACATTCATCTTATAAGTGTTGAAGCATATTCACGCATTTCCATTGTATAATACAATATTGTTCTTCACAATAGAAATTCGCCACATCCGAAATGCCTTCAGCAGTTTGCACTGTACCAGGTTTTCTCAAAGTGTGTCCTATCCAGCGCTATCGTCTTTTCCTCACCTCTTGACTCATTGGATTATATCTAGTCCTGACCTTAAACTCCACATTTTGTATTCAGATCATCGTACTAGCCTCTACGCTACAAGAGCGTTTCTAAAATTTTCAGTAGGCGTAAAAGGTACCGAAGAATTCGAAATGCTTTAAAAGTCGATCTAGGCAAACCTTCTGGCCTAGAGAGGCGACATTAGAAGATAAACTCTATGGACCGCTGTGTGAACTAAAAAAGACAGTCAAATTCATACAAGAGACAACATTGCAGTTATATACATATTTCAAGCGAACGAAAGAAGAAGAAGAGGCAAAACCCATACCAAAAAACAGCGATTATGTCAACATTGTAGTCCTATTGTACGCAGGCACCAGATAATTAATGTTTGAAGTTTACTGATAATTTTTTTAGGTCCATCTCGTCAGGTACAAACTGCAGAAATCACATAACATAAACTAAAGTAATTAGATAAATCCTGCAACGGATTGATTTGTTGATCCGGCAGCGTCTGCAGCTTATCTTGTTCCAGATGCATTGGTGTTACCTTACCTCTTGAGGTCGAGAGAGGGATCATGTTGCATGGGCATCACATGGTCTCTGCAATTCAGCCCAGGCTTTGTGCTATGGAGAGATTATCATGCCTTTTTAATGGTTCCTGTAGTAGTGTAGCAGTTGTAGTAAAAGGGAAACCATCAAATTAACTTCCCATAAACAAGTAAAGCAGATCACAGATCTATATTTGTGGAGTGTCTTGTTTAAGAAACGTTATACAAGTTTTCGAACAAATTATCTGACGTATTGAACTTACACAATGCCATTTTTTTTTAAAGTCAACGAAACTAAAGTAAACAAAACAAGTATCTTACGATACTAGCGATGGGCGTCATGGTGTTACTCTTTTGGAAATGCCCTTTAGTTATACTTCTGTACTATAATATCAGCACGAATCAGGCATTGGTTGGGTGACAGAATCCATGCGAGGACAGCTTTTATAGGTGTGAATGACAGGGCCGGGTGGCGCCATATGTTGAACTGAACACTCTCCCTTATCCCCTCTCACTGATGCGTCCTAATTAATCCAACGACAACGTCGATAAGCCAGTATAAATATACAAGTTGTCTCGTGGCACATACCAGAGGTTCCCAAAGTTTGTGAAAAGATCTCCGATCGCGTAAAAATTTCATAAAGGAAATAGGTAAATGGGTCCCATTATATTCTTGACCAAACGAAACTGGATGGATGATATGGGCAGTGTCTCGCCGGTGGCCTTAAGTTCCAGAAAAGTGTATGGCGTCGATTATATTAGTCCGCCTCGACCCCGTATCTATTTCTTTTAGAGAGAGATTTGAACTTCGAATCACCGGACCAACAGGTCAGTATACTAACTTCTACGCTACAACAGCATTTATAAAATTATGAGTAGACGTAAAATGGTACAGAAGATTTAGAAATTTTTTAAACGTCGCAAAAACTATACCAAATACAGATTGCTACAGTGATTCGAGAATAGCTACAGACAATATACAAGTAAAGTTAAATAAGATCAAAACATACACAAAGAAATATAAATTTGATCTATATGCATTGGTGAGATAAATATTTTTTTTTTAAAGTAAATTAAACTTAGAATTAAAGAACAGATTTGATATATTATCTGATCTAGAAATATATTTCAAGATTGAAATGGCCAATGAGAATGATGAAGAACTCGGTCAGCTCGGTCAGACAAGCTGCAAAAAAAAAAAAAAAACACTATACCAAATTTAAGATGTTAGCTGTAAAAAATAATTGACCGGGGAAATCTTAAAATTAGTAGAAATAGCAATATTAACAATGAAAAATATGAAGAGATTCGCAGGAAAAGTAAGAGATTATGCAAAAAGGTAAATTTGCTGTGAAAATGAAAACCAGCATAACACCAGAAATGCCAAATTAATGCACAAAAGAATTAATTATGTCACTTTAGGAAACACAACGGGTCGTCGGAAATCCAAAGAAGACAAAAATCATAACGGACAAAGATCACATGTTATATACATGGTAAGAATATGTGAAAAACGTGTACAGATTCATGTGATGAACAGTATGGAATTCCATATAAGTATTTAGGACCACAGTTTTGAAGATGGCAGTTCAGAACGCTCTTAACCATATGAAAACTGACAAGACCCCAGGTCTAGACAACATCACTAAAGATCGTATCAACGCCTTAGAAGAATATGAAATATCTAGCTATATATATATATATGTAAAAGTTAGTATGCCTTTTTAAAGCACAAACTATCGTCTGTCAAGACGGCAAGGTGCCAATGTATGTGTATATATATATATATATATATATATATATATATATATATATATATATATATATATATATATATATATATTAAGAGCGTTCATTTGAAATCCGTTCGTGCCGCACCGCGCGTACTCGCGTACATTGAACATGATCATATCATAGTCATGTGATAAGTACTGATCATTGAATACAGTCTCTGCCATGAATACTCAGCCATGTGAACATGTGGTTTGGCGTCGCAGACAGCAGAGCACATACTCCAGGATTGCAAAAACTACAACATATCCAGGCGAACCTTCTGGCCTAGAGAGACAACAGTGGAAGATAAACTCTATGGACCGCTGAATGAACTAAAAAAGACTGTTAGATTCATACAAGAGACAACATTGCAGTTATAAACATAATTTAGGCGAACGAAAGAAGAAGAAGAATTGAATACAGGAGCACGTATTTATCGTCCCATGATGCATAGATTCTGTTTCTGACCAATTCTTCTTCTTCTTTCGTTCGCTTGAAATATGTCTATAACTGCAATGTTGTCTCTTGTATGAATCTAACAGTCTTTTTTAGTTCACTCAGTGGTTCATAGAGTTTATCTTTCACTGTTGTCTCTCTAGGCCAGAAGGTTCGCCTGGATATGTTGTAGTTTGGGCAGTCCTGGAGTATGTGCTCTGGTGTCTGCAACGCCAAACCACATGTGCACATGGCTGAGTCACCAATCTTAAATTTTGTATACATGTGATTGCGTAATCTATTGTGTCCTGTTATGAGGCGCAAAATAATTACCTGTTCTGGTCTGTCCATAACCGTCTTGAGTAGGGTTTGGAGGCCTTCTGACTGATTTGCTCATTCTTTTCTTTTGGTGGAATGTAATGGGCACATCAGGCTGTTCTTCTTTTGCTTCTTCCTTAGTCGATCGATCAGCTCTGTTGTTTCCGAGAACTCCACAGTGGGATGGTATCCATTGTATGGTGACCTTATGCTGACTACTAAGTTCAGAAAGTTGTGTCCTTAGAACTGGTAATTTCCCAGACAGGAGTATCTCTCAATGGCTGGGTTGATCCAAGATCTGTCCAAAGAAGCTCTAAGAGCGGTGGTTCAGTTTCTTTCATTTGAAGGATGTAGACCAGTGGACATTCAAGGAAGAATGCAGGCAGCGAACGGTAGCAAATGTGTGTCGAAGACAACAGTGACATACTGGGCACGAATGTTTCGGAAAGGACGTCAGTTCACGACAGATCTTCCACGGCCGGGTCAACCGCATACTGTTGCAACAGAAAAAAACCATCGCCAAAACTGATGCAGCAGTACAGATGAACCGTTGTCGAAGCATACGTTCGCTAGCGAAAGAATTTGATGTGTCAATTGGGACAATTCAAAAGGTTGTTCGTAAGAAAGTGCAATATTGGAACGTGAGTTCACAGTGGATACCACGGATGTTGACCGACAACCAAAAAGAGGAACGCATGGGATGGTGTTTGAACCACTTGCTGCGTTACAGAGTGGAGGGTGATGGATTTCTTCATCAAGTGTCATTATAATCCAGTCTATAGTCCTGACTTGTCACCATGTGATTTTCATTTGTTCGGACCTCTAAAAAAGGCTTTCAAGAGGCAACGATTTCACACAGATGCGGACGTAATGAACGCGGTAAACACTTGGTTCAGTGAGCAACCACAATCCTTTGTTGTTTTTTTTTGCGGACGGCATTCGCCGCCTACCTAAGCAATGGGATGCTTGCCTGAATGCCTACGGCGACTTCTTCTGATCAACCCATGGTGCATAATTCATTCAAAATGGAAATTTTGTTTAATTCTACCACACCTGTTAATGTTTCTTTCATGATATTGTAATAAAGCCTTTGGAACGGGTTTCAAATGAACGACCCTTATATATATTCACACTTTGCTGAATCCACATGTGGTTACAACCTAATATGGTTCTCCACAGATTGCTTTTGTTGAGTATAATTAATTCTCAGTTGGGAGCCTCGGCTATTTGACACATACAAGTAATTGCGATTTCACCTTTCTGACCTGTAAAAGGTGTTCGATTTTTTAGCCTGAGTGGTAGGTTATTTATTTTTCCCATGTGACCTACTTTTAACTATCCTGTCAGCTTTATACACACAGGTCACACAAGTTTAAACAGTTAGTTGAGTGTCCTCTTTACAGGACGTGGCAACCAAACTCAGCATGGTTTTGGGCTGTTGGTAATCTACTAGGCAACTTCTTGTTCAGTAGTTTGCCATTGCTTTCTGAACAACCGACACTTATACCATTGTTAAACATCAAAACAAGGAGGTCTGCTTCCAAATCGCCTGCAGCTTATTTCGAACAAAGTATTCGGGATAGCGAATCGCTTTAGCTACTCCTTCGCCACAGAGCAAGGCTAACCATAGGTAAGCACGGCATTTTCCATTCCAAGCCCCTGGGCTGCGCTTTGACCCGAAGGGATTAAGGCCAGAGGATCGTCATCATTGCACCTGGTTTCATCCCATCTGGCCCGGTCTCGCTCAGCACAACGTCAAGCTACCAACTGTGACCATCGCACAAAGCACCAGTTCCGTAGCTCCAGCGATGACCACCAGAAGTACCCATAGTCTGAACAACGCATTCAGAATAAGAACCCACGACCTTCATAGTACGAGGCAGCTTGACTACTTCACCATATAAATTTGTCTTCATTCACATTCAGATATTAGAGGTCAGCATGGCAGAATGGATAGGAGCGCTTTTTCATAATTATCCTGTGTGCTGATGCCGAGGTATCGGGTTCAACTCCTATACAATGGTATAAGTTGGACTAAAATGCTGACTTCTCGTCTTTGACTTGGGCAGGTAAATTACAAATACCTCTGAAGTCGGAGTGGGTTCGCCTGATGGCGAAAGACTTGAATTTCACCTGGAATAGTAGCAGATAAATGTTTAATGAAACCCAATCCAACTTATGATGAGGTTTATCGGCTAGTGTTCAAGGGAAAGTCATAACCAAGCATAATGGAGAATTGGAGAACCAGGCAGCCACTGTGACACTGAATAGATTTGCAATTCACCACTTACAAAGGCGAGTATTGTCTTTTACTCGAAGTCTAGTCTTCAGAAAGTAAAGAATGGGGCACTATGATATGGATGGTTACGATTTGTGGATGTTTCAAACCTTCGATAACAGTGGTAAGCAGTGTCAAGCAGCATTTACGTCCTGGAAATTCTGCTGGAAGGAACGGGGCGACAGGGTGCTTATTAGTTTATCACCAGTGTAGTATCTTTTTTCCGCATATCCTATTTAGAGGACATCGCTGTCAATACCAGTATTTTACCGCTGTTGTTTATGTCTTGGCAAGATCACGCTCAGTAGTTTGCCATTGCTTTCTGAGCGACTGGCTCACATACCCCCGTAAGTAACCAACGCTGCGCGATCCTCTACCGAATATCGCGCAGCTGCGTTACCCTACGTGGATATATGGGATTACGGAGAAAGTCAATAACCCCTTCACCATGGAGACGGCAGTGTAGTACCTACGAGTTTAGATTAATTAATCAAATAACAGTAACTGTTCACAAACAATCGCCAGAGTTGGCGTTCATACTCGTAAATCTTTACACTTGTACATTGTCCGGGAGCAGTGAATATCTACAACAATTCTGGCATCACTAGTGCTGCAGAAACACGACACTGTCCGTTCACCATTATTATATATCAGGTCGTTTCAGAACGTCGCTTTATAACAGCCCGCTGAAAATGTTGGTTGTCTTTGTTGTCACCCATGATTACCATGGAATAACTTAGATTTTCGTCTTTTTTTCCCACAGAGCTTTCGTTCTGGCTTGCAAGTATTGTTTTTTTATTTATTTTTTTATTCGCATATCCTTTTACAGGACATCGCTGTCAACAGCAGCATCTTTCAGCTGTCTGTTGATTTCTTGGCAAGATTACGCTCAGTAGTTTGCCATTGCTTTCTGAGCGGCCGGATCAGTTATCCCGCAAGTCACCAGCGGGGGACGAACCGCTCCCAGTTCTCGCCCGCTACGAGACTCTGCGTGATAAACGGGATTACGGAGAAAGTGTTGTAAACCCTCGGCCAGAGAGACCGGCGCAAGTATTGTACAGAATGATAATGCTGCCCGCACTCGTCATTTTGCCAGTTATCCGGCCCACTGTGAAAAAAAAAGTTTGGTGACCCCTCGTGTAGATGATTGCGTCAGCTGGGCACGAAATGTGCATACATTGTTGCAACTAGCTGGCCAATCCCTAAACTCTCGATCTAATACAATCATGATCATGCACAAATCTAACATTTCCTTCGACATTCTGACCCACTCATTTCCTCTGTAAATACTTTTGAGCATAGAGTGTGCACACATTTCTGATTGTGGTGTGTCTGCCCGGGTCATCTATGATTTTTCTCCTATCAGCCGGTTCCTAGATCAGTGGTTATCAACCTTTTTTGGCCTATGCACCATTCACCATATGTTCAGAATGTCATCCCCGCCCCCTTTCGTATTTTCTCCCTATAAATCCCCCCCCCCTTTACACAGTATACATAAAAATGGAAGCTAAATTTAATAACATATACTAGAACAAGTCTAGATGTCTACACAAAACGTGATTTGAGGGTCTACTTACATTATAAAATGAATTTCAGAAGGGCGAGAGGTACAGAACTGTAAAGTATGGAAGGGAAAATATTATAAAGTAATCGGTTCTTGAATTAATGCAATCTTGAAATAATCTTAATTCCCCCCCTCCCCCGGAAACCCTAAAATTCCCTTGAGTGAGGTGGGGGGATTCCCCACCGTTTGAGAACCACGGTCCTAGATCAACTGCCAATTCAGTTCTATGATGGCCATGAACCCATGGTGTAGGTGGAAGGCTTATGGCAGAAATCTCGGACAAGTGTCTGTTAAACCAGTGCAATGTTTCAAGGCGTTCGAGGTAGGGTGCATGGTTTCTCTTTATCTACAACACAATGGCCATACCTTTTCCCTATGTCTGCGAGCGAGGTCAGCACACCACTAACTACATTAATATTTGTTGCCCAGCGGCTCAAGCATTGCACATAAGCTTTTTCTGCCTATATTCCCATAGTTTTCCCACATAGGTTAATTTCCGTATTTCACCTCTTTAATTGATATGCCACAAACATTTCAATTATCATGTCCTTGTGGTTTTGATGGGTGATCTTGTAGCACCTACAGCTAAACCTCAGTGTTCGTTTCTTCTTTCAACGATATATTCTTTCCATCCTCTCACAATTCCGCTACTTCCATTTCATTTCTCATTGAGAGAAGCAAACAGGAGAGAAGACTCAAAAGAGAACAGAAGAACAGAATACACAAATATTTTCATTAAGAGGGAAAATAAACGTTATTCACGACTTCAAAAAGCTTTTTATTTTCACATCTTGACAGAACTGAGAGTGACATTCTTCTTTTCCAGAATCCGTTTGATTACAACCTTGATGATGTGCCTGTTGACCCACAGTTGGAGCTCTTTGATTTACAAGCAAATGGTTTATTGAAAGAGAAGCACAGAGAAGGGAAACTTGTTGAATTTTACTGCTGCTTACCTGATGTTGAGTTTCCGAAACAGACATGTATTTTCCTTCCAGCAGCTTCAAACAATGACAGCTTTCTACGAAATCCTTTTATGATTCTGTAGAGATCATCATTGGGATTTTCATCACAATACAGATTCTTAGCAAAAGCTAATGGTCGACGTTTGGTGCAGGAGAGCCTGGCGTATGGTGACACAACATCTAGCTTACGAATGGAGGTGGAGGCGGTCAGTGCAGCTTTCCGCTGGATAGAAAACACGATACATACACACATCGTGATTGTAACTGACTCAGAAAGCATGCTGAGTAGGGTGAGAACAGGCAGGCTTCGTGCAGAGTGGCTTGCTTCGCTTCGGAGTTCACGGGTAGCAAGAATCACCTGGATCTTTTCTCCGGGGCATGCCGGTGTGCTGGGGAATAAACAGGCGGACAGATTGGCTTCCTCGGCAAAACTTAGTGGAGTATTGATGCATGACAAGACAGACGTGGTTGCGGCCTTGTGGGAGCACGTGTACACCTCGGAGGAGCAAACGGACCACCATAGTCTGGTAAGAATGAGACAACGAGGAGTGACGAGGGGATCTGGTCGGTGCTAGATGCTCAGAGCAAAGGCGAGACGGACATATAATCAGATTGGCTGCTGAAGATGGGGACGGAGCGCTTATGGGAATGTCCCGAATGCTGTGATGTCTGTTCTTAAATCAATCAATCAATCAATCAATCAGAATACACATACATTTTCATGAGGAGCGGTTGGCTGAGTGGCTAGAACGCCGGAGTTTCCTTCGGGAGACCCGGGTTCGAATCCTCGGTAAGGTGTAGGATTTTTTCTATCGGGGCAAAAATAAAATCCTAACCTGCACAGTTTGCGGCGTCTGCACTAGCCAGGCGACCTGAATTCTCCAGGCTCAAGACCCCCCCCCCCCCCCCCCCGGCCATACACCGCAAGGTACTATATTGGCAGTAAATGACAGTTAATGACAGTTTTAAATGATAGTTTTTCATTAGTCGAAATATTGTCTTATGGTGATATTTCTGTTTTCTATAATAATGCCCTCTGGTCTCACATACCCGACGACCAAGGCCACTTCGTTTTTATCTCACAAAAATACCAGATGCATACACCGTAGAAGTTAGGAATCGTTTTGGGGTCTTGATGTCTGTACAAGAGGAAATGACACCTGATGAACTGGCAGTACAAGCTAGAGATATCTTGATAACTGCAGCCAAAGATTTAATTGCGACCAAGAAAAAGCAACTTAAGCCATGGATTACATCAGACACGTTAGAATTAATAAAACAACGAAGGGAACTGAAACAGAAAGGAGGTGAATCCGATAAAAGCAAGATGAAGTATAAATCTTTAACTCGAGAAATAAGAAAGAACACAAGAAAGGACAAAAATCAATATATACAAGATAGCTGTACCAGAATAGAGCAATATCATAACACTGGAAGAAATTAAGAAATGTTCAAAGAAATGAATGTTCAACCTCAATTGAATGTTATCTGTGACAAGATGGGGAAATACCTTAACGGAATCTAGACAAATTCTAGAAAGATGACAGGAGTACTGCAGTGGAATGTATGATATGAGTGACAGTGAGGATATGAAAGAGATACATGAGCCAATTACAGCAGAGATATAATCTGAACCCTCATTAGATGAAATTGCATGGGCAATAAAAAACCTGAAGAATGGTAAATCACCTGGATGTGATAAGATACCTAATTAAAGCGGGAGGAGAAGAAAGCAAACAAATCTATCACGCATTATGTAAAAAGATATGGAAATATTGTATATTGCCAAAAGATTGGAAGAGAACTATCTTCATTCCAAAACCAAAAATGCGCAACCTGAAATTATGCACCGACTATAGAACTGTTGCCCTGATCAGTCATGCAAGTAAAATTCTAGTAACAATCATAATGGGAAGACTTCGTAAGAAAATGGAAGAAGAAATTAACGTGGTTCAAGCTGGATTTAAACAAGGAAGAGGAACAAGAGATCGCATTATCAACATGCGTTTAATAATAGAGAAGTACAGAGAATTTAATGTAAACCTATTCTCATGTTTTGTGGATTATTCAACGGCATTTGACTGTGTACAACATCAGAAACTTTGGGAAATCATGAGGAATATGGGCTTTCCATCACATGTAGTACAACTCATAAGAATGCTCTATCTCGACCAACAAGCAGCGGTTAGAATAGATGGCGAGACATCAGACTGGTTTGACATTAAGCAAGGAGTCCGTCAGGAATGTGTGCTGCCCCCCCCCCCCCTCTTTGTTTAACCTGTACGCCGAAAATATAATGAGAAATGTAAGAGATGATATAAACAGGGAGCTATATGATGCCCTAAATATCGGTTGCCATGACTTACCAGAGATACGGTATACTGATGATACAGTATTGCTATCCACAACACAGACTGGTATAGAAAACCTAATAGCCTCAACCCACCTGAATAGTGAAAATCACATCTTATATCTTAACATAGCAAAAACAAAGATAATGCATACAGATAAAACTACTATGGAGATAGAAATATATGTTAATGAGGAAAGGTTGGAGGTGGTGGAAAATTCTGAATATCTTGGGTCATTGATTACCAACAACGGTGATACAATGAAAGGAATTAAACGACGAATATCAGTTGCTCTTCAAAGACTAAAACAACTGAATAAATTATAGAATGGGACAGACAGAACTATAAAAATTAGATTTTTAAGAGCATGTATCTTTCCCATTGCAACATATGCCCGTGAGACCTGGGCACTTACTAAACAAGGTGAACAGCGCATAAATGCCTTTGAATATAAATGTTATAAACGAGTTCTAAGAATATCTTGGGTAACGAAAAGAACAATTGCACCCATACTTCAAGAGCTGAATATTGAAGAAGATTGGCTTTTAAAGACGATAAAACAAAGAAAATTGAAATATTTTGGTCACTTGAAACGTCATGAAAGTTTCGAGAGAACAATAATGGAGGGGTGTATGCCTGGGAAGAGAGGAAGAGGAGCACCAAAGAGAAGATGGGTATAGGATGTGGCGGATGATCTCCAGATGGGTGTATCGGATGCGGGACTTCTTGCTTATGATCGAGAGGTTTTCCGAAAGGTTGTTGTGGGAGCGAGGTTCTGCAAAGAACATGCTACTGAATGAAATGAATTAATGGTCTCACATATACCTAACATGTTAATATTCAGTCTTCTCATTGCTTTGTTAATATTCTCAAAGTTTGGGATAGATGTGGTAAAGTTTCATTAAAGTTTGTGTGGCCATAGGAGGCCAGTAAAAAATGTTTTTCCCCGCAAGGGGGAAATCACCCTAGGTTACTGTCATTAAAAAGTATACCTTTAACAATTGAAGTATACATGTAGAACTAAACAATTGATTATAAAATGTAAGTAGCTAAAGACTCTCAAAATTTTCTGTAAGCGATTTAAAAATCCCTTTCTTGATATTATAAATTCTGACTTTAAATATAAATATATTATTTCTAAGAGAAGACACAAGAGATTTCTAAGTGAGTTAATAACATTAGAGCTGGTATATAATTTTTATTTAAAATGCTAGTAGTTTTCCTTGCAACAATATTCTATGATTATGTCCCCTACTAGAACGTTATCTGTTGTTTTTGTTTTTTTAAATTTTGCTATCTGCTAATTTCAAACCGTGTCGCGCTGGTTTTAATGTTTTGGTATGGGAACTGGTCGTTCAGGTAGCAATGGCAAACTACTGAACGTAAAAACTTGCCAAGACATCAACAACGGCAGTAAAATGCTAGTGTTGACTGCAACGACCTGTAAGGGATATGCAACTTTAAAAAAAAAAAAAAAAAAAAAAAAAAAACAGCTGGTACGTACGCAGAATGCTTGAACAGAATTATTAATAAGTGTAGTGATAAATCAAGGCATCACTATCAGTCATGTTATTATATTTTAAATATGTCCTAAACAACTAGGGAAACGCATGCGCAGTTGAATTGTATGATTTATTATTATAGGAGATATTTATTTTAAAGAAATAGGAGGGATGGTCAGAAAATAATGCACCCTAGACACATTCACTGGGTTCTCTAAAATTACAAAACATCACAACGTCCCATTGAATTAAATTGACAAATAAACTGAATTTTTAACATGGAAGATGGTTGACGGTCGTATTTTCATTCAGCGTAGAGCGTTCGGTGTTTCCAGTCTGACCCTCAACCACTGAGTGATTTTTTTTCAAACCTATTTCACTCTTCAGCTGAACTTCGGGTCGCACGTATATCTTAACACGCACGAGATGTTTTTGAGCTGTGCTTACCCAGACTCTGTAACCTTGGGTAAGGGGAATCTAACTCCTACTGGTGTTTCCCTGGTGTATCTCCCTTGCTTCTGCCACTTGTCACGGTGTGTCCCGTCATTAAGGTATTAAACTCCTGCTCGACTAACTTATTCTGGATTCCTTCCCTTACACTACTTGCTCTCTAGTTTCTTTAATAATTTGACTAGTGGTAATATGCCCCCCCCCCCCCCCCACCCTTAATTTTCATATTCGTGCGATCTTGTGTTTGTCTTGACATGAGACAAAGAATGTCTAGTCTGGTCCTAGTATTATGTTTAGTTTCTAACATGCCTCTTTCGTAATTATGGTTATGGTAATGTTTTGAGGGGTTGTAGCACATACATCACACACACACACACACACACACACACACACACACACACACACACACACACACACACACACACACACACAAATCTCTAATTAGTTTCTTGGGCACGAAACTACCCATTCATCTTTTCGTGAATGTCGTGGGGATTCAGTCTCCCTTTTATCTTCAGAGAACTGACATTAAACTGCCATGAGATCCAATGCCTCCACGGAAATCCTCATGCATCCCTTATCCTCATGCTTTCACGTGGGATTTGTTACACCTTTCTAACCAGACGGGTCGTGGTGTACGGGTATTCCCTATAAAAGGAGAAGTAAGGTGCCTCCTTCCCTCCGCTAGCCTACGGGACATCCTTGGGCAAGGTGGAGTACCCGTTTAGCCTCCTGATCAGGGTCACGTGAAGCCATGGGTGCAGGTGGTGAATGAAGTTGACGAGCAGCCAACAGATAGTTGTAGGTTATGGTATCCAGCTTCACGACGGTAGGCAGAGGATCTCTTTTTTTTAGGGACAATGGCTACGGTCACCGACCAGAAAGGTCACTGTTAAGAAGGAAAGCAATGGCAAACTACCTTCTTTACAGATGCCAAGAATATCATGAACTGCAGAAGTATCGATAATCAGAGAAACGGCGTAAATGGATGTTCCATAGGAGCAGCCTCGCCCGGTAGTGGTAGTCATGTGCACCAGGTGACTCCAGACCGTCATCAGACGACTGAGTGCAAAAGAATATCAACATTGAAAGTAGGAACTTGGAATGTAAGAACTATGAGTGGGTATGCAAAATTTGATAACATTAAGAATGAAATGAAAAGATTAAATATTAACCTGTTAGGTATATGTGAGACGAGATGAACAGGAATTGACATTATAACATCTGAGAAATATAGAATAATCTATTCTGGTGGATAAAAACAACAGCGAAGAGTAGCAATTATAATGGATACAGAGAGAGCAAAATCGATCAAAAGATATTAAACTGTATCAGACAGTGTGCTACTGGTGAAGTTGAGTGGAAGACCTTTTGATATCAACGTCATCCAAGTGTATGCACCAACAGCAGACAGTAGCGATGACAGCATTGATGAATTTTATAATGATTTAGAGAACGCCTTCAAGAAATGCAAGAATTCCGAAGTAAATATCATAATGGGTGACTTGAATGCCAAAGTTGGAAATCAATAAGTGTATATACTGAGAACAGTAATTGAACGTTCTATTGAAGTAATCAAAGATCTATATCTTTGCTTTATTGACTACACTAAGATTTTCGATAAAGTGAGACATGTCGACATGATAAGGATGCTTGAAGATCTACAAATTGATGGAAAAACCCTTAGACTTGTAAAAAACATATATTGGAAACAACAAGCTGCCATCAGAATTGATAACGATGTAGGTCAATATCATCCTATTAAAAGAGGTGTGAGACAGGATGTGTAATGTCTCCAGATCTTTTTTCCCTGTACAGTGAAAATATTTGCAGAAATATAGAAGATATGGACGGAATCAACATTGGGGAACGATACATCAATAACATTAGATATGCAGCTGATACAGTCATGATTGCAGACAATGAACAGGACCTCCAAAATTTAGTAGATGCGGTTGTTGCATACAGTGAACAACTAGGGTTAGAACTGAATATTAAGAAGACTCAGATTATGGTCGTCACTGGGAAAAAGGAAATTCCACAATGTGGTATACGAGTAAATGGGTATATTCTTAAACAAGTGAATCGATATAGTTATCTCGGCACAGTCATAACATCTGATGGGAGATGCCTTGAAGAGATTCGAACAAGACTAGCCATTGCGAAGGTAGCCTTTTGTAAGATGGAAAACATACTGACCAATAAAAAATATATCAATTGAAACGAGAAAAAGAGTGTTGAAGTGCTACATAGAACCTTAGTTAGTTAGTCGCAGTTCCAACTTCACAGCAACGGGTCGTCCCCATTATGCTCCGTTCCTGTGCTAGTGAATATCACACAAAATGCTCCCCACTGCCCAATGTGAAAAGTGAAAAAGACAGGAGTCTCGACAAACAATAGCCCGCACAGATACATTGTGCATAATGCCACTGCCAGAATGTTAACACACCAGTCCCCCACGAAACACCCAATTCATCTCTGATGGAATTGGCAGTCATTTTCCTATCTGGATGTTTCCTAGGTGTTCACCCACACAGTCCCCAAAAATACATTCATCACCGACGGCAGTGGCAGTCAACCAGAAGCCCAGCAGCCACGCATTTCTGCATAAGGCAAAAACCGTTCAACTCTGAACCTACATAGAACCTATACTTTTGTATGGATGTGAAGCGTGGACAATAAGCAGTCCAGCTGAAAAACAGCTGATGGCTGTGGAAATGTTGTTTCTGAGGAAAATGCAAAGAATGCCATGGACAGACAGAAAAACTAATGAACGTGTCCTTCAAGAAACAAATGAAGATCGTAAACTGATTAGAGTCATTAGAAGCAGACAATCAAACTTTTTGGGGCATGTTATGAGAAGAAATGACTTGGAGAACTTAGTGACAACTGGCAAGATCGAAGGGAAGAGACCAAGGGGGAGACTGAGAAGTAAATACCTGGATGGCTTGGCCACATGGCATGGTCGAGACAGGAAAACGGAGCTGATCCAAGACTCTTGTGATCGAGTGAGATGGCAGAATATGACCGCCAACGCTTACCGGCAGGGCACGTTATGGATGGATGGTAGGTTATTTACTTGTCCTATGTGACCTACTTTTAACTATCCTGTCAGCCTTATACACACAGGTCACACAAGTTTAAACAGTTAGTTGAGTGTCCTCTTTACAGGACGTGGCAACCAAACCCAGCATGGTTTTGGGCTGTTGGTAATTTACTAGGCAACTTCTTGTTCAGTAGTTTGCCATTGCTTTCTGAATAACCGACACTTATACCATTGTTAAAAATCAAAACAAGGTCTGCTTCCAAATCGCCTGCAGCTTATTTCGAATAAAGTATTTGGGATAGCGAATCGCTTTAGCTACTCCTTCGCTACAGAGATCGGCTAACCATAGGTAAGCACGGCATTTTCCATTCCAAGCCCCTGGGCTGCGCTGTGACCCGAAGGGATTAAGGCTAGGTAGGATCGTCATCATTGCACTTGGTTTCATCCCATCTGGCCCGGTCTCGCTCAGCACAACGTCAAGCTACCAACTGTGACCATCGCACAAAGCACCAGTTCCGTAGCTCCAGCGATGACCCCCAGAAGTCTCCAGAAAACCAGCACGCGTGGTCTGAACAAAGCATTCAGAATAAGAACCCACGACCTTCATAGTACGAGGCAGCTTGACTACTTCGCCATATAGATTTGACTTCATTCACATTCAGATATTAGAGGTCAGCATGGCAGAAGGGATAGGAGCGCTTGTTCATAATTATCCTGTGTGCTGATGCCGAGGTAGCGGGTTCAACCCATACACCGGTCAGTTGGACTAAAATGCTGACTTCTCGTCTTTGACTTGGACAGGTAAATTACAAATACCTCTGATGTCGGAGTGCGTTCGCCGGATGGCGTGAGACTTGAATTCCACCTGGAATAATCTTATATATAAAAAAGGATCTCCGTCTGTCTGTCTGTCTGTCTGTCTGTCTGTCCGTATGTCCTTTATGCGTTCGCGAACGGCCCATCCGATTGAGATGAAATTTTCTACACGCCTTCCTTTCATTCCAGAGCTGCCAACTGTGATATTTTTTTAGTGTGAAATCGGCTGCTTACCCAATATTATTTCATTTTTCATTTTTCATCATAATTTCATATATCTCAGGGGACTTAACTCTGTAAAAGTTATTTCAAGGGGCATAACTTTTCTGTATAACTTATAGTCATATTGTGGCATTGTTTTCAAAGATTTATAAACTCTTTGTCCATAGTTATGTACCGGCATATGAGTTATAATAAATAATGATACAATCTGTAAGGCATTTTCAAAGTTTTCATAAAAATAATGCACAATGCATAACATTGTAACTCATCTTTTTTTGCTTAAGAAGTTACTGTAGTCATGCAGGTGATTAGAAAGCGTTTTCATTAAAAATAATGGATGGTGTGTGGAAGGGCATTTTTTTAAGTTACTTTTTTTGTTGTATGAATTTAATGAGACGCTACCCGCCAGGATCTGGGCGAAGCCACGCCGGGTCAGATAGATAGACAGACCCACCTTTTCGCTGCAGTTGTCTACTCCTCCTTTTCCTTCTTCTGCTGATGCTGCTGCCGTCGCTCCATTTACCCAAGTTAATTGTTGGGGGAAGATGTAAAGATCTTTCAAGTGCTCTTTCTAATGCTTTTTGTAAGTTGGTCTTCGTTTATCTAAGGTTGTTCTAACTGCAACCAATAAATGATTAGACAGACAGGCAGACAGACAGACAGACAGAGAGGGAGGGACGGACAGACAGACAGACAGACAGACAGACAGACAGACAGACAGACAGACAGACAGATAGTCGGTAACGGGAACGGGAACTTATATGACTACTTATATGAATTAAATGAGATGCTCCCCACCAAGGACTGGGCGATGCCGGGTCAGACAGACAGACAGACAGACAGACAGACAGTCGGTAACGGGAACGTGAGCTTATATGACTACTTATATGAATTAAATGAGATGCTCCCCACCAAGGACTGGGCGAAGCCGGGCCGGGTCAGCTAGTAGCTGATAAATGTTTAATGAAACTCAATCCAACTCATGATGAGGTTTATCGGCTAGTGTTCAAGGGAATGTCATAGCCGAGCATAATGGTGAATGGAGAACTATAATGCATTCACATTTGTTTGCCTCCATATAAAAATCCATATCTCAGTAACCAACTAAGGGAAAATTATGAGATTTAGCATATAACCTTATCATCATGTCCACTCAACAACAAAAAAAATTTTGTTCTGGAGTTGTACAGCAGATTTCAATGTTTGTTTATATGCAGTATATAATTTGCGGGTCAGAGATTAAGTTCATAATTTTAAATGTATTACCCCGTCAGCCAGACAATCAGCGTTCAATGTTGAATATTCTACGTGTTTCACGGGATTGGCCTTATGCCAAGAAACCCGCGCTGTTTAAACTGGGAGTGTTCAGAGGTGTCGTCAAAATGTGGGTTATTTCATGAAACCTGATTTTTTTTTTTAAATCTTACCACTTATCGCTAACAATGAAATGTGTGAATATTTTTTAATGAGATTGAATGCGAAATTTGGAGTTTATAACAAGAACGTGTCCCTAACACAGCGTCTTCATAAAGATAGAATAGATGTGGCATGCATTCAAGAGACACACCTCAACGCCAATCGCAAATTCTCAATCAGAGGGTATCAGGCCACACGTTTTGACCGCGAAGGACACAAAGGAGGAGTTCTAATACTTACACGATATACATTACCTTGCAGCGAAGTATCTGTGATTTCTGACAACCAAACAGAAATTATAGGCGTTGATATAATGATAAAGGACGTGAAAATAAGAATTTACAATCAGTATAGCCCAGCAGATAAGGATCTTACACTCTCAAACATGAAAATAACTGATACAAACTGCATTATTGTCGGAGACTTTAATAGCCGTTCAGAAAGATGGGGATACTCAGATACTGACAAAAGAGGAGATGAAGTGGAGGACTGGGAAATAGACTCAAATCTCCATCTATTCAACGAAGCGGATGACACACCGAGCTTCTACTCCAGAAGATGGTTTACCACTTCTAATCCAGACTTAGCTTTCTGCACAGGAGACATCCTCCACAAAATCGATCGCCATGTGCTTGACCAATTAGCAGGTAGTGACCACAGACCAATCAAGCTTATAATGAATATGGAGTATGTTCCACAGGAGCAAAAGCCTGTGCCTCGCTGGAATTACAATCGAGCAGATTGGGACATATTTGCCATACTAACAGACAAATATTGTGAAAACATAAATACACGATATGGCAACATGAAGGAAATGGTTGAAAGTCTAAACAGCGCAATGATACAGGTGGCCACTGAGTCTATTCCAAGAGGAGCGAGGAAAAATTACAAACCATACTGGACTGAAGAACTACAAATTTTGGAGGACAAAGTTGAAGATGCCAGGAAGATGACAGCAGAGAGAGAAAAACAACTGAAGCGAACATCTCTCTCTCTCTCTCTTTCTCTCTCTCTCTCTCTCTCTCTCTCTCTCTCTCTCTCTCTCTCTCTCTCTCTCTCTCTCTCTCTCTCTCTCTAAGCCATCTCAGCAAAATATAAAAGAACAGTAAACCAAACAACAAGAGATTGTTGGAGGGTAAAAACAGAAAATCTGACTTTTGACAGGGATGGAAACAAACTATGGAAACTAGTGAAAGCCATGAACAATGAGGGACGTAGAAACAAACAAATAACAATTAAACAAGGAAATGCCTTGCTTACAGGAAAAAAGGCTGCAAATGCACTAATGGAACACTATGCCAGTGCATACCACATTGATATTACAAGCGAACAGAAAAAAAGCAACCAAAGACAACCAGATACATTATATTAATACAGAGACAGCAGCAGAATATATGATGGCAAATCTAACAATGGAAGAAATGGAACAGGCAATGAATACATAAAAAAAAAAAAGAAGAAATCACCAGAAAAGGATGAAATCACAAATGAAATGCTAATAGGACTAGGCACTAAGGCAAAACAGAAACTACTAGCAGTCCTAAATTACAGCTGGAAGAGAGGAATAGTCCCACAGGCATGGATGAAAGCTATACTAATATCAGTCCCAAAGAAAGGAAAAGACCTGGAAGAACCAAATGGCTATCGACCTATCAGTCTACTTAGCTGTGTAGGAAAATTAATGGAGCGCATTATCAATGGCAGGTTAACATGGCATCTGGAAGAAAACAAACTCTTAATACCACACCAAGCAGGATTCAGAAAGTACAGATCCACTGAAGATCAAATAACCTATATCTCAGGAAATAGAGGATGCTTTCCAAGAGAAAAAAACACACACTAGCAGTCTGGATAGATTTAGAAAAAGCATTTGATAAAGTAAGGAAGGAAGGACTGAAAGTAAAACTGCAAAACATGCATGTTTGTGGGAAAATGTATAAATGGATCAGCCACTACCTTGAGAAGAGAACTGCCAGGACAAAAGTACAAGGACAAACCAGCAAATGATGCTGTTGGAGCAAGGTGTCCCCCAAGGAGGAGTTCTTTCACCAACATTATTCCTAGCATATATAAATGACATCACGGAAAATTGCCCAGCCAGAGTACACACATCCTCCTTTGCAGATGACCTAGCCATATGGACATCTGAAGAATATATTAGTACAGCTAACAGCAGAATACAGCAAGCCTTATTAGCGCTAGAGGACTGGTCAAAATCATGGCTAGTAACGATAAGTGAGGATAAAACAACATGCACAGTGTTCTCCCTCTCAAATAAAACTCAGCAACCTAAGCTGGTATTGAACGGAAAAATATTGCGCCATGAAAACATCCAAACTATCTAGGAGTCACCTTTGATCGTCCCCTGACATGGAAGACACAGGTTGAGAAAAATCGAACAAGAGCAAGGCAAAGAAGGGCAATCATGAAAAAGCTTGCTGGTACAACATAGGGAGCAGTTGAGAAAGTTCTCAAGAAGTTATATACTGAACGGGTGAGGCCAGTACTGGAATATGGCATTGCAGCTTGGACAATTGGTTTTTGGCATTTGCAGATGGTTCTTCTTCTGTGTTCTCGTCATGCGGTGTTCTTGCGGTATCTGTTTGGCTGGTTTCTTTACATATGTTGTCTATATATGTTATGAACAAGAGAGGGGACAGGACACATCCTTGTCGTACTCCGGATCTTATGGTGAAGGGTTCTTAGTGTCCTCCAGTTGCTCTCACTATGCATTCATTGTTGTTGTATAAGCTTCTACATAGGTTTGTTACATGTGTACTCACTCCATATTGTTTAAGGATTTCCCACAGCTTGTTTCTATCTACTCTATCAGATGTCTTTTCTTGGTCGACAAAGGTTAATCAGAGTGTTTCATTGAATTAGATTGATTTTTCTACAAGTTGTCTAAGAGCAAAAATGGCATCTGTGCATCCTTTGTTTTTCCTAAATCCAAGTTGTGTTTCGCTTAGCTGGGGTTCTATAGTAGTTCGTAATCTTTTCTCAAGAATTTTGCAAAATATTATCCCAGCATGACTCAACAGTGAAATACATCAGTATTGTGTGCAGTCTCTTTTGCTGCCTTTGTTTTTTTTTTTTTTTAAATTGAGATAATTATGGCGTTTCCCTAGTCTCGTGGTGTCTGTTGTTCTACTCAAACATGGTTGAATAGTCTATGTAGCCATAACGTCCCTACTTATTTTGCTGCTTTAATTAGTTCATTTGGTATTTCATCTTGCCCTGGTGATTTGTTCAATGGGGCTAATCTGACGGCTTCAAAGATTCTTCTTTCAGTATGTCTGGTTCTAATTCTTCGGCGGCATGTGTGTCGGTTTCTTGAATTCATGTGACATCTGATGGGATGTTGAGAAGTTGTTCGAAGTATTGTTTCCATCTTGTTAGGATTTCTTTTTGCTCACTTATTGGTTCTCTATTTTCGCTGTTAATTATTTCAGTTGGGTCAAAGGGTTCTCCTCTAGTTCTCATTGCACTTATGTTTTTGTAGAAGTTCCTATTTGCCTCCTTGTTGTTTTTATACAGGGTTTCTCCATACTTCTCCCAGTCTTTTTGTTTTTCTCTCTTTACTATTCTGTTCACATGTCTTCTCGCTATTCTATATTCTATGTTATCGTATTCCTGTTTGCTCTTCGACCACTTTTTTATATTTGTCCTTTTTGTCTTTTACAGCATTGATTATTTGGTTGTTTCGGGATTTGAAATTTAAATATTGAGCACACCCCATTACTGGCAACGCCGATCGCATCCTGGTATAAACCTAAGGCCTATCCACGTCAATATGGAAGCACTATATTCGAGAGTCGCTCTCGTTTGAGCTCGTCATTAGTGCATATCCCTGACCGGATCCGGAAACAAGCCCCGGATCACTGGCGTGTGAAGCGGGTGTGTAACCACACGTCACACGCTGGACACGCCAAATTATCATAACAGAACACAACAACGCTACCCATCGTAGGTTATGCTCAAGATTGCCCAATCGCCGCGATTGACATCCGTCAATCGATGTGGACCCGAACGATCAGGACTTCTCATTGGCAAGGAACACCAGGCCTCCTAAAATCCAGTGAGCAATAATCAAATTGATTATTTGGTTGTTTCGGGATTTGAAATTTAAATATTGAGCTCACCCCACTACTGGCAACGCCGATCGCATCCTGGTATAAACCTAAGGCCTATCCACGTCAATACTACTGACGAGCTCAAACGAGAGTGAAACTCGAGTATAGTGCTTCCATATTCCGTTATCATTTCTTTCATTATGTTGGTCTCCAAATGCTCCAATGTTTTTCTATGCCCGCTCTGTTATGTCCTAGCCTTGCATTGAAGTCTCCCATAACTATGATCTTGTCCTGCTTATCTATTTTATTTAGCACATCATGGATGTCTTCGTAGAATTCCTCTCATTCTTGCTCATTATTGTTTGTATTACATGGTGCGTATATGTGTATATATGTTGTAATTGTTTGTTTTTTTATTCTGACTGTTATCTCACATATACGTAACAAGTTAATATTCAGTCTTCTCGTGTCTTTATTAATGTTATCAAAGTTTGGGATTGGTGTTGTTAATTTTCTTTAAAGTTTATGTCACGATAGAAGGCCAATAAAAAATGTTTTTTTTTTTAATTTTTACTAATTTTTTTTTATTCCCTTAAATGTTAGTGGCTGTAGAGAAACTACAAAACGCATTCCAGATCAAACCAAGATATACTAATGATACACTGAGATGACATAACAAATGACATACACTCTCAGCACAAAGTATTACCCTATAGGTCGCAGCACTTTTATTTAAGAATGAGCAGTTTGCTAAATCTTGAAGAAAACAAAACCAATTAATGTCACATCTCCTCACATATGAGCTGGGGACAAAGATCTTCACATAGAGAGCAGTTATGGTAATTAACTGACAAACTAAAAGTTCATATGTTAAAAATTGTAGTACACTAATCTACGATCCTTACGATCCCTCTGCTTCGCAGTCCTGTACAACTGTATCTGGTTCTCCCGCTTCAGTGTCACATTGCATGTCCGATGTCCATAATGTCATGTTATCTCTGAGCAACTGCATGATCAGAATCTTTGCAACTCTCTTCACTTAATGTAACTAGTTCAGCTATAGCATCATCAAATGCAGCTTTGGCCAGTCTGCAAGCACGTTCTGGGGAATTCAATATTTCATAGTAGAATACTGAGACGTTGAGTGACAGACCTAAACGAATAGGGTGTGTTGGTGCCAATTGTGTCAAAGCTTTGTCGCTGGCAGCTTTATAGCCAATTAAACTGTCGTCTATGGCTTCTTTCCTATTGTTGCCTGTAGCAAATTCAGCTAAATATCTGTGGTAATTTCCTTTCATTTTGTAGTAAAAGACCTTGGACTTCCCAGTGGCTGCATTTGGAATCAAGTTCTTGTCAATGACAATCAGAACATCGCGGCAAATATTGCTGAGTTCATTCTCAATCTTTGTCCTGTAAGTAACAGTCAGGTTATGTCTATCCTCGGGGCATTTGCCATCATCCTTTTATTCTAAGCTGCTAACAATCCTTCAGGAGATCCTGCGAGCGCCAATGACATTCTTTTAAGCCACAGACAAGAGGTTGCGCTCCTCCACTGTCAGCTCCGTGTCTTGCTGAGCCACCTCCTTCATGAAGCCCACCTTTTCGTCATAAGGTTCTGCTTGTTCGGCAAGCTTAGCCTGATAAACACAGTCCTCTTTGGTCTCTGCCATGTTGTTGTTTGTCCATCAAGAATGATGATGACCATTCATTTCATCCAGTGGGGTTGAAAGTATGGAGCCGTGGGTTCTAAGATGGCTGGTAAGGCCTATTTTGGCTCGAAATGTTCTTTGACAATGCGGCAAAGAATGCTTGACGTTCCAGGAGGAGGATCTCCTGCAGTGATTTTCTGTCCAGCCTTTTCTTCACAGATCTTGCAGTCCTGATTGCTCCACAAGTGACTGCACCCTTGCGTAATGATGTACGCCACGAATTACGGTCTTTAGCAGCAGTTTCCCAGGTGTCAAGATGAGTTCCAAAAGCTTTAGTGAGATTTTCATGGTGTCTTTAAAGCGTCTCCTCTCGCCGCTTTGGGAGCGTTTACCACATCGCAGCTCGCCGTAAAACAAACATATTTTTAGGGAGCCTGTGATCTGGTATACGAGTTAAGTGACCAGCCCAGCGAATCTGATTTTTCATTAGTAGAGTGTGGATATTGGGCATGGACGCTCTTTCTAGAACTTCAGTGTCTGGGATCTTGTCTTGCCATTTAATCTTCAATAGCTTTCTAAGGCAGACTGTGTGGAAGTGGTTTAATTTCCTAGCGTGTATCTGATAAATAGTCCAGGTTGCACAAGCAAATAGCAGTGTGGATAATACAATTGCTTTGTAGACTTTCAGCTTTGTTTGCAGGCTTAATCCATTTCTGTCCCATACATTCTTGTACAGTCTGCCAAAGGCCTCGCTGGCCTTGGAGATTCTTGTATTCACTTCGTCATCAATTGTGGCAGCTTGTGACACAGCTGCATTGAAGTCTCCCATAACTATGATTTTGTCCTGCTTAACTATTTTATTTAGCACATCATGGATGTCTTCGTAGAGTTCCTCGCATTCTTGCTCATTATTGTTTGTATTAGATGGTGTGTAAATTTGTACATATGTTGTGATTGTTTGTTCTTTCATTCGGACTGTTATCTCACATATACCTAACATGTTAATATTCAGTCTTCTCATTTCTTTATGCTATCAACGTTTGAGATACGTTAGGTAAATTTTCTTTAAAGTTTGTGAGGCCATAGGAGGCCAGTAAATAAATGATTTTTCCCCATATTTTTTTTTAACATGGGCATCATAAATACCCAACAATTTTTTCCCTCAACATTTATTTGATACAAAGCAATGTATATTTACAAGGTGTAATGTGTGTTTCTTTGTTTGTGTCTATTACAGAGCGTTGCCGTTTGTTAGTGTTATGTGGCACATGCGTTAATAAAACAAATACATGCATATATAGTTATGATAATATGACATTTATGGCATAGTGCATGTAAACACACATTCCTTGTTTCATTTCCATCTTCACAAGTGGAATGCATGTTACACCTGTCCATCTCTCTCTCTCTCTCTCTCTCTCTCTCTCTCTCTCTCTCTCTCTCTCTCTCTCTCTCACACACACACACACACACATTCTGTCTTAATCTACCTCTTGCTTTCTGTAGATAATAGTACATAGATTTCCGCGATCTTGGGCAATAACCTTTACATTTTCATTCTATTTAAATTGTGGCTTCCAATTTTTTTTTATTTATTTTTTTTTTTTTTTTTTTTTTGGGGGGGGGGGGGGAGTGGAGAGAGAGAGAGAGAGAGAGAGAGAGAGAGAGAGAGAGAGAGAGAGAGAGAGAGAGAGAGAGAGATTTCCATATGCATATATTCATATAAATACCTGTAAATCAACACAAAGCCATAATTATATTTACATAAATACCTACACGAATTCACCCATACATGGCTACCCATATATAAATACCATAATGTTAGCCTTTTATATTCGTGCTGGGGAATTGTGTTGAATTTAGGCAATTGGCAAACCGCTTAACGCAATATTGCCTAGTGACCACCAGCCACTAGACATATCAGGGCCGGTGGCCGGGTCTTACAGCGGACACGCCGCCAGTTTTCACAAAGCTTTTGTGTACCTAGGCCAGAGGAGCTATATATCTCTCTTTAAAGTTGTTTGGGCGGGGGGGGGGGGAGGAGAGGGGTGGATCTGTGATTCAAAGCACCCTGGGGAAGAATTTGCGGCGTGTACTATCTGCGCTCTCCAATGCTTGTTACCACCTAGTGAAAATGTTCCCGAGTATTAACAAAATAAGCCACACAAAGGGCTCGCGAGACGCACACGCGTTCTAAAATTGTCCACAGCAGGGACTGGTCTGGGACAGTCCCGTTCACCACTACTATAGGTTTTAGATTTGCGCCTTGCAGCAGAAACCAAATATCGTCTGTCAAGACGATCGGGTGTAAAACATCTTAGATGTTTTTGATATTAACATTTTTTTAAATTAATAATAATGGCATTTTTTTTCTAATTGCAAGAGTAAATGAAATTAAGGAAATTTACACATTTCAGTCAGGAAAAATAGTAGCTAGTTTGTATTTGAACATTAGTAAAAATAAGTTTCTGTTGTATGTAAGGGAGTTGAACCTTGCCTTGATTCTGCAAGTTCAAACTAATTTTCTGTATTCCGCTAGTGTTTCAAGTAGTTTTGTGTGTGTGTCTTCGGATGTTTTAGGAAGAGTGTTAAGAAAGATTGCCTTGTAAATGTCTTCTTGTTTGCCTGTGTGTGTTTGTATTATTTATTGTAGAGTTTCCACTGCATCTGTGACTGTTTGACATGTGAAAAATATGTGTTCTTCTGTCTCTTTTGTGTTGTACCTGCATAATTGGCATTTTCCTATTTGTCTGGATCTGAATGCTAATTTGGGTATTATGGGAGTTATATTAAAAATCAGTCTGTAAGTTACTTCTTTCGCCTTAGATGTGATGTGTTTGTTGTGTAAGTTGGAAAAGGTGGATGTGTAGTCTGACATTAAGATTTTTCCCCATATTTTTTTTTGGTGGGTTTGGCGGTTACCCCAGACCAGCTGGTTCCCCCGCCCCCCCCCCCCTTTTTGGCGTGGACCCTTAGTCTCACTGTGAGCTACTGCCCACAGTGGTAAACCGGGCCCACATTTAAGGTGATGCTATGTGAGGTGGTTTGATCACCCCGGCCACCGACCAGACCAGGCACACTGCTGTGGGGGATGCAGCAAATGCGTCTGATCCTAGCTAAAGGACCGAGAAGGATCATCCCGGCCTCCGACCAGACCAAGTGTACTATTGAAAGACAGCAAATACACTCGGAGTTTAGCCAAAGGGCCGGGATGCGATCTCTTAGCCAAAAGGCCGAGAAGTTTTTTCCCCATATTTTTTAAACGTTTATTTCATACAAAGCAATGTATATTTACAAGGTGTAATGTGTGTTTCTTTTGTTTGTGTATAGTACAGAGCGTTGCCGTTTGTTAGTGTTAGGTGTCACATGTGTGAATAAAACAAATACATACATATATACAGTTATGATGATATGACATTTATGGCATAGTGCATCTAAACACATATGCATTGCATATGCTTCATTTTCACTTCCACAAGCGGAATGTATGTAACACCTGTCCATTTCTCCCTCTCCTCTCTCTCTCTCTCTCTCTCTCTCTCTCTCTCTCTCTCTCTCTCTCTCTCTCTCACACACACACACACTTATTTTATCTTGATCTATCTCATGCTTTTTGGAGACAGCAGTACATTGAATGCCGTGAGCTTGAGCAATAAACTTTAAATTATCATTCCCATTAAAAAGTGGCTTCTTTGTAATTTCTGGGTCACTTAGCTACCGAGGTGAAGGTTCACATTGTTGGTGTTGTTGGCCTGATGTCAAATTACAGGGTGGCGCTCTAGTGCCCTGTCCATGACCCCTTTTGTTTGGGGGACAAGAATCAGGGATTTAAAACTAGCAATTAGAGTCCATGGCCTGTCCCCAGGGAGATAATTGGTTCAAAGCTATGATAGTGTCTGGGAAGGACTTAAAATCTGACCACTACCGGCCACTTTAGCTTATTGGGTACTTAAAGGGCTCATTTAATTTGTTTATACATGGTGATGCATATTTTTCCTTTTCAACCATATCATTACCATATAACATTTTAATACTTGAGATATCACCTTCACCACACACACACACACACACACACACACACACACACACACACACACACACACACACACACACACACACACCTGCATCCACACCTAGACGCATACATATGTTACTCCAACGACACAGACACACATCCGCAAATATATTTCATGTTGCACATTCAAATATTGTCGCTTGTCGTCCCGGGAGGAAAGTGAAATCAACAAGCACACCTTTAAGATCCTTATACTTGGGAATTATTGATATACTTCTTTCTACACTCCTCCGTTCTGTCTTCTACTCACTATATCTCTCTCTCCCTCTCTCCCTCTCTCTTGTTCCTTCATAACATACCCAGACAACAGTTTCCTCCAACAATTAATAAAATATTTAATGCGGAAAACTATGTCAGTTGTATGGATTGAATGTGTATATGTAGTTGGTAGTGTCTTCTATTGTGAGTGCGAGATAGGACTCTGGAATTCATATGTGCCGTATCATATCTCCCATCCGTATACGGCCATGCAACAAGACATCACACATATATGGACAGCTCTCACCCTGGATGCTCCGCTCCACTTGAGTCTGGATGTAATCCAATATTGAAAAATGTTCACAGTCGGATAACCCTAAAATAATGCGATTAAGGTAAGTCTCTGACTTTTACAGATTTCCTTTTTTTGGACGTTAATAAAATCCATCACTGAAAAAACACATCACCACTGTCTAACACTGTCTCTAGCTCTACTATAAATGTTTTACACACTGTTCCAGTTAGTTAATTACCACTTTTTGTAGGCATGGAAACTGTTCGTGAATTATCCAGTGTTTTTTTTTTTTAAATATTAGTCTATAGTGCAAATATAGGCATTTTTATGTCGCCCTCCCTTCAGCAATTTAACGTCCTTTACATCACTTTTTTTTAACCTCGATACTTTTGAATTACAGAGTTCTCGTCTTTGCGAGTAGTTATCTCTGCACTAGTGAAGTAACTTTCTTATCTTCTCTTAAGGTCAGGTGCTGTATCTCTGAGTATGTCAGGAGTTTTCGTGGAACCTGTGGGTGATATATAACCTGGTGATATTAGTCTGCTTCAGACTAAGTCTTATGTGAGGGCATGCTTCCAGCCATACTCAGACGCTTCCGAAAGATACTCTGACATAAGACAGATGAGTTCACTAAAGTCTACACGATTAGCTACAAGAAGGAAATGGTAACAGCAAAGCACAGACCCCTAGTTCAATAGGCTAGATTACTAAGCTACAGCTTCATTACCTTATACTATCTATGTTAGTCCATGAATCGAAATACACAAGCACATAAGCACCAATGTCCCATCGCCTTTAAACAATAAGGGACCTATATTTCTTTCCTAATTAAGGACGCATCGATCCATTCTCCGTCCAGTTTGGTAGCACACTAACCACAAAAACAAGTTTACAACTATTTATACTCAGTTTCCAATTCTCCGTTACTTTTGATCAACAATCAAATTTGCCGTGATTCCCCCATCAAAGGTTTGTGAAGTCACGTATTCGTTCGTTGCCGCCCCGTTTCGGCTCCTCCGTTGTGTCCCGCGTTCCTCACTCATCATACATCAAAGAGTTCTAACTCTTTGATCAACGTCTTCGTGTGTTCCACAACCCGATGTCTCCGCGTAGTTTTGTCTGGTGAAATCGGCAGTCAATGACCCCTCACACTGTATCTTACTTCTATACCATTCGGTCAATGACCGTCCATTTGTCCTCACCTCAGACTGACGTACTCGATTGTTATTCTGACTAACTGTCAATAATTTTCCCATTCTCATATATTGCAATTAATTTTATATGTAAGTTATCGGGGAATCACTAAACTCGCAGTATCCCGTGACATAGGCCCCCTCTTAAGATAGTTGACCGCGTCGACTCTTGCTCACTGGAGTTTTGATTCCTATGATCCACCAACCTATTCCTCTTCCTCTGGAGCTGGATGTCTAGATAGGAAATCCGCTCCTACATTCTCCTTACCAGGGATGTACTCCACTGTGAAGTTGTACGGCTGCAGCAACAACGACCATTGCATCCACCGTGCGTTGGGCTTCTGCGAAGTAGCTAGGAACATCAAGGGTTGATGATCTGACTGTACCCTCACATGAATCACCTCCTCATCAAGTAGGCGATCTCACTGACAGCCTATTATACTACTCATGTCCGACATTAGTGTTGGCACATCGCCCCTGTACGTTCGGTCGACCTACTTTCGACTTTCGTAAGCGACGGCTCACAATACAGACGGATCATCCCATCCTGACTGTAACCCTGTTTCCATGTCCTCTTGGTTTCCCCAGGCTTTGGATCTGGGGATTTTCCGCCTCGTCCGCGTTGGACAGAATCGTCTTTCCCAAAACTTCTGGACGTTTCTTTCCAGGACCATCTCGGGTGATATTGGATCTGGTCAGCCAATCTTCGGTTGGAGTCCTGGGTATCTCTCGCCTTTCCCGACGTTACCCACCCCTTCTGAACTGGGTTACTAGTGAAGGTTTCACTCTTGTCCTTTCCCTGACGTGTTATTTCCCTCCTCCCTTCGTTGGGTAAATCTGACCTATCACGTACTTTCCCATATGCCCTCCTATGTAGTACTGGCGATCTCTGGTCTTCGTCTGGACCTGTAACCTTTTTCCCATTGGCTGCCATCACCATAAAGTGCGAGGCTTTGCTCTCGGATCTCTCCTCATATTTCTTAATGAGATGCCTATGGAGATTTTTCAGTTCTTCCCCGATCCAGATTTTGTAGATGTTTTTGGACACCACCTTTACCACAGGATAAGGTCCTTTCCATCCTACTTGGAGTATATTAGTCTCTTCTGGACCCCATACTTCCACTTGGTCTTCCACCTTAAGAGCTATTTTACTCTTAGTCCGATTGTTGGGTGGTGCTTTCTGGCACTCTGAACAAGACTTCACTAACCGGCGTACATCTACGGTCATTCCTGGTCAGCAATAATGGCCGGACATCTGCTGCAATGTCTATCTGACACCCATATGTCGATTCTCGGCTATGGTGTGCCCACTCTGAAGAATGTGAGGACGGTGGGTCTCTGGAACCACCCACTGCTCGTGCAGGTTGTCTCCTCTTCCGGCTCTCCTGTAAAGCAGCCGATTCCTAAGAAAGTACTGTCCCCGTTCTGGTGAGTCAGCACTTCTTTGCAGCTTCCTGTAGCAAGGACGCAACGTAGTATCCTTCCTCTGCGCAGTATGCAATTCCCCTATCACTGAGTTGTCGCATAGTGTCTCTGCCTCTTTTTCCTTCCCTTGAGATCCACTGGCTACTGCTCCCCTGTGGGCTGGCTGTTTGGGCACCCCCAAGAACACGTATTTTGTACCAATGATCACTGGAAATAGGGAGTCAGCTAATACAGCTGCAGGAATAATGCCCGTGACGTACCTGGACTTAACCTCCACCTTGGCGATTGGCAGCGTCATGGTAACAGCACTCCTCATGGCAGGCTGTATCTCAATAGTCTCCCCTGTAAGTTGGTCTGGGCGTACCAAGCTGGCGTCAATAACAGCTTCCCCCTCCAAACATGTATCGTAGAGACAAGTAACCTGCTGGCCATTGACTTCAATCAGTTCAACCACAGATGGTCTCTCTTGGTCCAGAATTCCTTCCACGACCTCGACCTTTTCGGTGGCACTTGCCCTTGGCGCCACACGGCAGGCCGTGAAGTGAGAGCTTTTCGTTTTCGATTTGCAGTCTTTCGTGTTGTGCGAGTGTGACTTGCAGATCGAACACCACTTCTCAGACCACTGTCGCGTCGGTTGAGAGTTGAGTGGGCTCTGTCTTCCCTCCTTCTTCCTCTCTGGACTCTTCTCTGTGTGCTTCATATAAGATTCCACTTTTTCTCCTTCCAAGTTTTTAGATTTCTTTCGGTCTTGTTTCACCTGAACTTTTGTGGTTGGTATATTGGTTTCTTTAGCTTCCCCATGGACTTCTACGAATCTTTGCGCCAGCTTATTCACAACATCAAGTCGTTCTGCCTCTTGTTCTCCTAAAAATGTCTTCAGTGGTTCTGCCATTTGCTGGCGCATCTAGTCTACTACCATCAGCTCTTCCAGACTCTCATAGTCCCGCTTGAACTCTGCCACATCCATCCATTTTTGGAGGTATGATTTCAGCATGAAACTGTATGCGGCGAATAGCTCTCCCGGCTCTCTTTTTGCCGATCAAAACTTCTTTCGATATGTCTGTGCTGTGATCCATAGTGTTTCATCAAAGCGGCTTTTAATTCTTCGTAGTTGTTTTCATGTCCTGGTGGTATGCGTGTGTAAACCTCGTAACCCGAACCTCGTAATCCCTTGGCTAATTTAAGATTCCATCTGCTTCTATCCAGTCCCATAGCGACTGACATGGCTTCGGAGCGATTTACGTATTGGTCAAATTTTTCTGTAGATTCCTCATAAACAGCTAAGGGAAACTTCATTGCATCGTAGCCAGGTCCACTCATGTTGGTTGAACCATGTGAAGATGATCCTCCTTCCGCTCCATCTATTTCTCCCTTAGTTTGTGTTTTGAGTTCTAGTTCTTGCATGCGGTATTCATGTTCTCTTATCTTGCTGGCCTCTTCAGCTTGCAACCTCTTGTTGTCCTGTTCCATTTCCAGTTTCTTGGTGGTCTGTTCCATTTCCAGTCTCTTGGCCTCCTGTTCCATCTTTCTGAGCTCTAGCTCTGCCTTTCGATCTTCTCTTTCTGCTTGACGACGCTCTCTTTCTACCCCCTGAATATACTCGGATAGTGTTTGTCCAGACAACCCCATCGCTTCACCCCTTTCCCTCAATTCTTCCAACTCTAGTTTATGAGTGGCCTTAAAGAAGGTGAGTCAGAAGGTTGAGTAAAGAGACCTCAAGGCAGTAAGTAATTACTTGCTATATAAATTAAATTATATATATATATATATATATATATATATATATATATATATATATATATATATATATATATATATATATAAATGCTTATTTATCTACGACACCACACAGTACACCATAAACAATCTCTCAACCACCAGAGGAGATTTAGGATAAAGACTTATGTAGACGTGTAAAATGTGACCAGGTATGTAATGTGTCTTACCACCTATCCACATTCATCCTGTCTGGATCTTTCTCACTGTAAGGTCCCCAACATTGATGTAATGTCTCTAACATAAATGTAATGGCACCATATATCAAATGGACATGCTCTCCTTTAACGTCACCATATATCCCATGGACGTGCCTCCATTAAAAGTCATCAATATGTATACTAATATGTATATCCCAATATGTAGGTAATGTACCAATATGCATATACCCCGCTATGCATGTACCCTGCTAGGCAGTTGCCCTGCTAGGCAGTACACCGCTGCTCCACCATTTAATGTCTCTTGTCGTCCCGGGAGGAAAGTGAAATCAACAAGCACACCTTTAAGATCCTTATACTTTGGGAATTATTGACAGACTTCTTTCTACACTCCTCCGATCTGTCTTCTACTCACTATATCTCTCTCTCCCTCTCTCTTATTCCTTCATAACATACCCAGACAAAAGTTTCCTCCAACAATTAACAAAATATTTAATGCGGAAAACTATCTCAGTTGTATGGATAGAATGTGTATATGTAGTTGATAGTGTCTTCTATTGTGAGTGCGAGATAGGACTAAGGAAATCGTATGTGCCGTATATTATCTCCCATCCGTATACGGCCATGTAACAAGACATCACACATATATGGACAGCTCTCGCCCTGGATGCTCCGCTCCACTTGAGTCTGGATGTAATCCAATATTGAAAAATTTTCACAGTCGGATCACCCTAAAATAATGCGATTAAGGTAAGTCTCTGACTTTTACAGATTTCCTTTTTTTTTGGACGTTAATAAAATCCATCACTGAAAAAACACATCACCACTGTCTAACACTGTCTCTAGTTCTACTATAAATGTTTTACACACTGTTTCAGTTAGTTAATTATCACTTTTTGCAGGCATGGAAACTGTTCGTGAATTATCCAGTTTTTTTTTTTTTTAAATATTAGTCTATAGTGCAAATATAGGCATATGTCGCCCTATCTTCAGAAATTTAACGTCCTTTACATCACTTTTTTAACCTCGATACTTTTGAATTACAGAGTTCTCGTCTTTGCGAGTAGTTATCTCTGCACTAGTGAAGTAACTTTCTTATCTTATTCTTAAGGTGAAGTACTGTATCTCTGCACAAGTGAAGTAACTTTCTTATCTTCTCTTAAGGTCAGGTACTGTATCTCTGAGTATGTCAGGAGTTTTCGTGGAACCTGTGGGTGATATATAACCTGGTGATATTAGTCTGCTTCAGACTAAGTCTTATGTGAGGGCATGCTTCCAGCCATACTCAGACGCTTCCGAAAGATACTCTGACATAAGACAGATGAGTTCACTAAAGTCTACACTATTAGCTAAAAGAAGAAAATGGTAACAGCAAAGCACAGACCCCTAGTTCAATAGGCTAGATTACTAAGCTACAGCTTCATTACCTTATACTATCTATGTTAGTCCATGAATCGAAATACACAAGCACATAAGCACCAATGTCCCATCGCCTTTAAACAATAAGGGACCTATATTTCTTTCCTAATTAAGGACGCATAGATCCATTCTCCGTCCAGTTTGGTAGCACACTAACCACAAAAACAAGTTTACAACTATTTATACTCAGTTTCCAATTCTCCGTTACTTTTGATCAACAATCAAATTTGCCGTGATTCCCCCATCAAAGGTTTGTGAAGTCACGTATTCGTTCGTTGCCGCTCCGTTTCGGCTCCTCCGTTCTGTCCCGCGTTCCTCACTCATCGTACATCAAAGAGTTCTAACTCTTTGATCAACGTCTTCGTGTGTTCCACAACCCGATATCTCCACGTTGTTTTGTCCGGTGAAATCGGCAGTCAATGACCCCTCACACTGTATCTTACTTCTATACCATTCGGTCAATGACCGTCCATTTGTCCTCACCTCAGACTGACGTACTCGATTGTTATTCTGACTAACTGTCAATAATTTTCCCATTCTCATATATTGCAATTAATTTTATATTTAAGTTATCGGGGTATCACTAAACTCGCAGTATCCCGTGACAAATATAATAATGGGAAAATTATTAATAATGGTAGCAATAGTAATAAAAGTATTACTAATAATAATAATAATAATAATAATAATAATAATAATAATAATAATAATAATAATAATAATAATTGTATGATTATTAATACCGTCAATAAACAAATTTACAGTTGCGGTATCCTTTGTTTAAAACAAGTTATTTGCTTCTTCTGTAATATGTACTGTCTTCAGGCAAAACTCTTTCGGGATTTTCGCTTGTGGGGCTAAGGTTAGAATGTTCGAGATTTTTTGTTGATAAAGTTGTTGGACAATTTCTTTGTTGATTGTTCTGTAATTGTATAATGCTTTGTTTCTTAATGACCATATACGATGGCTGTACTCTGCCAATAGAACAAGTAGCTTTGTGTGGATGTCTTGTGTGGAGTAAGGAATGGAATTTATCATGATTGCTTTGTAAACATCTGTTCTTTGTTTCGTATGAGTGTTTAGGATGTTTTGTAGGAGATTTCTTGTTGGCATGATTGTGTCGCATTCGTAATAGATGTGCTCTTCTGATTCTTGGACGTTCCGTCTACAAAGCTGACACTGCAGTATTTTTTTAGTTATTTTTGCTGTTCTCTCTGTTGTTGGGGTCATGCTGTAAACAAGCCTATATGTAATTTAATCTGCTTTTGGGGTAATCTGCTTGTTGTGAATATTAGAGAAAGTTTCGGTATAATCTTTTATGAAATATCTATGTCCTCTTTTAATTCTGAGGTGTACTGGAGTTGCTTGTAATTTAAATAAATGCTTGTAGATTGTATGTGTTTTCTTGTGTAGTAATTTTTCGTGTCCTTTAATGGCTGAAATACATGTTTTGTAAAATGTTGGGAGAGTGCCAAAGTAAGGTGAGGATGTATTCCTAATAGGTTTTAAATGAGATAGCCTAATTCCAATGTAATAGTGTGCTAAAGGTTTTTTTTTCTGGGTGTTGTATGATTTCGCCTACATGTTTGATCCTAAGTGCTTGTATTTTGGTTGTTATCTCTTGGAGGGCGATACCTCCATCTTTTTTGTCTTGCATGAGTGTAGTATGTTTGATACTGTAGATGGTGCTGCCAAAAACAAAGCGTCTAATCTCTTTGTTTATGTTTGTGACAGTCTGACGTGGGTGGTCTAGGACAGTGCACAGATATAGTATTTTTGGAATTATATATGTATTAACAATGGTACTTCTACCAAATATGGTAGTTGTTTTGTATTTGTACCTCTGCAACATATCTGTTATTTTCTTCTCTAGATTTTGCCATGTGTCTTTGTGTGTTTGATTTGGTTGACATGGGAAGACTATTCCGTACAATTTTACAAGATTGTTTGATATTAAATCAAATGGAAAGTCCGCTTTATTTTTCTATTTGCCTAAACCAATTAGAGTAGACTTTTGGACGTTTAATTTTGCCCCACTCCCTTTTCCGAAAAACGAGAACGTTTCCAAAATGATCCGTACCGATTTTTCAGTTGTCGGAAAGAAAATGGTATCGTCCGCATAAGCACGCCGCTTTTGTTCACAACGTATATTAATGGAGACAAGGGACATCCCTGTCTCACTGACCTGGTCAACCTGAAAGAATTGGTTGGGGTATGGTTTAATAGAACCCGACTTTCCGGTTTCAAATATAAAATTTTGACACTTGTCCGGAAATAATTTCCCACATTGCAGTGTGAGAGAGTTTTGTGGAGGTATGAGTGAGATATTCTGTCGAATGCTTTTTCTTGATCTAAAGAGAGAATTGAGGACTGACAGTTTTTCAAATGTGTGTAGTTGATGATGTCCCTTATTAAGTGTGTGTGCTGCTGGATATTCCGGTGTTGTACACTACATTGCTAGTCTTCATGAATGAGAGATGCCATTAGTGGTTTCAATTCATTCGTCAAAGTCTTTGATAAAATCTTGTAGTCTACGTTTAAAAGCGAGATCAGTCTGTAACTCTTTAAAAGTGTTTTGTCGGTGTTCTCCTTCGGAATAAGAGTGATATAAGACGTGTTGAAACTGGATGGGAGTTCATGTTTGTGGAAAGATTAAGAGAATACTGTTAGTAAAAGGGGACCTAGGAGAGGAAAGAAAAACTTATAGAATTCAGCGGTAATACTGTCAGGGCCAGGCGATTTGCCCTTCTGCATTCCGTAAACCGCTTGTGTTATATCTATTAGTGTTAATTCAGTATCTATTGTTAGTTTCTGTTCCTCTGTAAGTTGTTTTGTGAATTTCATAAAGTTTTCTTGTACGTGCGCCTGTGTGTTTTCCTCTGTGTAAAGGTTCTTATAATAATCTTCAAAGGCTAAGGCTATTTGTTGTGGCTCGACTTGTATATTTCCTTCCCTGTCAATTATCTGGCCTATCTGTCTGCTGCGCTGTATGTTTTGTTCTAAAGCTAGGTATTGCTTACTCGGTATCTCTTGTGTTATAGTTTGTAACTTTGTTCGCAGTAAAGCCCCCTGAAATCGGTGATGTCTGTGGAGATCTAATTCTTCCTGTAATGCTATGATGTGTGGTGATTTTTTGTCTGTCTGTAGTAAGAGCTTAATTGCCTTTTCTAATAATTTTTCTTGTTGTAGTTTTTGCTTGTGTAATACTGCTGCTAGTGTCTGAGTTCTCTCTCGTATAGTTTGTTTAAGTGTTTCCCAGAATTCTCGTGCATTATCCTCTGGTATATCGCTTGTGTATGTGAGGATCAGTTTTGTTATGCAATCTACATAGTCCTGATTTTGTAAAAGTGTGCTGTTAAATTTCCAATGGGGAGACCTTCTAAGATGTGGTGTTGCTTGTACTGTGTTTATTGTTGCAACTACAGCCTCATGGTCTGTGAAGTTCAGTGTCTCCTGTAAATGCTTGACTTGTGTTATATGATGTGTTATGGGCGCATAAATTCTATCTAATCGCGCTTCTCTGTTATGCGCATTGTTCGTGTGTGTTGTATCTGTTCCATGGGGATGCGTCTGCCTGTATGCATTTGTTAGCCAATGAATATCTAAAATTGTTTGCAATATGTCTAATTGATGTTCCTCCTCCCCTGTTGTGTTTCTAATTTGCATTCTTACATCTCCATTTATAAGGTCATGCGCCAAAAGTACGCAGTTAAAATCACCCCCTAAAATGATGTTGTGACCCCGATATGAGCGTGATAATAAATTTTCCAGTGTTTGGTAGAAGAGCGGCTGATTTCTGTAGTCAGGCGGTGCGTATATGTTAACAATTGTGTATTTATGTATATTATTTTCCACCTGTACTATGGCTATCCTACCCTGGCAGTCCCTGTCCTTCTCTATAATCTGCCACCTGTCCGATGTCTGTATTATTGCTGTACCCAATCCTATATGTTAAGTACTAAGACTAAAATATGAGTGTCTTAGACCTGAGCATGTTGTGATATATGATGCGTGTTCGTCGGTAAACGACATGATGGACTATCTCCATGAAATATCTGCTAAATCTTATGAGCTGTTACTCAAAAGGTTCGAGTCAGTCTTTGCAAAATTAGGTGGCCAACCAAAAGTAAGTGAAAGGCTCGACTCCTATTTGATGGAGCTCCCTCTGTTTGGGTTGAATTGCGGAAAATATGACATAAACCTGATAAAACCTTATTTGATACGGTATTTCCTTTATCGAGAGGATAATCCATTCAAGTTTATAGTCAAAAGAAATAATAATTTTATGTGCATAGCGACAGAAAGGTTAAAATTCCTTGACGTCTCCAACTTTCTGGTCCCGGGGGTAAGCTATTCGCAATATCTGACCTCTTTTGGTATAGAAGAGACAAAAGGGTTTTTGTCATACGAGAATCTGACCGAGCTAGGAAAGTTAAATGAGCCAGCCCTACCACTACATCCATCTTTTTTCTCAAAGCTTAAAAACCGTAACATTTCCGAGGCAGAATACGCCGTTTGTCAGAAAGCATGGACCGATAATAAGATGACTACGTTGAGGGATTTTCTGATTTGGTACAACATCAAAGACGTGTCCCCCTTTCTAAAAGCCCTGGACAAACAAGTATCCTTTTATGCCGATTTAAAAATAGACATGTGTAAGCAGGCTCCGGTATTACTCTACAGTACCTATTCAACACCATGAATAAAGATGTTTCGTTTTGTGTTCGAAGAAGGAAGAGAAGTTGCACAAGTTGTTACGAGACAATATAGTGGGTGGGCCGAGTATCAGTTTTCCTCGTTACCACGAAGCCAATGAGACCCGTATCAGAGGTAATAAACTGGTAAAAAGGATTAAAGTGTTTGATGCGAATGCCTTATACCTTTGGTCTCTTATGAAAGATATGCCAACAGACTTTCCCATATATCGAAGCCGCGAGGCTGGTTATAGAGCACATAGATTACACAAATACACACGTCAGTGTCGAGAGTGGTTAAGTTGGGTATCACACAATAACAACGTACATTTAAATACCCAATTCAATAGTCACGAGATGCAACTCGGTGATCGACACATTCGAGTAGATGGGTGGGATAAAAAGAATAATACGGCTTACCAATTCCATGGGTGTTTGTTCCACGGGCACCCATCTTGCCGTCTAACTACTGGGAAAACGATTAATCCCGTTAATAAGAAACCACTAGAAGAACTATACCAGAGTACGTGTGACATTCACGCGTATCTAGAAAAAACTGTCGGGGTGACAGTTAAGGTTATTTGGGAGTGTGAGTGGCAGAGACTAAAGAGATCAAATACAGCAATCAAGTGTTTCCTGAAAGAGAAGTTCCCACTGTCAGAACTTCCTTGGGGATCGTTGAGTGAAAACCAGATAATTGAGGCTGTAAAAAGTGATACATTTTTCGGGTTGGTTGAGTGTGATATTGAGACCCCGGCTGATTTACAAGAGTCCTTTGCCGAAATACCCCATCTAATATAATATTTTATGTATAATAAATAATAATAAATAATATAATAAATTATGTCCCCTAGTAATAACTTATTTGTGGTTTTTTTTTTTCATTTTGCTATCTGGTAATTTCAGATCGTGGAACGCTGGTTTTAACGTGTTGGTATGGGAGCTGGTCGTTCAGAAAGCAAAGACAAACTCATTCATTCATTCAGTAGCATATCCTTTGCAGAACCTCGCTCCCATAACAACCTTCAGGAAAACCTCTCGATTATAAGCAAGATGTCCCGCGTCCGATACACGCAAAACTTGCCAAGAAACCATAATGACAAACTACTGAACGTAAAAACTTGCGAAGACATCAACAACGGCAGTACAATGCTTGTGTTGACTGCAACGTACTGTAAGGGATATGCAACTAACACCCCCAAAAAAATACCATCTCGTAATTCAGCAGAATTCTTGAACAGAATTATTAATACGAAATGACTAATCACAAAATGTTGTGAATAGTACGAGACTTTAATCACAAAAATTTGGGATTTGGTCACGTGACGTACTTACATTTGATTACATTATTAATGTTTGTGAAATTGTCATTGTTTTCTCTGTAGTGTAGTGGTTAGTATCTCGCGCAGAAAACTGTTGTTCGGCTCCCTGCCGGCAAAATTTATTTATTTCTTTTTAAATAAAAAATATTAAACATTACTAACCAAAATATAGAACTGAGAAACTCGAACCTTGTAAATAAAGTGTGCTCTATAGATCAGCGGAAGCCTTCGAGGGGCGGCACTCCGAGGCAGCGACGGAGTAATCGAGTGTCGGAATCGATGGATCCAATAGATGTCTTTGTTAACGTGAATTTTATTTGCCGAATGAAATATCACTTTACGTAGAGTGTGTCCTTGTAGACAAATATCGTCTTTGAGAGGTTTGAAAAAAAAAAGAACTTGCAAAAAAAGACAGACAAAAGAGAATAATAGAGTCTTCTTCAAATTTGTGTGAATAGGGGCTCGTATTATTCCCAAAATTTTGTGAATAGGGGCTCCCCCTATTGTTGAATTGTATGATTTATTATTATAGGAGATATTTAAATAATATTTATTTTAAAGAAATCGGAGGGATGGTCAGAAAGTAATGCACCATTTGGCAGAGCGAGAGAGAGAGAGAGAGAGAGAGAGAGAGAGAGAGAGAGAGAGAGAGAGAGAGAGAGAGAGAGAGAGAGAGACAGAGACATAGAGACAGACAGACAGACAGAGAGAGAGAGAGAGAGAGGGGGGGGGGAAGGAGAGAAGAAGAGAACTATTTATTCAAAATGAATTAAATTTACACTCAATATACAAGGGGCTTCTCATAAGTCTTTAGCCTGACCATGAAGGAGTATGCGGAGAAAATTGAAATTTGGCACATGTATAGCTCATTCCATTTTTAATGGACATGTGAATTATGAATTTCCCACCTCAACTAGTTTTTCCGATATGGTGCACGGCACAACACACCCTATTGACCAGATCTGCACATCATCCGGTTTGTCAGAACAATGGAGAAATCAGACGCCAGGACTGTGATAAAATTATTGACGTTACATTGTAAAATACCTACAGAAATACACAGGGAGATGGGGCCAGTGTTTGAGGAAGTCTATCCTTCGTATGCTTCTGTAAGAAATTGGTGTTTGCAGTTTACGTGTGGTCGTTCCCAAGTTGCAGATCTACCAAGACCAGGACGACCGTCCTAAGAGTGCAGTGATGCAATTGCTGCAAAAGTGAAGAAAATCATAGACCAGGATAGGAAAATGACAATTGCAGAGATATCGGGTTCAGTAAAACTGAGTAAGAGTACAGTTTTTAGAATTTTACACAACAGACTGAATATGAGAAAAGTGTGTGTCCCGCGCCTGCTGACATGTGAACAGAAACAAACACGGGTTAATTGCTGTGGCCAGTTGCTCAACATGTGGCAGTAGAAAAACATGTAAAAGACCATGGGGACGGTAGATGAGACTTGGATTCACCAAATCGTAAAAAACAGCTGAAAGGGAATCGTCTTGACAGTGACGAAGATGTCATACTGGCTTGTGATAACTGGTTTAGTTCGAAAAATAGGTTATTTTATTCTGAAGGTCTTTTCAGGGTCACGCAGAGATGGCAGAAATGCATAAATTCAGGTGGTGGCTACATTGAGGAGGAATAAGCACTGTGCCAAATTTACATTTTCTCCGCCTACTCCTTCATGGTCAGGCTAAAGACTTATGAGAAGCCCCGTGTAAATGACATTTCCTCTAAACATAATATTTGTCTACTTAAACACCATAAACTTGCAAGGCATTTCGCCTGCGCGAAAAAAAAAACAAAAGTGCATGCAAGCCTTGACTGAACCAGATCAGGTTTTGTCCAGTTCACTTCACCTAATAATCAGTCACCTCTCTCATTCTCATCACCTAGGCCAGGGGTCATCAAACTATGGCCCGGGGGCTGGATCCCGCCCGCGACGTCAGTTCATCAGGCACGCCGACGGTACTCGAATTTGCTTTATAAAACGTATACAACACGAGACGTTTTGATACAATTTAAATTTAAATATTATCTTTAGAATACTAGTAGATCTTCACACGTGCGGAGACCTCCTGTGTGCTATGTGCCTTAAATTTACTATTTTAAATTTTAAATTATTGTATCTAGATTTTCTTGTTTATTGTAATGTTTGCTTATTTCGCGTCATCCTAAGTTTTTCCCCAGCTCGCGGTAGCTCCCCCTACGCCGTGACGTTACCGTGGTTTTCATGGCAACACACACAAACATGCATCTGTGCCGCTCCCAGAAGTGTCCGGCTGTAAACACAGGTCCGACGCTCCATAAATATTTACTTCTTTTTGCCTCACATCCATTGTATTGGTATGTAACACGGATTTCTTTGTTTGACAGTGATAGGTATGTCGTATTTTATTTTATATGGTATATGTCGTTCATGGGGTGAGTGGAATCAACATCGACATCCTTTTACCCCCATATCACTATCTTGAGGATCTTCTTGATTTCTGTCTACAAAACCCCGTCGGTCCCTGGATCTCTCTCTCTCTCTCTCTCTCTCTCTCTCTCTCTCTCTCTCTCTCTCTCTCTCTCTCTCTCTCTCTCTTACTACTGTATCAAGCCCCCCTCTCATTCTTTTCCCAAAACACACTAAACAACACTGGCACTAACAAAACAACAATTTAGTTTAATAGAGAAAAGTGTCGTGTATGTGCAAAGTGTATGAGTAGAATGTCTGTCGCATAATCTAGTGTATATGCAAAATCAGACCGAACTGCCAAGGAGCACAGTCTGCTTCATCATCGTACTGGCCACACCACAACACAATATCAGGGACAGGAAACCTCATCCAAGTGATGTGTCTCTCAGGCCAAGTGTCGACTTCTTCAGATAGCTCGTGAACACTCCGGATGCTTGGTCTTCAATAGTGGAAACAGTCCGATATTGATCATCGTTCTAACACACACACAGTGTAACTACTCTATTCATTAAATGTTCTGTGATCAGAGAATCCTACAGATATTGTTAATATCACTTTGGAAAACCTAAATGTTCGTATGCCACTTGTTGTAAGATTTTCCCTATGTTAACACACAATGTTACTGTTCCAGGTAGTTATATTTACTAGTGTTCCTGGTACAGGTGTTATTTACAGTCTCCTGAATTTACTGTGATGTAAACTATCACTTAAGAAACACACTTATAATCATCATGTCCTGCTCAGCAGAGGCCAGGTTCCTGCAGACCATCTGGGTTATGGGCCCAGTGCAAAAGCCTCTCAGTAAACTCTGCCTTAAATACTCAAGCCATCACTTTCTATGACTTTGTTGCTAGCTTCTTGGTAGAATAACGTGGAACAATCGAGTAGAACCTGTTGAATAGAGAACACACTTGGTGAGAGCAACCCGATTCTGACCTTTATTAGGTGAGTGAAGGCCACAGGCCGCACTCAGAAAAAATAACCGAGAACCAAACTCTGTCATAAGTCCGAGGAGCTCATCACTTCGGTCTGAGTCATGGTAAGACAAGGAAAGACTAAAGGAAACTGGTAGAAACCCAGCATATGCCCTACTGGAAGATCCTACCAGTTTACATTCCCTTCATCCCCCCCCCCAACCACCCTCAATCTCTCTAAATATTATCCCACTACATTGTCCTTAACTCACTGAGTTAAATGATATCTCACACCAGCTAGTTTAAGCTACGCGATAGGCTACTGTTGCCGACGCTCTTATAATACGTTCTATCACCGCACAGTACTACACTCTATTCCTAAGAATAATCTAAGTTAAATATGTTTAATAGAATACCATATAGTTATTCCTGTTGTAGATGGAGACTATGAAATCACAGACTGGATCGATGTCCGCCGATATACATCAACAATAGACACTATAGTATCTCTCTATAAAAACAACTAGGAATACTGCACCGGTCCGTAGCGCTTCACAACTTTTGGTCGACTAACCCAAAGTTGTTTACCTCACTGTTTTTATACTGGGTATAAATGACGTCACACTAGACAGTCTAGAATCTATTTTTCTCCCTCCTGTTTAGACTGGGTGGAAACAATCCGCCGTCTATTTCGCTTTCATCTGGGAACCTGTTTCCCGTACAACAAAAAGTCTTGCCCGCCTGTGAACCAGAGAATAATTTCCCCACAACACAAGATCTAGCCGACTTCTGCCCAGACATTCCGTCTATCACTTCAAAGGTTGGCTGCCGCCTTGCAGACGGATGGCGCTATAGTCCCTCCTTGAGCAACAACATATTAAAGAAATGCCAACTGTGTGTAGACATTTGGCGCGACTTTCTGTCATCGATCGAAACCTTCAAGTTTTTAATGTGACAAGGTAATTGAACTACAAATGTGAATAGATACAATATAGTAGCAAACATAGTATTAAAATGCCATAGAAGCCTCATGTTCTTACGAAAATATTATTCCCAGCTCAGAGAAATTCCCCGGTCAAGGTGTTAATCGCGCTGGTCTCTAGGCCAGAATTTTTCAACATTTCTGCTGGAGCAGATCGTTACAAAAATGTTTACTTTGCTCAAGGAACTCTGTGCGATGATCCAAGTGTCTGTACCACTTTATGTAATAAACCAGATGGACAGAAATGTTGCATTTGGGTGAATTCGATCTGTTTCGGCTGAACCCCTGGCTGGCACTAGTGGTACCCAGGCTGAGAAACACAGATCTAAGCTGTTTATTTAGGCCGGCCCTATTTATATATTTTGCAAACCTTTTTATGTGATATATTCTATTACCAAATAGAATAGTTACTTGACGGGTGTCAGGTACCTATAACCTTGATATGTACCTTTGGTGTGTCGTATCTTCACCAATGACCCCTAGTCCTCTGCTTTCTTGTGTTTCAATGGGATTTTAATTATGTTTCTTATTCAATGTCTGTCTCATTTTCAGATCCCGCTTACAGCACCTTTCATTATGGCTACTGTTTGTTTGTTTTTTTTTTGTTTTTTTTTTGCGTATCCTTTTACAGGACTTAGCTGTCAACAGCAGCATCTTTCAGCTGTCTGTTGATCTCTTGGCAAGATTACGCTCAGTAGTTTGCCATTGCTTTCTGAGCGGCCGGCTCAGTATCCGCAAGTCACGAGCGGGGGTCGAACCACCTCAGTTCTCGCTCCGCTGCGAGACTCTGCGTGATAAACGGGATTACAGAGAGAAAGTGTTGTAACCCCACAGCCAGAGAGACCGGCATTATGGCTACTAAGAAAAGAAAAGTGGTTGCCGATTGCTGCGTTTTCAATTAAGAATGGGGAGTAATGTACTTCTTTGTGGAAACAAAGGATCAGAAAACCAGTTGCGTAATGTGCAGCGAAGGTATAGCCGTTGTGAAAGAGTAAAATCTACGGCGTCACAATAAAACAAATCATCTACCAACATATCCAAAGTTTTCTGGAAAATTACGCTCTGAGAAATATGAGTCCATGAAACGTGGTTTAGAAACACAAAGAAATCTCTTCACGAGAAAGTTTGCTGAAGATGAATCTGTCACTAGTACAAGTTACAAAGTTGTCCATAAAATAACAGAACAAGGGAAACCGTTTACTGATGGCAACTTCATCAAAGAGTGCATGATGCAAGCAACAGATCACTTGTGTACTGAGACAGCCGATATGTTTGAAACTATCAGCCTTTTGGCAAGTTCAGTTGTGCGGGGAACAGAAGAACTTGGAGAGAACATAGTGCTACGGATACACTAGAAAGCTAGGAACTTGTGGTATTCTCTGGCGCTGGGTGAGTCTACTGATCTCTCGAGTACGTCACAACTTCTCTTGTTCATTCATGGTGTCAATTTGGACTTTCAGATAACGGAAGAGTTGGCATCTGTTTGCAGCATGCATGGAACAACTGTAAAATACACTTTCGTGGAAGTGCAAAAAAATTTGGCAAGACCTTCAGTAGAATCAGCTTCGAGATGTTATAGTTTATGAATGAAAACATATGGCTGGAGACAGGAAGGATCTGGTGGGGCGGATCAGGACTTAGTTAGGAGATTTGAAAGTTCCGGACGCTCTGTTCATACAGTAAGCACTCTGTGGGAAAGACTCAGATATTTCTTGTGTACTGAAACCAGTCGTTTCTGTCGTGAACATCATTCCGGGACATGCACTTGATCACCGTCAGTTCCAGGCTTTTCTTTAAGACATTCATTCTGAATTCTGTGACTTGCCTTATTACACATCAGTGAGGTGGCTCAGCTGCAGTAAAGTCCTGTTTAGTTTTTACAAGCTCCGATATGAATTAGATGTTTTCCTCACTGAAAAATAAAGAGCTGATCCACAGCTGTCAAATCCAACCTGGCTGTCAAAGTTGTCATTTTTGGTTGACTTCACATCCCACATGAATGAACTGAACTTGAAACTTCAGAGAAAGAATTACCTTATCTGTGATCTCTACAGAATCATGAAAGGATTTCGGAGAAAGCTGTCATTGCTTGAAGCACAACTGGAAGGAGAAAATTGTCTCATTTTCACTGTTTCAAAGAGTTTTGCGCTACAATCACTGAAGATGTCAACCTCTATATTCCACAAAAAAAAATTATTCGTGACTTGAAGAAGCATTTTTGGAGAGATTTTCAGATGTAGCAAAATTGAGAGTGATATTCTTCTGCTCCAGAATCCGTTTGATTGCAACTTTGAAGATGTGCCAGTTGAACTACAGTTGGAGCTCACTGATTTGCAAGCAAATGACTTGTTTAAAGAGAAGCACAGAGAAGGGAAACTTGTTGAATTTTACTGCATGTTACCTGATGTTGAGTTTCCGCAACAGAAAAAAATTTGCCGCTGGTATGGCATCAGTGTTTGGAACAACTTATGTCTACGAGCAAACATTTTCGAAAATGAAGTATGTGATGTCAACACTTGGAACGAAATTGACTGATGAAAATTTGAAAGCAATACTCTTTATTGGATGCAGCAATCCCAAACGAAACATTGATGATATCTTGAAAGCCATACGTTAGTTTTACAAATCTCATTAATCTTTTTTGCTGCTTAGTTTGTGAGATCGGATATGTGCACACTAGGTCTGATGTAACTATCTTGTTGCTAACGTCGCCGTCTTTGATAACTTTTTTTTAGTTAATATATATGTTGGTTGGCTTTGTTTGTTTATTTTTATGTGTGCATTGCACGCCACTAACCGATGATTAACACGCAATGCAAAACTTAGTTTTTCGTCTTTTTTTCTCTCCATAGCTTTCATTCTGCCGGTCTCTCTGGCTGTGGGGTTACAACACTTTCTCTCTGTAATCCCGTTTATCACGCAGTCTCGTAGCGGAGCGAGAGCTGAGGCGGTTCGACCCCCGCTCGTGACTTGCGGGATACTGAGCCGGCCGCTCAGAAAGCAATGGCAAACTACTGAGCGTAATCTTGCCAAGAGATCAACATACAGCTGAAAGATGCTGGTGTTGACAGCTAAGTCCTGTAAAGGATATGCTAAGAAGAAAAAAAAGCTTTCATTCTGGCTTGCATGTATTGTACAGAATGATTATGCGGCCCGCACTCGTCATTTTGTCAGTTATCCGGCCCATTGTAAGTTTGGTTACCCCTGGTGAAGATGATTGCATCACCTGTGCACGAAATGTGCACAAATTGTTGCAACTCGCTGGCCAATCCCTACACTCTCGATCTAATACAATTATGATCATGCACAGGACTAACATTTCCTTTGACGTTCTGACCCACTCATTTACTCTCTAAATACTTCTAAGCATAGAGTATGCACACATTCCTGATTGTGGTGTCTTCTGCCCGGGTCATCTATGATTTTTCTCCTATCAGCCGGCACCTAGATCAGTGGTTCTCAACCCTTATTTTTTAGCCCATGCACCTTTTCACGATATGATCAGAATGTCATCCCCCTCCCCCCTTCGTATTTTCTCGCTATAAATCCCCCCACCTACACAGTATACGTAAAAATGGAAGCTAAATTTAATAACACATACTAGAACAAGTGTATACGTCTACATAAAACGTGATTTGAGGGTCTACCTACTTTAGAAAATGAATTTCAGAAGGGCGAGAAGTACAGAACTGTAACGTATGGAGGGAAAAACAATATAAAGTAATCGGTTCCTGTATTAGCACAAGCTTGAAATAATCTTAATTCCCTCCCCGCCCCACCCCGGAAACCCTAAATATCCCCCTGAGGTGGGGGGGGGGGAGAATTTCCCACGGTTTGAGAACCACTGTCCTAGATCAACTGCCAATTCAGTTCTATGATGGCCATGTATGTACATACGGTGTACGTTGGAAGCGTATGGCAGAAATCTCGGACTAGTGTCTGTTAAACCAGTGCAATGTTTCAAGGCGTTCGAGGTAGGGTGTGTCAAAGACTCAGTTATATAGGATGAAGACCACCCTGAATGAGTGGTCTACCTCAAGTAGATGAGAGGTAACCCAGTGCCCCTACATGAGGGCAGGGTAGGTGTAGGTGGTAAATAGAAAGAGGAACTATCAAACAGTTCTCTCATGAGACACGGAGGTGTCAACCAGAGAGTAAGCACTCTGGTCACGGCGTAATCACGCCAGCGTGACAGATACAGAGAACTAGACTCAAGAGAGACCACGACTCAAAGCGTGCTGAGTAATGCAGCACGCAGAAGCCGAAGTACGCACAAGGTCACTCCGCGTACCGTGTAATCAGCACGCGGAGAACTCCTTAGACGGGAGACAGACTTCGTAGTTAGCGCATCGCTTAGCGTCGATGCTTATTTCGTTAGCCGAGTAGATAGATTAGCAATAGGGTTAGGAAACGACTAGTGATAGGCAATTCTGTGCATTTATTCTTGTGTGATTTGTTAGCGACTGTTTGGTGTACATTGATGTGATGCAAAGAGCCAGTGGCAATAAAATGTATGATCAATACCTCTCGTACGACTGACAAATCTTTTTGTGTGGTGCGAGAGAAGTTATCCCGTAATGCCTGAAGCATCGGGTGCTGACAGGCAAGGATAAAGTGGTGTCAGAAGTGTGGCTTGGACAATTGTTCAAGCTAAAACACTCACCCACGGCTCTAAAATAGTATTACGGCTAGATAATCACAGGGTTTAGTTTATGTTAGTGACAATGGCGTGTGCAGACAGAACAAAGTGCGAGCTGTGCCCATCGTGACCAAGTTATGTTTATTTATGCTTATTGAATTATTTTGTGCTTATGAATATGTTTTCTTCTGATTTGTAAGTATTATTATTATAGTTTTGTATCATTTATTTCTACAATTACTTGTTTATTTACTACTATTTGTCAAATATGATTCACGGCGGAGCGATACACAAAAATGAGCCGAGAACAGTATTGATTTTTCCAAGCTAAAAATAGCGCTGCGCCGGTGACGTATCGCGACTGACAAACAGCTGCGTTACGCCATTTGCAATCGGCGACTGAGTGTTTACAAATCGCAAAGCGGCTGCTCGCTTGAATCGGTGACTTATATCAAATATTATTTGTTTATATTAGTTATGTATTGAATATATTTATTTATCTGAACATTATTATTACCTTTATATTTATTTCAAAGTATTTATTTAATTATTTATATATTTTTTTCTATTTCTTACCGTCGCGATGGCACTACTTTTTGCTATGCAAATGAGACGCAGTCTGCACAACACTTCCATAAATTAAACAGCTAGAGTTAGGGAAGGCAGAAGACGTTAGAACAAAGACAGGACAGGGACATTTATTATTAATTAAACCACATTGTATTGTCCGGGGGCATGTGATCGTACAAAATTGTCTAAAATTATATATCGTTTACAAGTGGTTAATTGTTGATGCTCTTGTAAACCAGATGTAACAAGAGCTGTGTATGAGAATAACTCACGCTGTTTGTCGAAGTACCGAACGATTAGACCTGAGGTGCCGAACGATTGTACCTGATTCTCTGGAACGTTAAGATGAGTATACCCACACTATTTTGAATGCAATATGATTAATAATGCATCTCTTTTTCAGGGTGTGATCTATTAGTACATTTTTTGTGATCTATTTTTCAAGGTCAATCTAAGGGTGTATTGTTATACACCTAGATTTAAAAACTTAACATATCTAATAAAACAAAGTAAATATTTAAGTGCCTGTCAACACTAGAGCTAAGTACCCAACAACATGGCAACTTTAGCTGATTTCATAAAAGCAGGCAAAGAATTAGAATACACAGGAAAGGAATTAGAACAATATGCTGATCAAAAATTTAAGGAAGCAAAAGATGCTGAGAGAGATGAACGTGCACGAGAAAGACAACAACAAAAGGAGATTGTAGAACTAGCTGAAATAACAAAACAAAAGCAATTAAATCAAGACAAAGAATTAAAGCAAAAACAATTAGATCAGGAGAGAGAATTAAAGCAAAAAGAGATAGATGAAATGGCAAGAGTGAAAGAAAAACAAATACAGACTGAATCAGAGACACAGTTGAAGATGAAAGGTATGGAAGTAGACTCACACTTAGAAATTGCCACTACAAAACTAAAGAGTCAACTAGAAGAGAATAAATTTAATAAATACAAAAATATTATTAAGCCATTCTGTAAAGAAGATTCCATATCAGCCTGGACAGAAAATGTAGAATATCAGCTGAAAAATCACCAAGTACCAATTGATATGTGGGCCATGATTTACATGAAGAACCTCGGTGGTGAGCCCCTTAAAGTTATAGATTCTATACCAACTGATCTTAGATCTAACTATCAATACATCCACGATAGTCAAAGACTCAGTTATATAGGGATGAAGACCACCCTGAATGAGTGGTCTACCTCAAGTAGATGAGAGGTAACCCAGTGCCCCTACATGAGGGCAGGGTAGGTGTAGGTGGTAAATAGAAAGGGGAACTATCAAACAGTTCTCTCATGAGACACGGAGGTGTCAACCAGAGAGTAAGCACTCTGGTCACGGCGTAATCACGCCAGCGTGACAGATACAGAGAACTAGACTCAAGAGAGACCACGACTCAAAGCGTGCTGAGTAATGCAGCACGCAGAAGCCGAAGTACGCACAAGGTCACTCCGCGTACCGTGTAATCAGCACGCGGAGAACTCCTCAGACGGGAGACAGACTTCGTAGTTAGCGCATCGCTTAGCGTCGATGCTTATTTCGTTAGCCGAGTAGATAGATTAGCAATAGGGTTAGGAAACGACTAGTGATAGGCAATTCTGTGCATTTATTCTTGTGTGATTTGTTAGCGACTGTTTGGTGTACATTGATGTGATGCAAAGAGCCAGTGGCAATAAAATGTATGATCAATACCTCTCGTACGACTGACAAATCTTTTTGTGTGGTGCGAGAGAAGTTATCCCGTAATGCCTGAAGCATCGGGTGCTGACAGGTGCATGCTTTCCCTTTATCTACAACACAATGGTCATACCTTTTCCCTATGTCTGCGAGCGAGGTCAGCACACCACTAACTACATTAGTATTTGTTGCCCAGCGCTTCAAGCATTCTACATAAGCTTTCTCTAACTATAATCCCATAATTTTCCCACATAGGTTAATTTTCGTATTTCACATCTTTAATTGATATGCCACAAACATTTCATTTATCCTTTCTTTATGGTTTTGATTGGTGTTCGTTTCTTCTTTCCACGATATATTAATCATCCTCTCACAATTCCACTAACTCCATTTCATTCCTCATTGAGAGAAGCGAATAGGAAAGAAGACACAAAAGAGTACAGAAGAACAGAATACACAAACATGTTCATTAGGAGGGGGAAATAATTATTCATGACTTGAAAAGGTGTTATTTTTATTATTATTATTATTTTCAGATCTTGACAGAACTGAGAGTGACATTCTTCTTTTCCAGAATCCGTTTGATTGCAACCTTGATGATGTGCCTGTTGAACCACAGTTGGAGCTCATTGATTTACAAGCAATTGACTTATTGAAAGAAAAGCAAAGAGAAGGGAAACTTGTTGAATCTTACTGCTGCTTACCTGATGTTGAGTTTCCGAAACAGACATGTTTTCTCCTTCCAGCATGATAGCTTTCTCCGAAATCCTTTGATGATTCTGTAAAGATCATCATTAGGATTTTCATCAGAATACACATACATTTTCATGAGGAGCGGTTGGCTGAGTGGCTAGAACGCCGAATTCTTCTTCGCGAGACCCGGGTTCGAATCCTTGGTAAGGTGTGGGATTTGTTTCTGTCGGGGGCAAAAAGAAAATCCTAACCTGCACAGTTTGCGGCGTCTGCACTAGCCAGGCGGCCTGTATTTCTCAGGCTCAAGACGCCCCCCCCCCCCCCTGCCATACATCACAAGGTACTATATTGGTAGTTAATGAAAGCTTTAAATGACAGTTTTCAGTTTTTCATTAGGTGAAATATTGTCTTATGGTGATATTTCTGTTTTCTATAATAATGCCCTCTGGTCTCACATATAATCATAATCAAGTGCCGTGCCGACTGGCGTAGGCGTTCATGACTCTCCACAGATCCCTGTCTTTGGTTTTCTGGATGAATTCTGCCGTTCATATTCCTCCATGCCACCGTCGCAATCTCTCCAGCATCATTTCTCGTGGTTTGCCTCTGCCTCTGCCTCTCTTCCCCTCGATCTTTCCAGTTGTCACGATGTTCTCCAGCGCCTCTCTTCTCATCACATTACCAAAAAAAGCTGTTTGTCTCTTTCTTATTGTTGCATATAATGTTCTAGTTTCACCAGCCTCTTTAAAGCCTTCATCGTTAGTTATTTTGGCAGTCCAAGGATTTCGCAGCATTCGTCTAAGGAACCAAATCTCTGTTGCTTCCAATCTCTTCCTAATTTGTTCATTTATATTCCAAGATTCACAGCCATACAGCAAAACAGGTTCTATATAGCATCTCAGCACTATCTTTCTTGCATTCACTGACAGCGACATATTGCATAAGGTATTCTTTATGTTTTTGAAATGCAGCCTTTGCTTGCCCTATTCTGCTCTTGATCTCTTTTGTGCACCTTCCATCTGATGTTATAAATGTTCCTAGATGTTTAAAACTATCCACTTGGTGAAGAATTTTCCCTTCTATCTCTATTTCACATTTGGGTGTCACCTGTTTCTTTGATATCACCATTATTACTGTTTTCTTGATATTCAAGGAGAGTCCTTTCTTTGCACTCTCTGTTACTACAATGTCCAACAACTATTGTAGATCTGTTGCATTATCCGCTATCAATACTGTGTTATCTGCATAGCGCATATTATTTATATTATAACCTCTAAATATTATTCCTGGCTTTTCTTTGATCTCTCTCATTATTACTTCGCTATAGAGGGAGAAGAGATCTGGTGGCAAAACACATCCCTGTCTCACTCCCAACTTTATGTGTTCGTAATTTCCTTCTTTATTTCCCATTTTAATTGCTGCTGTTTGGTTCCAGTAAATAATTTTGTTTTTATTATTCTGAGATCTTTCCCATCAATGTTAATATCTTCCAACATAATCAGTTTATCATGGTTTACTTTATCAAATGCCTTAGTATAATCTATGAAGCACAAATATTTGTGTGGTTTTTTTTGTTTTTTTTTTTTTTTTTTTTGGGGGGGGGGGGGGGGGGGGGGGTCTCTATTGATCTTTCTAATAGTGTTAGTAATGTGTATATTGCATTTATTTTTATTTTATTTATGTGTATATTGTTTAGTCTGCATGATTAAACACATATCAATCAATCAATCATGTGTCATTCCGGAAAGCGTGGGCGGTCATGACTCGCCATTTCACTCGATCACCAGAGTCGAGGATTAGCTCAGTGTTCCTGTCTTGACCATGCCATGTAGCCAAGCCATCCAGGTATTTACTTCTCGGTCTTCCCCTTGGTCTGTTCAATTCGATCTTTCCAGTTGTCACTAAGTTCTCCAATCCATTTCTTCTCATAACATGTCCAAAAAAATGTTGACTGTCTCCGTTTAATTTCTCTAATCAATTTACGATTTTCATTTATCTCCTGTAGTACTTGGTCATTGGTTTTTCTGTCTGTCCATGGTATTCTTTGCATTTTCCTCAGAAACCACGTTTCTGCAGCCATCAGATGTTTTTCAGCTTGACTGCTCATTGTCGAAGTTTCACATCCATACAAAAGAACAAGTTCTATGTAGCACCTCAACACTCTTTTTCTCGTTTCAATTGACATCTTTTTATTGGTCAGTATGTTTTTTTATCTTGCTAAAGGCTACTTTCGCGATGACGAATCTTGTTCTAATCTCTACAAGGCATCTCCCATCAGATGTTATGACTGTTCCGAGATAATTGTATCGATTCACTAGTTTAAGAATATTCCCATTTACTTGTATATTACATTGTGGTATTTCGTTCTTCCTAGTGACGACCATAATCTGTGCCTTTTTACAATTTAATTCTAATCCCAGTTGTTCACTGTGTGCAACAACCGCATCTACTAATTGTTGCAGATCCTGTACATTGTCTGCAATCAATACTGTACCATCTGCATATCTAATGTTAATGATATTTCGTCCTCCAATGCTGATTCCATTTATATCTTCTAAAAAAAAAAATAAGTTGCATGGCCTTCACAGGACTTAGCAGTCAACCCCAGCATTTTCGCTGTTCGTGATTCCTGAGGAAATTTTACGTTCAGTAGTTTGCCATTGCTTTCTGAACGACCGGCTCATATACCTTTTTCGAAAAAACCAGTACCGATGTGTTTCGAACCCGGGTATACGGGCTCACAAACCGCGTTCACAAGCCCTTAGCGACAGAGACCGGCATTATATCTTCTACATTTCTGAAAATATTTTCACTGTATAGGGAAACAAGATCTGGAGACATTACACATCCCTCTCTTAATAGGTTGATATTATCCCACTTCATTATCAATCCTTATGGCAGCTTGTTGTTTCCAGTATATGTTTTTTATAAGTCTAATGTCTTTCCCATCAATTTGTAGATCTGCAAGCATATCTACCGTGTTGACATGTCTTACACTATCGAAAGCCTTTGTGTAGTCAATAAACACATATAATAACATGCTAATATTCAGTCTTCTCATTTCTTTGTTAATGTTGTCAAAGTTTGGGATAGGTGTGGCAAATTGTTTTTACAGGTTATGTGGCCATAGGAGGCCAGTAAAAAATATTCTGTTTTCAGTCAATGAGTGTACGTGACATTAAAAGTATACCTTTAAGAATTAGAGTATAAATGTAGAAATCAAAAGTTGATCATAAAATGTAAGTAGCTAAAGATTCACAAAATTTTCTATAAGTATTGTAAAATTATACTTCTTAATATTATACAGTCTGACTTAGGAATTCAATTCCTTATTTCTGTGAGAATAGAGAAGAGATTCGTAAGTTAATTAATAATATTAAAGCTGTTATATGATTTTCATTTTAAAATTCCAGTAATTTCCCTTGCTACAAATTAGATGATTATGTACCGTACTAATTTGTTATTTGGTTTTGTTTTTTTTTAAATTTTGCTATCTGGTAATTTCAGATCACGTCGCGCTGGTTTTAACGTGTTGCTATGGGAGCCGGTCGTTCAGAAAGCAATGGCAAACTACTGAGCGTAAAGAGAGAGAGAGAGAGAGAGAGAGAGAGAGAGAGAGAGAGAGAGAGAGAGAGAGAGAGAGAGAGAGAGAGAAAGGGGGAATGAGAGAAGAAGAGAACTATTTGTTCAAAATGAATTAAATTTACAATGAATATAAATGACATATCCTCTGAACATAATATTTGTTACTTAAATACCATAAACTTGCACGGCCTTTCGCCAGCGCAAAAAAAAAAAAAAAAAAATGGAGTGCTTGCAGACCTCGACTGTACCAGATCAGGTTTTATCCTGCTTACTTCGCCTATTAAGCTTTCACCTCTCTCATTCCTATCACCTAGACCAGGGGGTCACCAAACTATGGCCCGCGGGCCGGATCCGGCCAGCGATGTCAGTTCATCAGGCCCGCCGACAGTACTCCAATTTGCATTATAAAACGTATACAACACGAGACGTTGTGATACAATTTAAATGTAAATATTATCTTTAGAATACTAGGAGATCTCCACACGTGCGGAGACCTCCTGGTTGCTATATGAGCCTTAAATTTACGATTTTCAGTTTTAAGTTAGTTTATCTAGATTTTCTTGTTTATTGTAATGTTTGCTTATTTCGCTTCATCCTAAGACCTTCCCCGGCTCGTGGTAGCTCCGTCTACTCTCTGGCGTTACCATGGTTTCCATGGCAACACACATAAACACGCATCTATGCCGTCCCAGTAGTGACCGGCAGTCAATACAGGTCCCACGCTCCATAAATATTTTCTTCTTTTTGCCTGTCATCCATTTTATAAGTATGTAACAAGGATTTCTTTGTTTGACAGTGATAGGTAAGTAAACTACAAGTGTGTATAGAGGCAATAAAGTAGCAAACAGCATTAAAATGCCATAGGATCTTCGTGTTATTACGAAAATATAATCCCCAGCTCACACAAATTCCTCGGTCAAGGTGTTAATCGAACTAGTCTCTAGGCCAGTGTTTTTTTTATTCAACCTTTCTGCTGGAGCAGATTCTTACTATTCAAACACAAACACACACACACACACACACACACACACACACACACACACACACACACACACACACACACACACACACACACTCAGAATTCAAAATAAAATAGATGAGGAAGTAGCTGAAGAACCATTTGGGTTCCCCAAAAACAGCGGCACCAGAGAAGCAATAATCTATTTGGGGATGTTAATTGAAAAATACATAGAAGTTCAGAAAAGTATATATATTTGTTTTATAGACTACGAGAAAGCTTTTGATAGAGTACAACATGAACGACTGATCACATGTCTTGAAGACATAGTAGTAGACGAAAAAGACATCAGACTTTTTAGTAACTTGTACTGGGAACAAGTGGAGTCAATTAGATACGGAAATAATGTTTCGTCGCCCATAGAGATAAAAAGAGAAGTACGGCAGGGATGCATGTTGTCCCCAAGCCTTTTCAACCTATACACAGAAAGAATTTGTAAACATGTCGAAATTCCTGGACTTAGCATCAATGGAAAAATAATAAACAATATTAAATGATACCGTGTAACAAGCGAGCAAGAGTTACACAACCCAATAAAACAAGTAAACAGGCACCGTGCAGAATATGGCTTAGATATTTACATCCTAAAAACTCCTATTAACAGCCTAAAAAACTTTTAGGGAGTCTCTGTGGCGAAGTGGTCAAGCCATTTGACTCGGGCTCCAAAGGTTGTGGGTTCGATTCCGGGCCGCGTCCTTCGGTTCACGAGTTAAATTTTTCGAAGACTCCTGTGGGTCGTAGCTAGAGCTACGGAGTTCGTGCTTTTGCGACGCTTTCCGCGCTGCGGAAAGAGACTGAGCCATATGGGATAAAACCCGGTGCAATGAAGTCGACCCTGTAGACTTTTAAGCGACTTTTTATACTAGAAAAACGATAACTATGATAATTAGCAATGGACAGGAAAAGTCATCAATGAACATCACAATAAACGGGGAGATACTAAAACAAGTAACAAGTTTCTCCTATCTTGGACTTGTAACAACAGATGATGGCAGAAGTGAAATAGAAATCAAAAAGAGAATAGAAATGGCCAAAAATGCTTTCAACAGCATGACATCAGTATTAACATCTAGAGAGATTAAAACCGCATTTAAACTGGGAATTGTCAAATATTACGTATATTCAACATTGCTGTATGGCGCGGAAGCCTGGACACTGAACAAGCAACCAGAAAGTCGAATAGATGCCCAGGAGATGTGGATATACAGAAGAATATGTCGTATTTCATGGAAAAAGAAACAATCCAAATACAGAGGTTCTAGAAAAACTTGGAATGAAAAGATTTGATGAAAGAAATAAAGAAGAGGCAAGTGAAATATTTCGGCCATGTTAAAACACTGTTATAAAAACCATACTGGAGGGCACGTGTCACAAGATTGCTATGACAGAGTGACAGATAGAAGTGGCTGTGTTTGTGTCTAGTGGTATGTCAGTGTGAATATTGTGTTGGACGACTGATCAACTACGATGAATCAATATTGAATACCAAACTGCGCACATTCGATTTATTGCTCACAGGAAAACACGATGAAAAAGCCTGACACTATTTCCTGGGAATCATATCAGTACAGGTAAATAAACACTACTGTCTATCACTCAATTTACTCTGACTCTTTCCTGTGTCCACACTCCCTGAATGCCTGGCTGAGATTTCCTCTTGAGCACATACACTGAATCTCACTGTACTGGGCCAGACCTCAGTCCTCCATTTTCTGCCCAAACCTCACTGTCCTTCATTTTTCCAGACTTTTCATTTATCCCCTCTTTGCAAACCTCCCACGAACCACACCATTTAACCCTTTTCAACCTCAATATACATTCCCCCACCATTACATTTTTAGGTTTCCCTTTGTCTCTTATTCTGCTATCATTGTCAAGTTATTTATTGACTGGCTCGAACAATTCACTTTACAATTTAAGGATACTCTATGCCAGTGGTTCTCAACCGGTGGGGAATTCCCCCTCCCCCTCCCCATGGGAGAATTTTAGGGTTTCCGGGGTGGGGGGGGGGGTGGGATAGAATTAAGATTATTTCAAGATCGCGTTAATACAAGAACCGATTACTTGACATTGTTTTTCCCTTCATACTGTACGGTTCTGTACGTCTCATCCTTCTAAAATTCAATTTATAAAGTACATAGACCCACAAATCATGTTTTATGTGGACTTCTAGACTTGTTTTAGTATGTGCTATTAAATTTAGCTTCCATTATGACGTATACCGTATAGGGCGGGGCGGTATTTTGAGTTAGGAAATACGAAAGGGGGAATGACGTCATGAAAATATGGTAAAAAGGGGGGGGGGGAGAGGGCCACATTTTTAGGTGGGAAATACGAAAGGAAGGGAGGGGGGGGGGATGACGTTCTGAAAATATGATGAAGGGGGCACGGGCCAAAAAAGGTTGAGAACCACTGCTCTATGCACACAAACCACAGAAGTTAATTGGTTAGTTAGTTAATCGACAGATCATTCTCATTGCACATCGAACCATTCAGTCCATAAGTGCTCGGATCCCCTATTCAGAAAATCCCACAGCATGTTGCGGCTAACGACACCAGTTCTGGGTTGGTTTATCTGCGTAGTGTTCTTGTTTGGCCACTCCTCTTTTAATTTGCTGTTCTCGCAATCTGGCCATGGTTGTAGATTCACAGTCATCACTTAGTTCACGCAAAAGTCTTACTTCTCGTAGAGCATTCAGAATGTCAGCCTGGTCCATGGCGCGTCCGCCCTCCACAGTAGCGTTACCTGCGAGCTTGTCAGCCCGCTCATTTCCGTGTACTCCCGCATGCCCTGGCACGAAGATAAAACTAATTTTTGCCAGCCGAGACCGCCCCAGAGACAGCAACCATTCTCTTTGGATCCAACCCACCTCTATCCTCTTGATCATGTTCATTGAGTCGCCAAGGAAACATGCCCTATTGAATGTCTGTGTCTCGAGCCATGATATTGTTATACTTACTGCCATGACTTCCATAGTCAGGCTACTTGTGGTCTCAGTAAAAGCACCAGAGTCCTCCTTCACAATTCTCCCTCCGGCCCGCGCCGTAAAGGCCCATGAGCCTCTCACATGTTGGAAGACCGACCCATCTGTGTAGATGACAGCATCACTGTCTAGCGAATTCTCGAAATTCAACGCTTGTACTTCAGCCTCCACAGCAGCCGGATTTTCTTGTCTGCATTTTCAATATAGTTGGATGCAAACTGAAAAGGATGTGCATACATCTGTTGGCACTTGTACCCACTCCTCGCCAGGTTCAATGTCCTCAAGTGAACACACTTGTTGAAGAATGTCTTCCGCTTGACCCATCCACGACCGTCCTCTTTTTAATCTGCTGCCCTTCACTTTCATAATTTCACTATGCAGTGGATGTTGTGTATTTGCGCTAACTCTGAGGTAGGCGCGTGCCCTGCAAACTTGTATTCTCTCTTCAATGGTTGGAAAATCAAGAAGGTAGCGCTTCGCCCTGCATGCTGTATCTCTTGTACATCCAAGAATAATGCGCATAGCTTCATTATGTATCCTTTCCATCCTTTCTATCTGCTTACGGCTGAGAGTCAGGATTGCCATTGCATAATTAAAAAAACAGACATGACCAGCCCCTCGTACAGAAGACATAGATGACGCTGCTCACAGTTTGCTGCCGCCATCGCCAGCATCGCAGCCAAACACCCGCTTGGCCTTTGTTATCACCTGGTCTATGTGCTCATTATAAGCAAGGCTTCTATCAAACCGTATCCCCAGGTAATTCATTGCCTGCGTTATTTCCACCGTCTCTGAACACAGCTTTATAGTTGGTGTTGGAGTGTTGACAATATGATTATTCAACGAGAACCAAGTCACTGTTGCCTTTGTTGGGTTGACCATTTCCCCAGCTTCATCACACCAAGTACTTATGCGATTGAGTTCGGTTTGTAGTTCCACAGCAACCTGATCTCTATCCTTACCCTGACGATACACTAAAACATCATGGGCATATGACAATGTCCTAACAGGTCCAGTGATCTGTTTACTGGTGATTCTCACTGGGTAGGTGTTGAACAGTACCGGAGATAATGGTGATCCCTGTGGTAGGCCAGGATATATTGTTGTTAGTTCCGAAGTCCAACTGCCACATCTAAAAACTATTTTCCGTTGGAAGAGGGCTGCAGCGATCCAACTAAGGATTAATGGATTTATTTTGAGTTCAAGAAGCTGAAGCATTAAAAAATCCAATGGTACTCTGTTGTACGCGTCCTCAAGATCAATCGCTGCAGCAAAGGTTTCAATGCCTGAGTGGAAACCTTCATAGACATCATGGGCAAAAACTGCTGCATTCGTCCAGGTTTCTCTTTTTGGACGGTACCCACCCAGGGTAGGGGGGGAAACACCTTGCCTCTCTAGCTGGCTTGATATTTTCCTGGCAATTACCTTCTCCAGCAGCTTATCTATTGTATTCTGCATGGTTATAATTCGATATCCCTGAATTTTTTTTGTGGTCTTTGTCAGGCTTCGGCAAGGGAATCAGATAGCTGTGTAACCACTCCTCCTTGATGCTAGCACTCCCTATACTGTTGTTGTACATGTCTGCTAGTTTCTCTAGCTCGTTGTCGGTACACCTAATGATGTCGTCGTATCTTATGCCATCAGGCCATGGAGCGCTGTTTTTTTTATCGTCGAAGCACCGCCTTGATTTCACTATGTCTTCATCCGAAGTGTTCTGGGCCTTGTACCTGTCTGAGGTGACCTCCTTGGCAAAGATTTCGGCCTCCTATGTCTGTCTGGCTGCTCTGCTCTAGATAGCGTTCAAAGAGGGCTTTGCCCTTGTCCTCGTCAATCCTCTGCCAGATGAGTTCAGCACCTTGGAAGTCAGAAATGCTCTTATTCTTGACTACCCCACTCATGCTTTTATGTAGTCACCAGAACAATTTCAGTGACTTGTCTGTGTTTACTCTTTGACACAACTCTGCCCATTTTTCACTTTTAACCACCTTGACCAGTTTTGTTTTTAAATAGCTTTCTTTTGTGTGCATCTCTCTTTCTAAGTGCATGCAGGGACTAGGATGGCCAGCTCTGTTCTTCTTGGCATTTTGCCATCTCCTTACAGCTCTACGCTTATCCACCCAAGCCTTCTCCACCTCGAAATTCCACCATGGTGGCTGCTGCCAGCTTTTTTTCCTGCCCTGGAGCTTTCTGCGCTTGTCACGTCTGATTTTACTCACCACATCTTGCCCTGTACTGTCATACTGGAAAGTCTTGACCGTTAGCTTGTGATGCCTGGTTCTGCCTTTCACCATCAATATACTGCAAGGGTGGTGGTCGTTGCCGTGGTGTCCTAGGACACCCCATATACACACTGTAGTGAGTGAAGGAGAAACCAGCGCCAGATCAATAGCACTGTCCTCAACGCCTGGACGGCTTGCTTTCCTGGTGACACAAACCAGGTCAATGGTTTCAAGTGCAGTCTCGAGTTCCTCCCCCTGTGTGTTGGAGGAAATGCTTCCCCATGGTCTCTCTTTAGAGTTGAAATCGTCACACAAAATAACATTTCTCTCGTGACCTAATATGTCCCTTAAGCACTGCCACTTCTGGGAATCCATACTCGCGTTGCGGGCATAAATATTAACCAACACGCATGGTAGACTGGTAGACTGGATTGAAATCGTAACGCCTGTATGTGTATATCGTCACTGTCCCAACTAGGCATGTCTAGCTCTGACGCCACCATGCTGTCGCGAATGAGAATAGCTATTCCCAGATATTGTCTGTTGTAGAAACATTTGAAGCCGGCAATTCGGAGTAGTTGATCGCCCAGTCTCGTCTCCTGGAGCGCTACATTGTCATTCCTGTAAACCAGGGTGTCTAGAATAGAGCCCCGTTGTTTTACGCTGGCGCAGTTCCAATACAGAATACGGATATTCCTGAATCCCAAACGGTCACACTTGAGTCTAAAACGCCTTAAACCACCACGTTTGCCTTGTCATTTTCGGTCTGCCCGGCGCCCACGTCGCCTCGTTAGGTTGACTGCCTACCGCTCAGAGATCACACGTTGTTCCGCCATGTTGAAAAACCGAAAACCACAGAAACTACAGACGCTACGAAAAATTCACTAAAGGATTGCTTCGCTCGATGCACGAAACTCCGTAGCATCGGCGCAGATCTTGAGTAGAAACTCCTAGTTTTACATCCTGGCACACAAATTACACGCAAGAGATGAATAAATCCATCTCCTACGCTAAAAAGTTAACGATCACAAAACAACACGACCGTCCGTCGCCATTTTGAAACCGGAAGGATAAAAAAACAACACAGAAGTCTTTTGCGTCCTTCAAGTTTATTGCTGAACAGCACTCACGCGTGGCTGTCATACACCGCCGGCTGCTTGCCGTTATCGCGTCCTGTGTATGACCACCACACGCACTGTTTATTAATTTTATGCATGGTTAAACTAATCGTCATGAAAGTACCTGGGTTGTGCCTGTTGACTATCCTTCGATATCTCACAAACGCCTACTTTTTAATAAGGCTAAACTAATTCACAAAATCTTATTTCAAAATGCTCCAAGCTACCTTTGGCCATTGTTTAAACATAACGCAAGACATAGCGAACGACTAAATATACTTCATGTCCCTAAACCTAGGATACAATTATTTGAAACAATCTTAGCATACTCTACCACTCAGTTGTGGAACAATCTTCCAAAAGAAATCAAAGACACCACCAATCATTATACATACAGTCGCACCCTGACATACTAAAAGAAGAAATTATAGAAGCCATCAGATTAGCCCTATTGAACAAATCACCGGGACAGGATGAAATACCAAATGAACTAATTAAAGCAGCAAGAGAAGTAGGAACAGCTTGGCTACATAGACTATTCAACCATGTTTGGATAGAACAACAGACATCACGAGACTGGGGAAACGCCATAATTATCCCAATTTGGAAAAATAAAGGCAGCAAAAGAGACTGCACAGAATATAGAGACATTTCACTGTTGACTCATACTGGGAAAATATTTTGTAAAATTCTTGAAAAAAGATTACGAACTACTTTAGAACCACAGCTAAGCGAAACACAACTTGGATTTAGTAAAAACAAAGGATGCACAGATGCCATTTTTTGCTCTTAGACAACTTATAGAAAAATCAATCGAATTCAATGAAACACTCTACTTAGCCTTTGTCGACCAAGAAAAGGCATTCGTTAGAGTAGATAGAAACAAGCTGTGGGAAATCCTTAAACAATATGGAGTGAGTACACATCTAACAAACCTATGTAGAAGTTTATACAACAATAGTGAATGCATTGTGAGAGCAACTGGAGGATATTCAATCCTTCGTCATAAGATCTGGAGTACGACAAGGTTGTGTCCTGTCCACTCTCTTGTTCATAACATATATAGACAACATATGTAAAGAAACCAGTCAAACAGAGACCACAAGAATACCGCATGGCGAGAACACAGAAGAAGAAGCATCTGCAAATCTAACCATTAGAGAACTCCTGTTTGCGGACGACCAAGCACTAATAGCAAAATCAGAAGCTGAATTACAAGACCACATGAATAGTCTAAACGAAATATGTTGGGAACATAACATGAAAATTAGCACAAGCAAAACAGAACTATTGACTATAACTAAAGAAGAACAAACAACAACAATTCACCTAAACGAACATCCCTTGAAACAAGTAAAGAGTTTCAAGTACCTAGGAAGTATAATATCATCAAATGGCAGATCAGAAGACGAGATCGAAAATAGATGCAATAAGGCAAACCAACTCATTGGACAAATGGCACCAATACTAAAAAACAAACACGCATCAATAACTACTAAGAAAGCACTTTACAACACAATCTTCCTTCCAACTCTATGCTACCAATGACAAACCTGGACAATGACAGAAAAAGAGAAAAGAAAAATCACAACAACAGAGATGAGATCCCTGAGAAGAATACTCAACGTATCAAGAAGAGATAAGATCAGAAATGAAGAAATCAGGACTAAAGTGGGGGTTAAAGCAGCACTAGATTTTATTAGAAAGCAGCAAGTCAAACGGTTTGGCCATGCAAGTAGGTTTACCAGTCAACAGCATACCACAGCAAGCAATGATGTACAGACTAGATGGAAACAGCGGAAGAGCCCGACCACGTAAACGTTGGACGGAGGGAATAGCAGATGCCATGGGAATATCGATACATGAAGCCCATAATCGGGCACTCTCACGATGTTTATACTTCACATCGACACCGCAAGGTACAAGAGGAACATGATGAGATGAGATAAGATAAATGATTGTAAGAGCAATACACTCTCAGAAAACACACGTACCTTGACTTAGTGCGTGAGGGCATTGGAGAGGTCAAGAAGCCCGTGTGAAATGAGACTGTAGAACGTGTATGAAGGATATGCTGGATAGATATCCATTGCACTCATAGCGATTCGGAAATAGCATGGGGACGCCCAGGGGACGTTTTGAAACTCATTGCAATGTTAGAACGTATAAGGAGGATATCAAAAATAAAAGTCCCTACAGATATCCATTGCACTCATAGCGGATTCGTAGCAGTCTAAAACATGGTTGAGGGTCTGCATGGGGACGCCTAGGGGACGTTTTGAAACTCATAGCTGAGGCTACACGTCATAAGGACTCAAAAGGACGTGCCCGATTTAAATAATTTTCTGTTTGTTAGTTTTATGTTGTATTTCTGATATTGTTCATATGCTAAACTTCATTTCAAGTACATTTATGAATATGTTGAGAATACTATGCTTATGAAGACCATGGTTATAAAAGGTAATGCACAAAACAAAGTCTTTGCAGACTTATGGCGAGTTGGTTAACAATGAAGGTTGAAGAATGACATATAAATGGTCAAATATTATATGACCACCAGTGACGATACAAACCAACAAGATGCTATACATTGAATGACATAGTAGAGATGTCCAAATGAAACTTTATTTAAAACAATGTTTTCCCGCAGTGAATTTGAATAACGAAGACACAAACAATAGATTGCACGATTTATTGCCTGGCACATTTCGCTGCATCTCGTCAGGTACAAACTGCAGAATTCACACAACGTAAAGTAAATTTGTGGGGTAAAAAAAAGAAAAAGAAAAGAAAAAGTGAAACTTTATTTCACAAAATTCCATGATAACAAAGCGACTACAGTATTGAGATAAGAGATTTGAGTTATTTAAACATGTAATCAATAGTCACACAGAATATTTCTTCTAGATAGCAGGAATTTTGATTCCACAGATTTTCAAAGTAGAATTTAGAATAGTTGGTGAAGAGAAAAAAATTCTTCAAATTTTTTTTTCCAACTAAAAGGGGTAGGGGGGGGGGGGGTGAGTGCCATATTCCTGTTGATACAGTTCGGGGACATGGCATGAGACGTATTAAGCGCGGTCGACAGAAGGAGACCGTGCGATGTGACCTGTCACGACACTGGTCAAAAACACGTGAAAAGCAGGCTGGACGTTTTGGAGGCGAGAACAAAACATCACTTTAGAGTCAGCGAGACTTGGACTTCATTCGTTGTTGGACCTAGTCGTCGTCAACAGAGCAACGGCTACAAATTAGACCGCTCTTGTAGAATTGTGATGTTTAGACAGTGTTTCGTATATTCGTGAACCTTTGTGTGGAATAAGATGATTATATTATTGACAACGTCTAATGTATCGTATGAGTAAGATAGACTGTGAAAAACTATGCCAGTGTCCTGTTCAGCAAGCTATGTTGAGTCAGTCTAAGTTAACGTGTATAGATTGTATAAGATGGAAAAGCTCAATGGTAATCAGAAGTAGAAGTAGAGATGTCTACCCGATACAGAACACGAATCTCCAGAGATATCAATGAAGCGCCACTAGACCAGTACAGTAGTGGCGCGAGTGTCGGTCAGTTATCCTAATGCACACGGTCTATGAAATATATGTGCTACTCACCCAAACCGTGTGTAAACTAACAGGCGTTCCCTGCTAGCAATCATCAAAGTAAGAATGCCACTGGGTTGTTTCCATAACTCAAGAGCCAAGAGTAGCAGTATCTATCTAACCATGCAGCTCTCTATCAGCACTCAACCTGATAGTCAGAATCATCAACCAGACACCAAGTTTACTCCATGGCATAAACTCCATGGCAATCATATATTAGCATCTAATTAGTGACATCCTCTTAGCCCGTACGTGTTCTAACAATCCATGTGTTGGGTCTTACCCATTGTTCTAGAGTTTCTTAATCGACTTCTCTGAACTCACATCCGCTCTTCTCGCATTCTTATCCGACCCCTGTAATCTCGCTTGTATTATAAGATTCTTAGTTAGTACATTCATCTTCCCACCGGTGATTTAAATCTAGACAAGTACGTGATATCCTCACCAGTTGTTCGGACTTCCCCCGTTAGTTGACAATTTATATTGATGTTGATATTGATTGGACTTCCAGTAATAAAATTTCCCCTGGTCTCTGGGTAGTGAGATCGGACGCCCGTGTGTATTGTTGCGCACGTAAAACATCCCTTGGCAGTTGGAAATCGAAAAGAGTAGCCTAACGGCGCTGCCCGGGCAAAATTTCGAGTTAAAAATCTACCTAAAGTATTTCAGGATCCTCGCCGATGCAACGGAGTTCGTGCATTGAGCTGAGTTTCTCCAGACTCAGGTTTGAGTTAAGAGGAAAACGGAGCACTTATGGGTTAAGCCGTGTGCCGTGATGTTGATCCAACGACTAAACTAAACTAAACTATTGATGTATGCGTGTCTTCACCCTCACCTTCATTGGGATTATCCCAGTTTGTTGAAGCTTGTGATTAACCTTCCTGGCCTCACATCTGCATATTTCTTCCTGACCAATTAACCTTTGCTATTATTCTAACATTCTTAGCTAGTACAATGACCCCAGATCTTTTGTACACCCAAGCAATTTACACTACCCCCTCCTCAAAAGAAAACATAGTTTTCTAATGATGGAAGAGTAATGTTTCTGCACATGTATGACTAAGTAACGATGCGTGGGTGGCATTGAGTATGTCTCCCTGTACTCTTATCTCTTGCTCATTTCAACCATCCTCTCAATACTACAGCTGGTACTCACAAGTAACCTAACACATACCCCATGCATAAACCAAATGCAGACATGCAACTTGTGATCAATAACATAATATCCAATACACATAACTAAAAGGTATTGAGGCGCTACATCGCCGCTGTACCCAACCACACAATATATTCTTTATCGCTGCCGTGTGGATGAACGTGAGCGGTCTGTGGTCCGTTTGCAGGATAAACTTTTCTGCCCAGTAAGTACCTAGAAAGTTTATTTACGGACCACACAATCGACAGGGCCTTGAGTTCTAGCGTTGAGTAATGTACCTCTGGTGACAAAAACACACTGACCAATAAAAAGATGTCGATTGTTACAAGAATAATATACTTACCAATAAAACTGATTATTGTTTGTCTTGTGGCTATTACTACAGTTATTGCTATTACTATAATCATTACTATTATCGTTGGCTCTATCATTATTATTGGTGTCAGATTCTCATGACTGCTTCCTATCGCATAATTGTGTATAGTTTATTATTATGTTTATTGTAGTTATTGTGACATGTTGGGAAGTTGGAAGCAGTACCCACCTCGACTTACCCCACAATGAAGTAACGCTATGAGGATGGGACTAATTTCATTTGGAGGGGATGGGTCCTTGGAAGCCAAAGTGTCCCATAATAGCTCTGGAAATCTAGGGGTTTCCCAGGAATGTTAATTTCTTCCCTCCAAAATCTTCCTTCCCGAAAAGAGAAACTTATTTAGCTCGAGGTCCCCCACCTATGATCATTTTCCCCTTTTGGTGAAAAGTCACAGGAAATTTATAAGATTTAAAGTTCCCTTTTCTGAGTAACCTGGAACCTGGGAGATTACAATAGAACAGAACTTAGCTGTCTATTCGTGTTTACCCAGTCACCTGTAGTTCCAGATTCTGCAATTATGTGATGTAGTTTCATTAACTAAACACATAAATAATAAAATGTTTTGTCACACCACAATTTACTTAACAGAAGAATGCAGGAAGAGTTAATTTTGTTTATTAACCAAAAAGCTGTGGATGTAATCAGTGAATCATTATGATCATATGAACAATGCACATCAGTCTTTAGAATAATGTTCTATAGACACCATGGAGAATAGAACTCCTAGAAGATCTCATGGTTGTTCAGTCATTTCATCACTGGACTACACCACTAATTTCCTACCATTGTCTCTGCACTACACAAATGTTCTTCTTGTGAACCTTCAGTTAGTTTATTAGTGAAAACTTTGAGTTAAACAGTCTACACAAAATAAGATCTGGAGAGATTCATAAAATACTCTCCTCTCTGGAAGTTTTTGCTGGTTCCAGTGTTATCTAAATGAATAACTGACTATACAAGTCCTTCCTTATTAATTTGTCATTCAGACTTCTGCCATGATTTTGATAATCTGCAAGTTCTTGTGAGGTATAAAATGATCCTAGTGATCTTAGAAATGTTCCTGAATTTCAGATATTGTCAATCATCAGAATGATCATGAAGCACAGATCAGGTTTTGGGCACAGTTTGGTAATGATCTGGGGACTCATTGATTAGGTTAATCTTAGTCCTGACTGCAGATCCCTGTTAGCACCTCTTTATTACAGATCTGCTCTTGGTTTACAGATCCATTGTACATTATTGGGCAATGAATTGCAACTCTAGATCATGACAATCTGCGAACACCGTCATCCTCACCTGACTCATATAAGTATATAAGACTCAGCCATAACGTAGTCAGAAGTCTTCCCATGAATCAGGCAGAGGGACATACAGATCAAATGGACTCTTAATGAAACCACATCAGGCCTCCTTGACGGTCGATCTGCATGTCCCAAATGGTAGCGTCTCTGAACCCAAAACTTTTCGCGGCGACGCGATTCTTCTAGGTTAGTCAATGAATAAGGCAGGATCCGATCATCTGTCCTGTCTATCACTGGGTGTCATAGCTATTCTTAGAGCTGACGCCACATTCCTGGCATTCCAATGCTTTCTAGTGCTAACGCTTTTGTTGAGACGTGTGTTTTGAAGTTGTGCTGTGCAGGTGTGAACGGTCGGAGTGCGCAATATGCGACAGTTATCCATTTATTATTATTCGTTCAGAAAGTATTCGCAAACTACTAAACTGGAAAATTACAAGCAGCAAATAGGAGCTGGGGTTGACTGCAAACTCCTGTAATGGACACCCAAGTTGTTAGTTATTTATTCTGATCAGTTAGGGTTGGGTGTCGCCGTTTGTGACTTAGGTGATTAGTTGCTTGCTTGCTTGTGTTCGCTGGCTGTGAACTCCAGCGCAAAGTCCTATATGTCGGATGAAGACATCCTGTTGTCCAACATCAGTGTGATGTCATACAGGACCTGAGTTTTGCGTGAGTATCCGTTGTCCCATGTCTGGCTTATTGGTGTGCAGACTGGTGGTTCCTCGCCGTACAGGCAGACACTCTCCGACTTCTGAGGAAAGGTGATTAGTGAAAGTTTCATAATTTCCCGTGGAGTCGAGGTTCGAAATCTGCCGCGGGCGATTTGGAAGCAAGCCGCGTTGCGTTGATTTTGATTGTATGATGTGTTGGCCGTTCAGTAATTCTGAAGCAGCCAATCTTCTGCCTACCGCCGTGACACTAGAGATCATAACCAACAACTATCTGTCGGTTGCTCTCCACCTCCATTCTTCACTTGCCTGCATGGTCTTCCGTTATCCTGATCGAGAGGGGAGGGGGAAGGTGATTAACGGGTACTCCGCCTTGCCCCCCCCCCCCAAAAAAAACTGTTGGCTTTTCCCCCCGCATATCCTTCACAGTACATTGCAGTCAACACCAGCATGTTTCAGCTGCTGTTGATGCCTTGGCAAGTGTTACGTTCAGTAGTTTGCCATTGATTTCTGAACGACCGGCTCACATACCCTTGTAAGTAACCAACGCGGCGCGATCGGCTGCCGAATCTCGCGCTTCCTGTTGGCTGAAAATGTTTGCATATCCTTTACAGGACATCGCTGTCAACATCAGCATCTTTCAGCTGATTGTTGATTTCTTGGCAAGATTACGCTCAGTAGTTTGCCATTGCTTTCTGAGCGGCCGGCTCACATACCCCGTAAGTTACCGACGCGATTCGAACCACTGCTGATTCTCACCGTCGTCACGTTACTTACGAGAGTATACGAGATTACGGAGAAAAGTTGCTAACCTCTAGGCCAGGAAGCCGGCTTTTCTGTTGGCTAGCGGATAGAATTAAAAACACTGTAATCGTTAATTGTGCATTAACAGAGTTGACTTAGAACACTAAAGTCTATTAAAAACTGAAATCTGTGGAGATGCATGAACGCCTACACCAATCGTCAAGGTATACGGTGGTGATGTATGTTAAGGGGTCAACGTAACGTTAAGTTACCTTGTAGAAAATAAGCTACAGAACTGAAGTAAAAACACATTAAACAAACTCTTCACGCACAGAAAAAGCCGCGCATTATCTTTATTTCGTTTCACAAGAATTTGAATTTTGGCATCACAAGCGCCATGTTTTCATAGAGAACGCTAACCGGTCTATGAAAATAATTAATACAGCGGCCGCACCCGCCTAGCAAGGATAATTCAATTAAGTATGTCCTATTTTTAATGCTGCACATTGTTGTAAAGTTTTTTATGTTGGCGTTAAAATTATCAAAGAACAGATTTGAAACTTCAGCATATAATTCTGTAATGTAATAATATGACTGTCAATGACAGTGTCATGTCATTTCTCAGAAATCACCAACCAAACCAAAGTAAAGTGAGTGAACTGAAAGTAACTTTAGTAAGTTAGTAAGTCCGGCTTAGTAAGTGAAAGTGTATGGAATCATCTGACGAGTATATTTAATAAATTTACTATTTGAGGGGTCCTTCAATTTTAATCAGAGCAGATGGAAGATGTATTAGGGAAGTTAACGTATAAAGAGAACTGGTTAATCGCTCGGCACGTTCTTTGGGCTTGTCAAGAGAATGGGAAAGCTGGATTATCTCGTCACAATGATACTATTGATAGGGAAAGAGAGAGAGACACACAAAAGAGAAGATTGATTGACATCATGACTGATGACTTGAAGGAACGTCAATATACATAATATCGTCGATATAGGATACAGCATAATGACAGACGGCTGTGGACAGAAATGATCTGCAACGCTACTTTTCATGATAAGAATTGAGTTATTTAGGATTAATTCCTCATCCCAATGAAATTATATGCCACAAGATAGGAAATACCTTAACAGAAACTCTAGAAAGATGGCAGGAGTACTGCAGTGGAATATTTTATATATGATATAGTGACTGCGAGGATATGAATGAGATACATCAGCCAATGACAGCAGAAACACTTCAAACAGAACCTGAAAACCCTCATTAGGTGAAATTATATGGGCAATAAAGAACCTGAAGTATGGTAAATCACCTGGATGTGATGAGATACCAGCTGAACTAATTAAAGTGGGAGGAGAAGAAAGCATACAAATCTATCACACATTATGTAAAAAGATATGGAAATATGTTAATATTAATTATTATGGTATGTGACCTTTGCTTTGTTATTGACTACACAAAGGCTTTTGATAGAGTTAGGCATGTCAACATGGTGGATATGCTTGCAGATCTACAAATTGATGGGAAAGACATTAGACTTATAAAAAATATATATTGGAAACAACAAGCTGCCATTAGGATTGATAATGAAGTGGGACAATATCAACCCATTAACCCTTTACAGGGCATAGCGGCCATTACCGGCCGATCGCTTAAACGAGCATAGCGGCCGATTGCGCCCGATACTATTATGCATTGTAAAAACGCGATCTCTCGGCTTTCCGACACTTCCGACAGCTACTTTCACTTTCGCCGATAGCTTGACAACGTGGCCGCCATTTGTAAACGCGCTACAATGAATTTGAGCGGACTTTTTTTGATAGTTTTCGGGATTTTTACGCTGTTTTTCAAATTGGATTTCGGCGATTCTTCAAGCGATAGCCGAGATTTCGCTCTGTTCAATTTAAATGACATTGAAGGGCATGAAGTTGATTATTAATCGGAGCTAGATATCAGTGCAAAGCGTTACTTTGCATTAGCAGTCGTGAGTCGGACTTTAAAGAAAGTGATTATGATTCTGAAAATGTGTTTGTAAATTGCCGTATAGGTGACGGAAAATCACAAACAACATGCCGTGTTTCGTAAATATTTGTGTTCATATATGGATTACCAGCAACAATCACGTGAGTAACATATTCTGCATGCTTTTTCCTTCAAGTAAATGGGAATATTCTTCAACAAGTGAATCGGTACAATTATCTCGGAACAGTAATAACATCTGATGGGAGATGCCTTGAAGAGATTAGAACAAGAATCGCCATGGCGAAAGTAGCCTTTAGCAAGATGAAAAACATGTCAATTGAAACGAGAAAAAGAGTGCTGAGGGGATACATAGAGCCTGTTCTTTTGAATGGATGTGAAACTTGGACAATGTGCAGTCATGCTGAAAAACATCTGATGGCTGCAGAAATGTGGTTTCTGAGGAAAATGCAAAGAATACCATGGACAGATAGAAAAACCAATGACAAAGTACTACAGGAGACAAATGAAAATCGTAGATTGATTAGAGAAATTAGACGTAGACAGTCAAAATTTTTTTGACATGTTATGAGAAGAAATGGATTGGAGAACTTAGTGACAACTGGCAAGATCGAAGGGAACAGACCAAGAGGAAGGCTGAGAGGTAAATATCTGGATGGCTTGGCCACATGGCATGGACGAGACAGGAACACTGAGCTGATCCACGACTCTGGTGATCAAGTGAAATGGCAAGTCATGACCGCCCACGCTTTCTGGTATCGCACATGATTGATTGATTGACCAAAAGATTGGAAGAGATCTATCTTCATTCCGATACCAAAAATAGGGCAACCTGAAATTGTGCACCAACTATAGAACTGTTGCCCTGATCAGTCATGCAAGTAAAATTCCACTAAAAATCATAATAGGAAGACTTCGTAAGAAAATGGAAGAAGAAATTAACGTGGTTCAAGCTGGATGTAGACAAGGAAGAGGAACAAGAGATCACATTCTCAACGTGCGTTTAATAATCGTAGTGACTATACACAAAATTTGAGTAGTATGAGCCGCTATACACAAAAATTTGTGGCTGGTCACGTGATTATTCGGCTAGTCACGTGATGTCTACTTCCTTTTGACTACATAATTAATGATTGTTGAACTATCATTGTGTTCTCGGTAGTGTAGTGGTTAGTATTTCCGCCTGTTGCGCGGGAGACAGGGGTTCAACTCCCCGCTAGCAATTTTTTTTTTTTTTAATTTTTAAAATTTTTAATCAGTCAATCAGGTGCCGTCTCCACATTGAAGGTTGGCTGCAGTGGATCTCCAACACTGTCTTTCGTCTTGGCTCTTGATGTTATCTTCCCACTTGTATCATTGTCTACCTCTTGCTCGCTTGCCCTCAACCTTGCCCTCCAGTATGGTTTTTATAAGAGTATCATGTCTTTTAACAATAACATGGCCGAAATATTTCACTTGCCTCCTCTTTATTTCTTCTATCAACTCTCTCTCTCTCTTCATTCCCAGTTGTTCTAGAACCTCTGCATTTGATTGTTTTGTGTCTATGAAATACAACCTATTTGTCTGTATATCCACATCTCCAGCGCTTCTAAGCGACTTTCTAGTTGCTTGTTTTAGGAACTAAAATATAGAACTGAGAAACTCGAAGCATCTGAATAAAGTGTTCTCTATGGATCTGCGGTAGCTGCCCGGGGGGCGCATCCCCCAGGCAACGACGGAGTGATCGAGTCTCAAATGAATCCAATAGATGTGACAACGTGTTTAACGTAAATTTTATTTGCCAAATAAAATATCACTGTACATAGAGTGTGTCCTTGTCGATAAATATTGTCTTTGTGAGGTTTGAAGAAAAAGAACTTGCAACAAAAAAAAAGACAGACGAGAAGAGAGAATAATAGAGTCTTCTTCAAATTTTAGTGAATAGCAGCTCGTACTATTCACAAAATTTTGTGCCGAATAATCACGTGACCAGACACAAATTTTGTGTATAGCGGCTCGGACTATACACAACATTTTTTGTATAGCTTCTCCTTTTAATAATAGAGAAGTGCAGAGAGTTTAATGCAAACATATTCTCATGTTTAATGGATTATTCAAAGGCATTTTACTGTGTACAATATCAGGAACTTTGGGAAATAATGAGGAATATGGCCTTTCCATCACATGTAATACAACTCATAAAAATGCTCTATCTAGACCAACAAGCAGCGGTTAGAATAGATGGTGAGACATCAGATTGGTTTGACATCAAGCAAGGAGGCCGTCAGGGATGTCTGCTGTCCCCCTACTTGTTTAACCTGTATGACAAAAATATAATGTGAAATGTAAGAGATGATATAAACAGGGAGCTATATGATACCCTAAATATCAGTGGTCATGACATACCATAGATTCGATATGCTGATGATACAGTATTTCTATCCCCAACACAGAATGGTATAGAAAACCTAATAGCCTCAAGCCAACTGAATAGTGAAAATCACAACTTATATCTTAACATAGTAATAACAAAGTTAATGCATACAGATAAAATTACTTTGGAGAAAGAAATATATGTTAATGAGGAAAAATTGGAGGTGGTGGAGAATTTTGAATATCTTGGGTCATTGATTACCAACAACGGTGACACAATGAAAGAAATTAAACGACGACTATCAATTGCTCTTCAAAGACTAAAACAACTGAATAAATTATGGAGTGGGACAGATATAATTACAAAAATTAGATTTTTAAGAGCATGTATCTTTCCCATTACATCATATGCCTGTGAGACCTGACACTTACTAAACAAGCTGAACAGCGCATAAATGCCTTTGAAAATAAATGTTATAGACGAGTTCTAAGAATATCTTGGGTAAAGAAAAGAACAAATGCATCCATACTTAAAGAGCTGAATATTGAAGAAGGTTGGCTATTATAGACAGTAAACCAAAGAAAACTGAAATATTTTGGTCACTTGAAATGTCACAAAAGTTTGGAGAGAACAATAATGGAGGGGTATATGCCTGGGAAGAGAGGAAGAGGGAGGCTAAAGAGAAGATGGGTGCAGGATGTGGTGGATGATCTCCAGATGGGTGTATCGGACGTGGGACATCTTGCTTATGATCGAGAGATTTTCCGGAAGGTTGTTATGGGAGTGGGGTTCTGCAAAGGACATGCTACTGAATGAATGAATGAAATAAGGTCTCTCCCAAATATATGATATAACTCCTTTACATTGTTTCTGTATTTGCTATAATCAATTTTCCAGTTTATTTATGGTGTTATCCACCATGCTATAGTATATAACAGTTAGCACCTCACAAGCAACTGACATTTCATGATTTGATGTTGGTATCATTTTCAGGCAACATTAGACAGCAGGAAGTAAATAAATGATATTTTAGGTAACATAATTGAAAATACTAACACAGCTATTGGGGTAAAATGTTCAAAATTAGTTTTAATAAGAGACTTAATAATTTGGTGGAGCTTGAATAATGTAATCAAAGGGTAGGTTAATCAAGCCGCTGTGCTCACTCTCAGGTCTAGAACAATCCAGGCACCCAATCGCCATGGTACCTGAAAATTTCTACCTGGCTCCAGAATTTTCAGTCATTTTCTAGCCCAAACTTGCAACAATAAATATGGCTCCTGACTTATGTTTAACTGATTCAATACCAAAGGATAATATATAGCCAAATTGACGCCCCGTTTGGACAGAAGGACAATATATCGCCTTACTAGGGTCGTCGTGTTATTTTTTTATTTGTAATGTCTTCCGCAATTTCATTGCTCAGTGAACTGATATGTACATGATGATACTTGTTCATTTGATTGTGTACCATATTTGATCCAAATTTAGTTTTGTTTGGCACTGAATCAGTTAATCTTTTCTACCTCTACTTACTCTAAGAAGAGTTATATATGTTTAACCCTTTACCGGGCAGACGCTTGTCCGTTTTTTAGCCCTGAACGGGCAAGATTTTTTCAGGTTCGGTAAAATTTCGGGTTACGTTAGTAAAAACATCACAAATAAGGTGTTAGTCAACCGATTTTAGTTAAATAAACAATACAATGAAGGGAAAAAAAGCATGCAGAATATGTTGCTCTTGTGATTGTTGCCGGTAATCCGTGTATGAACACAAATATTTGCGAAATACAGCATGTTCTTTGTGATTGTCAGTCATCTATACGGCAATTTACATTTTCAAAATCATAATAACTTTCTTTAAAGTCCGACTCATGACTGCTAATGCAAAGTAACGCTTTTCACTGATATCTAGCTCCGATTAATAGTCAACTTCGTGCCCTTCAATGTCACTTAAATTGAACCCAGTGAAATCTCCGTTATCACTTGAAGAATCGTCAAAATCCATTTTGAAAAACAAAGCATAAAAACCCCGAAAACTATTTTTTTAAAATCTAATTAAATTCAAAGTACACGCTTGCAAATGGCGGCCACATTATAAAGCTATTGGCAAAACTGAAAGTAGACAATCGGAAAGCCGCGAGATCGCGCTTTTGAAACACTTCGTATTATCTGACGTTTTGGGCCGTTTTTCCCGTTTGGGAGTAAAGACGTATACAGAGTTAGACCCATATTTTATGGACCTGACGTCACTTAGTAGGTGATATGATCAATATTATTTCCTTGTTTATGAATGTGTGTCTCTGGAGATACAGACTCATGAAATATAGCTGCATTTGCTTATTTTATTGTCATTGCACAGTACAGCATTTTACTAGATATGAGATGTAAAGGAAGACAGAGAAAGATGTATGTGGGTAACTGAAACCGCTGGTGAGAAATAACAATATAAGCAACATCATCACCATTAAAATACCGCATAATTGAGAGGACTGGAGAAGTATCACCAATGTCTGCTTGAGACCAGGCACTTGAGGAACAAGAGTGCCTGGTCTGCTAATTAAAATAATTATTTTGTCATGTTTCTGTGGGTACGCAGCGGCTTAAACTTGAACAACTACCATCAAATAATCAACGCACTTCGAAGAGAGTGCAAAGTTTTGTAATAGGAGACCAGACTTGGAAATCAGTCTTGTGATTTTCATGCTGTGGTTGGTGAGGCAATATTGTACATTGATGGATCTACTGCATGGCAAAAATCAGGGTAGGGTTTCTCTGCTAAGGCAAGAGGTGGTCATTAACAAGCAGAAAGGGGTGTATTAAATAACCTTTAGTTTGAGAATGGAGATAGAGGCTGCCACTGTAGCATTAACATTCTTCTCTGTCACTTGCAAAGATGATTATTACATTACCTCTGACTCTCAGTCCATGCTTTGGAGAGCTTAGAATGGATGGCAGTGGCTATCACTTTAGGAACTTGTGTGGACTTATTGTGTAGGTCATGAAGGGGTGTGTGAAGATGAGAGAGCTGATATGCTGGCTTAAAATGGCACCTGTCATGAATGCACTGAAGATGGGCAGAGGGGATGTACCATAGGCAATTAATAGATAACTTGATGCTTGTGGACACATCTTTCAATAAATCTTCTTGATTTGGCCTCTTATAATGGAGAATCTGGTTGCAATGAACACAGACTAGGAAGGTTTGAACGTGTATAGCTAACCAGAGGTTATGCTCTATGACCTAACTACAGAAAACAAATTAATAATATAACATTTGAGAATGTTTCCTGTGCTAACATACTGATTTCAGTCATGGACCATTTTGCAATCACTAAGGAAGAAAATCAGCACTTTTGAACTTCAGTGTTACAGAAACATTCTTAGAATGAAATGGACCAAGAAGAAGGCAAAAGTAGTGACATTCTACAAGAACTGAATATCAAAGAAGAACAAAATGCTGATATTCTAAAGATCTGAATATTTAAAAAAGGCTCGTAAATAGCATCATGTCCTGAAAACTGAAGTCTTCTTCTTATGCGTTCATCCGGAGTTTTTTTCCGGATGTGATTGCATTGTGCCTGTTTACAGCAAAGCTGCATTCTTTCTCCGTTAGGCCGACACATCCGACTTCAGCGGGCATTTGTTGACCGGGTTAACCTTCCCGGGGAAAACTGAAATACTTCAGCCATATTAAATGTTAAATTGACTTTGAAAGATCAGTGATAGAAGGCATGGTTCCTGGAAGAAAATGCAGCGGTCGACCCACATGAAGATGGTCATGGGACATTTAAAACACCTCTGACATCAAAGTGCACGAGGCAGTAGAACTGGCAAAGGATCAAGAATCAACAGGTTATAATGAAAGCAACATTCTGCATAGGACCTGCTGCGTGATGAGTTCACCAGCTCGCTACAAGGACCGTCCGCATCTATGCCTAATGACTTCTGCCAGGAAAAACTAAACACTCAAGGAGCCACTTTGTGGCCACTTGAAATGTCCTGGGAAGTAAAGACAATCAGAGTGATATTAACCATACCATCCGCTGAGTGTCGGTTAGTCCATAAATATGGGGCTAGCATTATATACCCATTACACCTCAAAGCGTGAACAAGGGTTCTTACATTGTGCCATTAAGGGATCTTGAGGTAGGTCAGAAATGTTAGGTATAGTGTCTGTCATTAACTTGAAAATGTGAACAAGGGTTCTTACATTGTGCCATTAAGGGATCTTGAGGTAGGTCAGAAATGTTAAGTATAGTGTCTGTCATTAACTTGAAAATGTGAACAAGGGTTCTTACATTGTGCCATTAAGGGATCTTGAGGTAGGTCAGAAATGTTAAGTATAGTGTCTGTCATTAACTTGAAAATGTGAACAAGGGTTCTTACATTGTGCCATTAAGGGATCTTGAGGTAGGTCAGAAATGTTAAGTATAGTGTCTGTCATTAACTTGAAAATGTGAACAAGGGTTCTTATTTTGTGCCATTAAGGGATCTTGAGGTAGGTCAGAAATGTTAAGTATAGTGTCTGTCATTAACTTGAAAATGTGAACAAGGGTTCTTACATTGTGCCATTAAGGGATCTTGAGGTAGGTCAGAAATGTTAAGTATAGTGTCTGTCATTAACTTGAAAATGTGAACAAGGGTTCTTATTTTGTGCCATTAAGGGATCTTGAGGTAGGTCAGAAATGTTAAGTATAGTGTCTGTCGTTAACTTGAAAATGTGAACAAGGGTTCTTATTTTGTGCCATTAAGGGATCTTGAGGTAGGTCAGAAATGTTAAGTATAGTGTCTGTCGTTAACTTGAAAATGTGCTCAGTTCATATCTAGTATAGGACACATAATAAAGTGACATTGGTTCTGCATCATAATCAGTGTATAATTTTTCGATGTAGTCATCAGGGCATTCAAGGCAAGTCCTCCAGCATTGATAAAGTGCTTGGATTCCTGTAGACAAATCGACTCTAGGGTCACTACTCGGTGTGCCTGACCAGGTTGTGAAAGTCTGTCACAGAAGTCATGCCGTTTTAAACTTCCTACACCACTCATACACTTGTTGGACTGACAGGCATGCATCACCATACCAGACCTTCATTTGCCGATAAATTTCTATAGGTTTCACCTTTCACTGATCAAAAACGTATAACAGAACGCTTCTTCTTTTTGGTGCATGAGAGGTTACAGTGCCCGATATCTGGGAAATTTCCCAATAAGCATTGGTACCTAATGATACCACATCTCCCTAATGATATCACATCTCCCTGATCCCTTTAGGTGGTTAGATCAGACACTTAGCCTTCTCGGATAAGGGCGGAAAACAGGGGTCCCATGTGCAAGCTGTGCTCGTTAAAAATTCCATGGCAGCTGGATACTGCAAAGAGTAGGCCTTAATGCCTTTGCCCTGGCAAGCTTGTTTGGAAAAAAACCTACTCACTGGTAGAGTCCATTACCTTGGATAGAATCTGTCTAGAGGAAACAGAGTTACACAAATGTATGCTGAAGCTGGACACACTGATCTTTGAAGTGCATAACTGGATGTGACGCACTTCCCTTGAAAAAGTAACAAAGAAGAAGATTTGACTATGGTGTAATGTGGAAAGTTTTAAATGTACTGTTTTTGTTTTATTCAGATATTTAAGTACCCATCACAGGAAGCTGAGAAAATGCCGCCAACTGGTCAAGCTGCGATTGATTTCAGCAATGTTAGTAATGAAGATTTGTCGCAGATGTTGAAAGACTATGGAGTTGATGTCGGACCTGTCAATGGTAATGTCACAAGGAATCAAATTGTGTAACCTGTTTTACATTGACAAAATGCAATTTTGTTATTTGAGTCAGTGAAATCAGTAATTCTCAACATGTTTAGATTGTGGCAGATACAATCATATGCCCCACTAAATGGTGTAGGTGCAATGTTGCCATTTTGATGCTTTTCGCATCAAATTTAGTACTTTTTCAAGTCATTTAGTGCCAAAATATTGCATTTAGCACAGCCGCACAAATTTGGTGCATCACAAACTTTTTTGGTGCTTTTTTTTGGGGTGGGTAAAAATTACTTTAAAAATCATTTTGGGAACACTGAAAAGCCGAATTTGAACTGAAGCGAGGGAGTAAAACAGTTTTAGTACATTACCGCGCAATAGTCAAGTTATTTAACTCCCTATAATACGATCTAGTTGAAGTGAGTGACTGCAATGCGCAGGCAATATGCAATGCGTTAAAAGATTGTTTAAACAAGAATGGATTTGAGTTGCAAAGACTAGTTGCACTCGGCACTGACAATGCATCTGTCATGACAGGTGTAAAGAATGGAGTATTTACAAAATTAAAATCCGAAGTTCCTTATCTGATTAGTTAGGTGTGTATGTCATTTCCTTCAGCTGGCAGTGTCACAGGCTGCAGCTGCTTGTCTGCCCAGGAACATAGAGTTCATGATTAGAGAGACATACAACTGGTTTTCTCACTCAAGTCTACATCAAGCAAAGTACAGGTAGCTTTTTACTTCAATAAATGATCCGCTGAAGGTTGTTCAATTAAGCCAGACACGATGAATGTCCATTTCATCTGCCATTGTCACAATATTGCAGCAGTGGGTCGAGCTCAGAACTCATTTTGATATAGCAAGACTCAACGAGCACTGTTATACAACAGAACTTCTAAATTCTATGTTTAGCGACATGAAAAACTAGTATATCTCGTATTTCTCAAGCATATTCTTGGAGAAGCCGGCTGCCTGGCCGAGGGGTTAGCAGCTTTCTCCGTTAATCCCAAATACTCTCGTAGTCAACGTGAGCGGACGAGAATTAGAAGTGGTTTGAGTCACGCTAGTGACTTATGAGAGTATGCAGTCGGTCGCTCAGAATGTCGTGGCGTGCTGATGAGCGTAATCTAGCCTAGTAATCAACATACAGCTGAAATATGCTGGTGTTGACTGCAATATCCTGAAACAGGATGGAAACGCGGGGGGAAAAAAAATTCTTGGAGAAGTTCAAAGTGTGAATAAGAAATTCGAAGCAGGTATACAGGATCCAACAAAACTACTCAACGGTCTTGTCCAACTCATTGATTCTATCAGTTCAAAGATTGCTATTCCTGGGAAAACAATAACAGAAAGTGATGCTATTCGAGATTAATTAGATCCTAATCCCAGTCTAGGTTAAGAGTTTGAGAAGGAAATAGCAGGCTACCAGGTTCCTGATGAGAAAGAAATTTGTGGAAGGTGCATCAAGTTTTTAATAGAGCTGCTGACACAGCTGCATTTACATTTGCCCGATAACGTTTGAGTGTTGCAGTCTATGTCATGTCTTAGTGGAAGTGAATGTCTACAGCCAATGAAGCCCTGTATATTGGATCTTGCAAAAATGTTTGTAGAAGATGCAGCTACTCTCACCCGCATCGATTTCCAGTGGAGAAAACTTCATCATATGCAGTGGACACAGACCTTTGGCACATTTGGACTGTGTGCAGAAATAGCCTCATACAGGGATGCCACCGGTGAAAATCCTTTCCAAGATCTTACAGATTTAGCTTTAACTGTGATCATTTTACCTAATTCTAATGCGGATGTGGAGCGTATTTTAATTCAGATGGGAGTTATAAAATCAAAATTGCGGAACAGACTGAGCATCAAGAGTTTGACAGCTGTTTTGACTATTAGATATGGAATGAAAAGGTATGGCAAATGCTGTCATGATTATAAACTACCTAAGGATATTTTATGACAAATTTGATCACAGGAGGAATATACACGTTTCTTTCAATCATCATCATCATTATCGCAGGAGCAAACACAGCGAGAAATAGCTACAGAAACTGAAGAGTTGTCTGACTGGGATTTGGCAGATCTGGAATAAACTTCATTCTAATATTCAGTGATAATAATAAATTATAATGTGCTACTTTATAACATTTTAATGAATACTGCCAGTGCTTGTTTTAGTGCTTTCCCAAAAATATATTGCAATTTAGTGCTGTTTTGGCTCGAGAGTAGTTCTGATTGGGATTTGGCGGATCTGGAATAAACTTCATTGTAATATGAAGTGATAATAATAAATTATAATGTGCTACGTTGTTACAGTTGGTGCTTTTTTTGGTGCTTTCCAAAACATTTTTGTGCTTTTTTGGGTTGATTTTGGTGCTTTTTTCAACAAAAGGAGATGGCAACACTGTGTAAGTGTTATGTATCACCACAGACCCTCAGTCCTTTGAGTTCAAGATCAATTTTGTTATTTTCTCCATGCCGCCAGCGCAAGCTTGTCTGTCATGATTTATTTATCTTGGTCTGTCTGTTGCGAAGGGGTTATGGACGCAATTAATAATCCTGCATACCACATTCAAAATACAGCTGATTTGGCAGATACCGCCTTGCATTGGTTTTCATAATATGGCACAAGTGTCAGTTTTTCAGAAAGCTATGGCAAACTACTAAACGTAAACTTGCCAAGAAAGCACTAACAGCCAAAAAATGCTAGGGTTGATTGCGATATCCTATAAAGACTATGTAACTATCTTCTTCTACCTATGCTTCTTCAACCACTGATTTTTCCAGTCATCACAATATTTTCCAGTGCTTCTCTGGGTAGTCAGGTTTTGCAAATTGCAGCTGTGAAACTACTGTGTTCTTAACTTTGTTTAATATCAAAACAAAAAGCAAGTTTGAACAAAGCAAAAATGAATGGCAGAAAAGGGGGTGTATGGACTTGTCACAGTAATGACTATAAAGTTGTTAATATGGTAACAGACATGTTCTTTTATGTATTAAATTAAAGGAAATTGTTTGGTGTTTGTCATATTCTAAGGCTCCTGATTTCTTCAGGACTAGAATAAATATAGATGTACATAATTCAGGAGGTACATCTCCAGTATCATATATTCTGTTCAGCAACTTGGTAACCTTGTCTATTTCAAATTCTTCAAAGGCATTGATCGTGTCTGTTATGTTGTCTGGAATCAAGGTCATGTTGGATTTTATAGTTAAGAACATTCTCAGTTTCCATCCTCAGAATTAGTAATCTTTCATTATTATAGGGAATATCTTACTATTCCTTATGTACATCATTGTAAAGGTCTTCCATGTGATCTGTCCATGTACCTGAACTTATCCTTATGCTTTTGCCATCTCTGGTTTTTAGACAACTCATTGAAGTGGCTTGTCTTTGTGAGGTCATTCATTCTTGCATGCATTTATTTCCTATTTTGGGCTTTTAAAAAAAAAAATCTTGTTGCAATTTTCATCATGCTATACTTCTTTTACCTATTTACATAATTTTCTAATGATTTTTAAAATTTTTAATCTCTTCATCATTTTTCATTTGAAAGTTATGTTTGATGTTTTGGTTAATTTTAAGATGTCTTCGTTCATAAATTTCCTACACCTATAAAAATTTTGAGTTAAAAATCTACCCAAAGTATTTCAGGATCCTCGCCGGTGCTACAGAGTTCATGCACTAAGCTGAGATTCTCCAGACTCAGGCTTGACTTAGGAGTAGAACGGAGCACTTATGGATTACACGTGTGTGCCGTGATGTTGATTCGTCGACTAAATTAACTAAACTAAACTAAAAACTACACCTATAGTCTTCTCATTTCTATTCTCCCCTCTTTGTTCTAGTCCAGAATATTTTTAGCTTTATTATGTTTTTGTAATTCTTCTTTCCTGACATAATCTCTGTTTACACTGAACATTTGATTGAAAATCTCTCAACAATTTCTTTATTTTTATATTCTTATAACTCCTTTATATTGCAGCGGCTACAAGGAAAACTTATGAGCGCAAGCTTGTTCAGCTTAAGACAGGATCTCTTCCACCTTCTAGCCAAACACCTGTTGATGATGATGATGAAGGTAATCATATTATACTGAAAGTCAAACATAATTGTACCAAGTAATTTCCTCATGTCAGAAACAATTATTCAGCACTTACCAAATATTTCGTTTATATTTTAAAAAGTAAAGAACCCGTTTCCACAGCACGAAGGTCTATTGAGTATATGGTGCTAGCCTCAAAGTAACGTAAGTCTATAATAACCGCCTTCTTTAATTTTTTACTTCTTTTATGGTTTTTATTTGAAGATCTGTAAGCCGTAACCCTAATCCGTACTCCTACCATGTGTATGATGATAGTGATTCTGTAATTGAAGTAAACTTTATCATGTACATTAGTATAAGTAATTTAAGGACTCCTTTCCACACCCTTAGACTTACTGGGTAAATGGTGTTTGTCCCATATTTGTGTAAAACAACCCAAACCCAGTCTTAGTGTGTGTGTGATCAGTATCATACCAGCAGCCTTGACATCTCCAGACATATCCTGGTAACTATGTTAGATTTAGATTGGGTCAATATGGGCGCTCAGGTATGTTTTATAAATCCCTCTCTTCATTTGAACACATGACCACCGGCCCGGCAAGCAAGGAGACTAGGCACTGCCCATCCGGAGCTCCCTTTGTTCACATATTTTTGGAAATAAGGCTTCTTTGGTCACCATCTCGTACAACAGCAGACTTGTATGTATGGGATGTTTCATTGAAATAGCTATAATATTTATCATGTACAGAAAACAGCTCACAGCTTTATTTAGAATCCACCTCATCCTCCTTTTTCTTTCCTTATTCTTCTTTTGTTGCTTTGATTGTTTCCTGTGCTTCTATTCCAGCATGTGTTGGTACTGGACAATGAGACTGAGGTATTCATCCTCAGTATGTCTTATAGTGTTGCAGCTGTGGGCCAGATATCCATTCCTTCCTTGTCTGGCACATTCTGGACAGTCTTGTAGGGTAGCTCTGTTTGCTTTGGTGCTCTACAGCTGCAAATGGTGCTATACAGCAGCAAGTGGCAGAGTCTGTCAGAACCATTTGGTGAAGTGAAGAGACAAACTGTTAATACATCTCCACAATGTAACACTGCTCTCTCTTCTCCCTAATGACTTGTCTAATGACACAGTGGAGAAGAGGAAAGATGAGTTTATTGTCTCTCACATTTTGCAGTTACAGGATAGTCGCATTGAAAGTGGTTAGGTGTCAAGTTAGAATATAAATTATCTGTTTACCATGTAAGGAAGTCTGAAGAAAGACTTCAAATGAGTATATTAGACTACAACAAATGTTTTTTCCACAGTGAATTTGAATAACGAAGACACAAACAGTAGATTTATTGCCTGGCATATTTTGCTCCATCTTGCTTTAAAATTACTGTGGTATACATTTCAAATATGTGTGCAGTGTATTTCAGCTTTAGATTATGTTGTGTGATTTCTGACCTGATAAGATGCAGCGAAATATGCCAGGCAATAAATCATGCAATCTATTGTTTGTGTCTTTATTATTCAAACAACAAATTTGTCACTCTCTAATTACATAATTTAAACCACACATATGGCCTTGAATCCAACATTACAGACTGGAAAGCTACATATTGTCCTAGGAAATACCCAACACACTGACCCCTACGTATCCAGGTCAGTACAGTAATTTAAACTCATGCCATTAAGGGGGAGTTTCGGTAGCGCTGCGGCTGGCCTGCTTGCTTGCTTGGTGGTATGTGTTTGAATACCCCTTGGGGTAGGAATTTGTTTTAAAAAATTACCTGAGCACCCAGACAGGAAAAAGTTCTGGGAAGTTAAGACAGCCAGAATGATGTTGACCCACACACTGAGTGTTGATTAGTCCATACATACGGGACTAGCACCATATACCCATTACACCTCGAATCGTGAAAAAGGGTCCTTGCTTTGTGCCATTCAGGAATCTTGAGGTCAAAGTTGTTAAGTATAATGTCTGTTGTTAACTTGAACAATGTGCTCAGTTCATATCCAGTATCGGACATTTTTTACACTATCACATGTCCTCCTTGTAAAAGAATGTCTTGGAAAGTAAAAGCAGAGGGTACGATACTGACCACATCAGCCAAAGCATGCTGGTCTATAAAAATATGGATCTGATGCCTCTTCAGGCGTGTCCAAGGGTCCTAATCTTTACTTGTTTATACATGTCCCCCTGATATATTGGCAGTCATAGCTCATAGATCAATTACCTCCTGTGGACAACAATTACCTTCAAATTAATAAGCTTGTGAGGGTAAAACCGTGGGCAGCTCCTTTTGCGGCTGACTCAGTTACAGAACTATTAATCTGAGCTGGTGATGGACCCTACTTCTCTTTGAGGTTGAACGGGGTAAGGGTAATGGTAGAATCGAAATCGGCAGTCATGACTTTCCTCAGTCTTCTCTGTTGTCTGATATTTGATGCAGTTGTTGCTGGTTATTTTATTATTTGCTGCCCGGCTGTTTAAACACATACATCTTTCTCTGTCTTCCTCCACTTCTCTGACCTTGCATTTTATCCACTAAGGTTCATTACTCTGTTTAGCCCCTTCTGTTGACTTGCCCCATCAATTTTGTCTGTTTCTTCTGTTTTTCATGATGGATCTTGTCATACCTGCAACTCTCAATACCTTAGCATTTGTTTCTTCTCTGTCCAACATTTTTCTGGTTTTCATGATGGATCTTGTAATAACCTGCAGCTCTCAATACCTTAGCATCTATTTCTTCTCTGTCCAATTGTCTTCTGGTTTTCATGATGGATCTTGTAATACCTGCAGCTCTCGATGCCTTAGCATTTGTTTCTTCTCTGTCCAAAGTTCTTCTGGTTTACATGATTGATCTTGTAATACCTGCAGCTCTCAATACCTTAGCATTTGTTTCTTCTCTGTCCAATATTCTTCTGGTTTTCATGATGGATCTTGTAATAACCTGCAGCTCTCAATACCTTAGCATCTGTTTCTTCTCTGTCCAAAGTTCTTCTGGTTTTCATGATGGATCTTGTCATACCTGCAGCTCTCAATACCTTAGCATCTGTTTCTTCTCTATCCAATATTCTTCTGGTTTTCATGATGGATCTTGTAATAACCTGCAGCTCTCAATACCTTAGCATGTTTCTTCTCTGTCCAATGTTCTTCTGGTTTTCATGATGGATCTTGTCATACCTGCAGCTCTCAATACCTTAGCATCTGTTTCTTCTCTGTCCAATGTTCTTCTGGTTTTCATGATGGATCTTGTAATAACCTGCAGCTCTCAATACCTTAGCATCTGTTTCTTCTCTGTCCAATGTTCTTCTGGTTTTCATGATGGATTTTGTCATACCTGCAGCTCTCAATACCTTAGCATCTGTTTCTTCTCTGTCCAATGTTCTTCTGGTTTTCATGATGGATCTTGTCATACCTGCAGCTCTCAATACCTTAGCATCTGTTTCTTTTCTGTCCAATGTTCTTCTGGTTTTCATGATGGATCTTGTCATACCTGCAGCTCTCAATACCTTAGCATCTGTTTCTTCTCTATCCAATATTCTTCTGGTGTTCATGATGGATCTTGTAATAACCTGCAGCTCTCAATACCTTAGCATCTGTTTCTTCTCTGTCCAATGTTCTTCTGGTTTTCATGATGGATCTTGTAATACCTGCAGCTCTCGATGCCTTAGCATTTGTTTCTTCTCTGTACAACATTCTTCTCAAACACCACATCTCTGCTGCCTTCAGTTTCTTCACTATGCCATTACTCATTATCCAGCATCTGTATTCATACAGAAGAGCAGGTAATATGCAACAAGTAAGCAAATATAAATGCTGACTGTGACAGATTTTTAAAAAAAAGCAATTTTTTTTTTTCAGAAGTTCAAATCAGACGGGCAGAACCTCTGAGACAAGTACAGGACCTGTAAGTTGCTGATTGTGATAATATTACGAGGGAAACTCAATATGTAAAAGGAATTTTGCAAATAACTTTTTTTTTACAAGTTCTAACCACAAATTTTGTGTGTTATATCTTAACACAGTCGCCTTGACTGGCAGTACACTAGGCCCACATGTCCCTAGCTTGACTTCTAGGGAAAAGTGTTTGGTTGTGGCCTTAAACCAATTTTTGCCACGACTGTTACCTCATTGTCATCAGCAAACCACAGATCTAAACAAGTAAAAGTTCAATGGTGCCAGGTCTGGACTGTATACTGGATATTTCAAGACCATACATTTCAGAGTACATTATGTATCCACTGTATGTGCAGCCGTTGTCCATGTTCTTCCATGCACTTTATAATAAAATTCCTGTTACTTAATGACTTGCCCTAGTATAAGAATATTTTGTCATGTAATCTGGAGGTTGTTGCCATCATCATCAAGTGCCTTGCTAAATTTAGCATGAACAATTAAGCTTGTTTACACATTTTCTCCAGGATATGCCCCATGTGCTGATACTTTTTCCATTCTGTGATGGAAAGGAAGTGCATGAGAATGGACATCAAGGCTGCCACTGCAGACTGAAATTGCTAATCCATCATTTACAAAGATGATTATTATGACTCAGTCTGTGCTTTGGAAGTTCAGAATGAAATGCTGTGGTAACCTCCGGCTACCATCTCACACCTTCGAGGACTTGTGTGGATCTGTTGTCCAGGCCTTGAAAATGTGCATGTAAGTGAGAGACTGATAGGACTTCGGTCACCTATCATGGGTGCACTAAAGATGGACAGAGGGGTTACACTGCAGTCAGTAAATGACTAAATAAATCGTCATGATTATGGGTGTTGGAGTGGAGAATTGAGTGTGAACTGCTTGTAGTGAACACAGACAGGACATTTCCATTGTGTGCCTCACAAATTAGCATGAACAGTCATGCCTCTTGACAACTCCATCTCTCTAGGACTGTATCAGTTCATGCTCTAGGACCTTTCCATGCCTTGTTGCAAGATTGTTCAGGATCTCTTTCGTCTCTTAATTTTACCAGTTGTTGCTGTGTGTTCCTTTATATTGTGTGGCCAAAATATGTTGCTTGTTTCCTTCTTTTATTATCATCTTGAAATATTTAGAATGTGATAATATGCCATCACTTCAACTCAACATTATTTTCATCATCATCATCTTAATGCATTCAGTATCTTGTGTCTTTAGAAAAGGTGTTTTCCCATCCTCTACTACATGAAGTTGTCGTTTTTATCTCCCACTATTTCCAGTAGCACAGGACTGAATGTTTTGTGTGGATTAACTTTCCCTATTACCAGTGTCCCTCGCCATCTGGCAAACCCACTCTGACTTCAGAAGTGCTTGTAATTTACGCCCCCAAGTCAAAAATGAGAAGTCAACATTTTAGTCCAACTGACTGGGGTAGGCGTTAAACTCCCTACCTCAGCATCAGCTCTCCGGATGTTTAAGAACAAGCACTCTTATCCTTTGGCCATGCTGACCTGGAGGTGTATTTGAGATGTTCCCTTCGATGAGTTTTAGTTTTTAGTTTTAGTTATCAGTTGGGGTATCTTCGTTGCACTCCGGACATGTCCATAGGTGCTCAGATCCTCCCCCCAGCATATGCATCAGCGTCCGGTGGCTAATAGTGCCAGTTCTGTGTTGGTTGACGAGGCGCTTTGTTTTCCCGCTGTACCTCTCGCGTCTGGCTGTGCCGATTCTTACTCCCAGGTCTTTCATCCTGGAAAGCGATGTGGAATCACTGGCGTCAAAATCCTCTGTTCTCGCCATATCTTTAAGGGCGTTAATAACATCGGCACGATCTATGGGCTGGCCATCTACAGGGGGTGCAGAGCCAGCCAATTTATCAGCTCGTTCATTTCCCTCGACTCCCGCATGTCCCGGGACGAAGATGAAGGTGACTTTGCGGACAACAGACTTCCGCAGCGACTCAGTCCACTGTCTACGTACAGATCCAGCTTCGACCTTCTGAATCATGCTCATTGAATCACTTAGTACACACACGTTGGTATAATGCTGTGATTCCAGCCATATGAAAGCCTGTGTAACTGCCATCACCTCCATCGTCATGCTGCTTGTGGTCATGGAGTGGGCACCACTGGATTCTTGAACGGTTCGGCCCGCTCATCGGTTCGATGAGTTATAAGACCATAGTGGCATTTCTCAAACCTGGTGCTTTTAGAAGAAATACAAAAACAAAGAAACGTAACAGATGAAATGTCTATAAATCATCATCATCAGGTGCCTTGCCAGCTGGTGTAGGCATTCATGTCTCTCACAGATCTCAGCCCTTCCAGCATAATTTTTCTTGGTCTCTTTTTGCCTCTTCCCCTTGATCTTTCTAGTCGTCACGGCGTTCTCCAATGACTCTCTTCTCATCACATGACCACAGAAAGCTGTTTGTTCCATTCTTATTATTGAATATAATCTTCTAGGTTCATTAGCCTCTTTCAGGAAATTGTTGTTAGTTACTCTGGAAGTCCAAGGAATTCGCAACATTCGTCTCAGGAACCACATCTCTGTTGCTTCCAAGTTCTTCCTGATTTGTTCATTTACATTCCAAGATTCACTGTCACACAGCAAAAGAGTCTCTATATAACATTTCAGCACTCTCTTTATTACATTCAATAATAGTGACTTATTGCATAAGATACCTTTCATTTTCTGAAATGCAGCTTTTGCTTGGCTTACTCTGTTCTTAATCTATGTTGTGCATCTTCCACATGATGTTATAATTTCCCCCAGGTATTTACAATTATTCACTTGTTTAAGAATTTACCCTATTATTTCCATTTCACATTTTGGTATGACTTTTTTCTTTTGATATAACCATTGTTACTGTTTGCTTGATATTCATGTAGAGTCCTTCATTGCACTCTCTGTGTAGATTGTTTATATTATAACCTTCGATTAGTATTCCTGGCTTCTCTTTGATCTCTCTCATTATTACATCGCTATAGAGAGAGAAGAGATCTGGTGACATAACACATCCATGTTGTACCCCTAGCTTTATTTGATCATAATTGGCCTCTTTATGTCCCAGTTTAATTGCTGCTACCTGATTCCAGTAAATATTTGTTATTGTTCTGAGATCTTTCCCAAAGTCGCTTAAAAGTCGACAGGGTCGACTTCATTGCACCGGGTTTTATCCCATATGGCTCAGTCTCTTTCGCAGCACGGAAAGCGTCGCACAAAGCACGAACTCCGTAGCTTTTAGCGACGACCCACAGGAGTCTCCGAAACATTTAACTCGTAAACCGAAGGGTACGGCCCAGAATCGAACCCACAACCTTCGGAGCACGAGTCAAACGGCTTGACCACTTCGCCACAGAGACTCCCATAGACTCGCCACAGAGATCTTTCCCATCAATAATATAAATAAATGATGCTGAATTTAACATCGAGCAACAGAACAAGAAATGATGCTGTTAGAAAATATGTTGGCATACTACCAGTATTAAGTCTTGATGACAGAGCAACAGGTGGAATGGTTTGCTATGTATGACTACCTTCAGACAGTGCTTCCCAGGAATCAGTGTTGCTCACATGGAGATGATTATGAAAGCTTAGCAACACTGAGTCACAATGAGAGAAAAGGCTGGCCCTGCAAAAGACAGACACACAGAATAACTGACAGTAAAGACATTAGTTTATGGGGCACATGTGAGATATTGTTCTAGAACTTTCTTTATGTCCTGATAGCAGAGAGGCAGAAAGAAAACATCTTTTAGTAGATTCTTAAAAACTATAAAGGAAGTTCCCATGGCAGATACTGATGTTAGGATGTGATGCCTTAGATCTTCACGTGCAGGTCTGCATGGCCGAATGGGTAAGAATGCGTTTTTTTTTTAAACATCAGGTGTGCTGATGCCAAGGTTAGCGGTTCAACCCCTACACCAGACAGCTGGACTAAAATGTTTACCTGTCCTTGGGGACGTAAATTACAAGTACCCCTGAAGCCGGAGTGGGTTCGCCTGATGGTGAGGGATACTATTAATAGAGAAAGCTAATCCACATGCAAAATTCAGTCCATCACTACTATAAATAGTGTGCATGGACTACATTTGAGTTCAAAGCAAGTGAGCGCCCAAACAAAATCTTCACATAATCATCATCATGTGCCATGCCGACAAGCATGGGCTGTTATGTTTTTGTCATCTCACTTGATCACCAGAGTCATGGTTCTTGTCTCGACCATACCACATGGCCAAGCCATCCAGGTATTTACTTCTCTGCCTTCTCCTTGTTCTTTCCTCCTCAATCTTGCCAGCTGTCACCAGGTTCTCCAATTTATTTCTTCTCATAACGTGTCCAAAAAATTATGACTGTCCACGTCTAATTTCTCTAATCAGTTTACGGTTTTCATTTGTTTCTTGTAGGACTTGGTCATTAGTTTTTCTGTCTGTCCATGGTTTTCTTTGCATTTTCCTCAGAAACCACATTTTCACAGCCATCGGATGTTTTTCAGCTTGTCTGCTCATTGTCCACATAGGTTCTACTTCACATAATAGGCCAGGATATAATGAGGTGGGGTGGCCAGTTTCCGTCCTTGATACCTTTGGTTCCTATGAAATACTGAACATTATTTGGTGCCAGTTTTATAAGGTAGGATTGACTCCAGAGCCATACAGGTCGGAACAAAGAATTACCCACTGCTGGGAGTTGAGCCCAGACCACTGTCTTTGTAAGCAAGTGCACTAAACATTATGCTATTGCAGATGCAGAAGGTACTTCACCTTTGCTTTTCCACATCTGGTGCTTTGTAACCTCTAATACCTTGATTCCCCAAAGATAGTTCAAGCATTGTTGTTAGTGATCAGACACTAAGAAGCTAACCTTGCCTCTTCTTTCAACTTGTATCCATTTTGGGGCCTATGCCCTCAACCAGCTCAGGTAAAGACCATGTTTTTTGCTGTATTCTTTTATGTGGACAAACACTTCCACCTATTATGTACTGATTCTCTGCACGGAATTTAGCATTTAACTCTCCATTATTGTTTATTACCCCATATCCATACTTCCCCATTAACTTTTCGGAACCTGTGTTATCCGATCATGTTTGGCATTCAGGTCACCCAGAATAATTTTCCTCTTTGTGGCTTGAGAACAGCACTATTTCACCTGTGCTGAGAAGCTGCTCCATTCCACCTTGTTTTACATAATCCCAAAATGCTAATCTCATGATTTCAGATCTTATGTGGCCACACATTCCTGCTGTCTTTTGTCAATTTCCTGGCTATCTCCCATTCTCTGCTTGAATTTCCACATGTATTTTAAGAATCTGGCTGTGCCTCCGCTGTGTTACATGTCGTCACTTATTTATTTTCAGCTGGGTACAGTGTTAACATAATGTATGATGAAAATGTTTGCAAGTTTTCTTTGTTAAGCCAGCACTGCCATTTTCAGGTCTGAGTCAGCTTACTCTTATGGGAGTTCTGTGGGAGATTCAAGTTTCTCTGCATCCCCTTCCTATGCGTATCCAAGACACACAGATGTGAAAAGTCGACCATTGTTATCAGCAGACAGACAGACACCATCCTCGTACTCCACCCCTCTCAGGAGACCCATGCCCGCTAAAGTGTAAGCCAGTTATTTGTTTTTCATTTCATGTAGGATTTGACACAGGCTGAAATACCACATGTTACATCAACTAAAGATATGAGCTACTGATGAATGTGATGAACTGGCAAAATGACAGCTAAATATTTGTTGCAGGAGTGCTCAACATATGTGGAATTGAGAAAAGCATTTTGACCTACACACGCTCCATTTGAGGACAAACTCTACGGAGATGTCAACAAGCTTAAGTTGACTGCTGCTTTCTTTGCATTTATTCATATTGATGTCTAATGGTGAACAAAGATTTAAAACACAAACTTGTGATAACATGTGCAGTTACATGGAAAACTGTCACTGTTCCATTATGTGTACATAGGAAAATCTGGCCATTTCATTCTTTTGGTGCCAAGAATTACAGCTACAAATAAAGAGTAGGCTATACACCTGGTGCCCTGGCAAAATATACATATTAGACTACCTTCCCAACAGGGATTTAAAATAAAAAAAAAGGGTTGGCTGCTACCTAACTAATACTGGAGAGTACAAATAAGCAAAATTTGACTAGGAAGCTTGATGAAAGGGAAAACATACACACATACAGGCCAACTTTAAACTAAAGTTTTTATCCACAAACAAGAAAAACAAAACAGAAAAGCAAGAATGCTAAGCTTGGGATTTGAGAAGGTAAACTGCTCAGTAAAAAAGCTAGGAACGGAAAATGAAAATTTGAAATGAGAAAGGGATTTTGGTGTCAGAATCTTGCATTCAGCAAGAACTCAGGCTCGTTGGCTGACAAGTGAGATACTAATTACTGTCACTAAATAACTCAACGTGACACACAGTAACAACAATTCAAACACTTTATTCTCGCAATGCGCACTTCACAATCAATGCATGTATCGCGCAATCACAATTCATCATACAATCAATACGTGCAATCAATCAATACATAAATGCAATACACTTACATGTCAATAACACAGGCGCTCAGTCTCCTACTCTCGTACAGGCTAGCTATCGATTCACGCTCAAACATTCAATTCATTGCAAGCCCCATTCAAACCGTCTGTCCGCTATGACATCCCAAGCCTGTCTCTCTAGCCGTTCAGCATTCTCGTCAGTCGGAGTAGAGTCCCCCTGCGTGAACCACAAGTTTCACGCTTGTACCGACTGACCAGCAATGGGCTTAGCGTTGCTCAGAGTTGAGCCTGGCTGGACTTGTCTGGCGCCGTCGAAGACGCCGCGTTGTAACTAGCGTGTTTAGCGTCACTCAGAGTTGAGCCCGGTTGTACTTGCCTTGCATTGGTAAAGACGCCATGTAGTAACTGCGGGTGAGAATCTGACATTCGGAAATTAAACAAAAAATGAAATGGAGAATAGGTGCACGTGCAGTTGGTCTCCATTTTGATTTGCTTCTTTTCATTTCCCACAATCATTTCATATTTCCATTTTCAGTTCCATAGTTTTTGTGCTGATCAAATTACTGTCTTGAATCCAAAGATAGTATTTTTGTTTCTTGACAATTTTTATTATTTTTGTTTGGCTCGTTAAAGAAGACTGGTTGAAACGTTTGCCTGTATTTGTGTGTTTTCCGTTCATTGACATTCCTAGCATACTTTGTGTTTATTTGGTTCACAACAGAGAGCATGGTGGCTTGCGCTTTTGCTGAGCAAAACTGTGGTCGGGGTTCAGTCCCTATCAGTGGCAGGATCTCCCCCCAACCAGTACAGATTAAAGAGGTGGAATCAATCACTTGTTTAGTTTTAAAATGTAGACAAAGATGGAGGAGCAGTGAGAGATATTAAAGTAAAAATGCAAGAGGAGCTTTCATAGCACTAGAAAATGTGTGGAGGTCAAAGGAAATTAAACAGCGCCAAAGTGAGAATTTGTAAGGCACTGTTTACGAAATTACCGTCACTTATCAACTATACCTGCTAGCAAAAGATGTATGTAAATATAAAATTACGTGCAAAAATAACCTATTTGGTCATAATGATGTGCTTGCATTTTAAAAAGTGGATTATTAAGAATTTTGTTTATTTTATTACTCTGTGGCCTAGGGGTTGTGAGACAATGAAATATAAATTCATCAAGGTCAATTCCCACAGTGAAATAGAAATTCATCAAGGTCAATTCCCACAATGAAATAGAAATTCATCAAGGTCAATTCCCACAATGAAATAAAAATTCATCAAGGTCAATTCCCACAATGAAATAGAAATTCATCAAGGTCAGCTATTGTTGCTCCACATTCACTGAATTTACATCACAACACACATTCTTACCTCCCACAGTGAAATAGAAATTCATCAAGGTCATTTATCGTTGCTCCACATTCACTCAGTTTACATCACAACACACGTTCTTACCTCCCACAGTGAAATAGAAATTCATCAAGGTCATTTATCGTTGCTCCACATTCACTCAGTTTACATCACAACACACATTCTTACCTCCCACAGTGAAATAGAAATTCATCAAGGTCATTTATTGTTGCTCCACATTCACTCAGTTTACATCAGAACACACGTTCTTACCTCCCGCAGTGAAATAGAAAGTCATTTATCGTTGCTCCACATTCACTCAGTTTACATCACAACACACGTTCTTACCTCCCACAGTGAAATAGAAATTCATCAAGGTCATTTATCGTTGCTCCACATTCACTCAGTTTACATCACAACACACATTCTTACCTCCCACAGTGAAATAGAAATTCATCAAGGTCATTTATTGTTGCTCCACATTCACTCAAGTTTACATCACAACACACATTCTTACCTCCCGCAGTGAAATAGAAAGTCATCAAGGTCATTTATCGTTGCTCCACATTCACTCAAGTTTACATCACAACACACATTCTTACCTCCCACAGTGAAATAGAAATTCATCAAGGTCATTTATCGTTGCTCCACATTCACTCAGTTTACATCACAACACACATTCTTACCTCCCACAGTGAAATAGAAATTCATCAAGGTCATTTATCGTTGCTCCACATTCACTCAGTTTACATCACAACACACATTCTTACCTCCCACAGTGAAATAGAAATTCATCAAGGTCATTTATTGTTGCTCCACATTCACTCAGTTTACATTAGAACACACATTCTTACCTCCCACAGTGAAATAGAAATTCATCAAGGTCATTTATCGTTGCTCCACATTCACTCAGTTTACATCACAACACACATTCTTACCTCCCGCAGTGAAATAAAAAGTCATCAAGGTCATTTATCGTTGCTCCACATTCACTCAGTTTACATCACAACACACATTCTTACCTCCCGCAGTGAAATAGAAAGTCATCAAGGTCATTTATCGTTGCTCCACATTCACTCAGTTTACATCACAACACACATTCTTACCTCCCGCAGTGAAATAGAAAGTCATCAAGGTCATTTATCGTTGCTCCACATTCACTCAGTTTACATCAGAACACACGTTCTTACCTCCCGCAGTGAAATAGAAAGTCATCAAGGTCAGTTCTGGCAGTGAAACAGAAATTCTTCAAGGTCAGTCTTGCTCCACATTCACTAGCTTTACATCAGAACACACATTCTTACCTCCATAGGCTAAGTTGTTCATTTTGAAGGGGTGTAAATACATAAATAGCTTTAAAAGAATTATTTGCATCTACTTAATGAAACATTCAATTTTTTATAAGGTCATTTATCATTTGAATTCAGGTTGCTGATGCCTGTGCCATGGTGTTACATTCTGTGTCACTTGTTAATTTTCATAGGTCGTCCCAGGAGAATGGTATTCCCCTGTGGCTGAAACTGGTTGCTGTGGCCATTGCTGTGATACTGATTTACCTGATCTACATCAATATGGAGCCAGCAGCGGTAAGCAGCATTCCTGAGATCCAGGACAAAATGGAGGTCTAGCCAGAGTATAAAGGTGAATGGATACTTCCCTCTGTAACACTGATGTTCAGGTAGTCCCTTGCAGATAATTCCATAGGGATGTTGGGTAGTAAGGTAGGTAGGTAGGTAGATGCATATTTCAAAGTGCTAAGAATTGGGCATGGAGGTGCCCTTCTTATCTCTGCCCTTTTATACATTATTTCAGTCATATATCAGTTAAAGAACAACAGTATTTGAATTACAAACACCTGGGAAATGTGCAAAAATCATTACTACATGACTTATTCATATTAATTATTGATAGGTTACGGGAGATACATTGAACAAGATTAGGAGAATGCTTAGTATACTACTTTTTTTTAAGGGGGTATGTATTCTTGATTGCAGACAATGTACAGGACCTGCAAAATTTAGTAGATGCGGTTGTTACACACAGTGAACAACTAGGGTTAGAATTAAATTGTAAAAAGACACAGATTATGGTCGTCACTAGGAAGAACGAAATACCACAATGTAATATACAAGTAAATGGGAATATTCTTCAAGAAGTGAAAAGGTACAATTATCTCGGAACAGTAATAACATCTGATGGGAGATGCCTTGAAGAGATTAGAACAAGAATCGCCATGGCAAAAGTAGCCTTTAGCAAGATGAAAAACATACTGACCAATAAAAAGATGTCAGTTGAAACGAGAAAAAGTGTGTTGAGATGCTACATAGAACCTGTACTTTTATATGGATGTGAAGCCTGGACAATGAGCAGTCAGGCTGAAAAACATCTGATGGCTGTAGAAATGTGGTTTCTGAGGAAAATGCAAAGAATACCATGGACACCAGAAAGACCAATGAACAAGTCCTTCAAGAAACAAATGAAGATCGTAAACTGATTAGAGACATTAGACATAGACAGTCACAATTTTTTGGGCATGTTATGAGAAGAAATGATTTGGAGAACTTGGTGACAACTGGTAAGATCAAGGGGAATAGACCAAGGGGAAGACCTGGAGGCAAGTACCTGGATGGCTTGGCCTTGTGGCATGGTCGAGACAGAAACACGGAGCTGATCCATGACTCTGGTGATCGAGTGAGATAGCAGAACATGACCGCCCACACTTACCAGCATGGCACATGATGGATGGTGTATTCTGCATTGTGATGGTGTTCAAATAGCTTGCGATTTTAATAGGAAGACTGTTCCACAGCTGAGCTGTGGAGTGCACTAAGCTGGTTTTGTATAGATACATTGCTAGGTGGCTAATTAGGCAGATAATTGCATGCATACAGACACACATAGATATGGGTGAGATGAGGTAGGTAATGTAATCCTGTTGGACATAACTGCTGTGTACACAGAATTTCTCTGCTGCCTATCCTCTCCTAATGGAGCTCAGGCTCTGAACCAAGTCAAGCCAAAGCTGTTTTAGGCTTGTTCATGATTGGCTGGATTTTGCAGCTAAGTTTTCTATTGGATGAGGTAGCCAGTTCACACAAACCCTCATTAGTCACCACTTATGATATGCATGGTAGGTTAGTGTTATATGTGTCTTTGCTTTCCTTTTGGCAAATTATTTACTTTCACATAATCTAAGTTATTATGAAATAATAAAATAATAATAAAGCATATATTGGCTCCTTTCTTCGCCAGCATTCATTCCTGGCAGATACTAAGAGAAGACTCAGAGAGAAGACTTGCAGTACATGGTTAAATTGTCACTGAGTAAATTATAAACTCAAGAGAAATGTTATCTTCAATGTATTATATGCATACTTGCTACCGTGTTTTATTTTTCCATTACAGGCATTATACACATACTCATAAACTACCCTGCTTTCTTTTCCCCATCATATGCATTATACACATACTCACAGACCACCGTTTTCTTTTCTCATCACATGCATTATACACATACTCACAAACTACCCTGTTTTTTTTTTTTTTCTTTTCCCATCACATACTGAAAAAATACTCTGCTTTCTTTCCCCATCACATACAAACTACCCAGTTTTCTTTTCCCACCATATACTCACAAAATACCCTGATTTCTTTTCCCATCACATACTCACAAGTTACCCCTTTTTCTTTTCCCATCACATACTCACAAACTATCCTGTTTTCTTTTCCCATCACTTACTCACAAACTACCGTTTTCTTTTCCCATCACATACTCACTAGTTACCCCTTTTTCTTTTCCCATCACATACTCACAAACTACCCTGTTTTCTTTTCCCATCGCATACTCACAAACTACCCCATTTTCTTTTCCCATCCTCCTGTGTGTTGCCGGGGCCCATAAGGGAAGCAAAGAATAGCAACACTGTAGCCTACCACGCATGTCATAAGAGGCGACTAAGGAGGCTTGATGGTTCCGTCATCCTGCTACTGAGTGAGTGCGTGGCGCGACACTGTGAGCTGTGAGTTTCGTGTGAAATGCTTTTGAATCTGCCCGAGGTTTTTTGGAATGTGACTGCATGTTCGAAGCGATGGTAGATGGCTATGTCCCAGAGTTGACCGGTTTTTGCTTATGCAGAAATGTGTGGCTGGTGGGCTTCTGGTTGACTGCCACTGCCATCGACGATGAACTGTATTTTCGTGGACTGTGTGGGTGAACATCTAGGAAACATCCAGATGGGAAAATGACTGCCGATTCCATCAGAGATGAACTGGGTGTTTCGTAGGGGACTATTGTGTTGACATTCTGGCAGCAGCATTATGCACAGTGGATCTGTGAAGGCTGTTTGTCGAGATTCCTGTCTTTTCCACTTTTCACATTGGGCAGTGTGGAGCGTTTTGTGCGATATTCACTGGCACAGGAACGGAGCATAATGGGGTCGACCCGTTGCTGTGAGGTTGGAACTACGACTAACTAACTTTTCCCATCACATACTCACAAACTACCCTGTTTTCTTTTCCCATCACATTACTAAATTACCATTTATTTTTCAGGGCACATTTTAACAACTGTTCTGATGAATCTTCATCACTGGGAAGTGTGGTGCAGAGAGCTGACAACTTGGAAACATTCACATATGGCATCACAGTGCCATTCAACTTACACAAAATATGAATAGTTCTTGAATTCTGAACAATGTTTGTAGTATATCATCTGAAAGTGTTTCTCATCAGCTAATGCATGTGTTATTCTTAAAATGTACAGTAAACCCTTAATTTAACGACTACTTAACAAAAGACTTAAATCAAACATTAAAAAATAAACCATGAAATGTTGAAATAACTGGAGGAAGCCGAGATGTCGTTTTTGAGTAGGATGTTGAGAATGTCATGGATAGAAGAAAATGACTACTCAGGTATTGACAGGAGCAGGTGTTAATAGACCACACATCACAATTATAAGACAAATACAATTTATGGGTCATGTGAACAAACCTTGGAATAGAAAAATTAGCTTTTTATGAGGGGGGATGTTTATAGAACTATGCAGCAATTAATCATATTATCAACTACATTAGAATATCAGAGGTACACAGTCTTGATCACCAATGTCTGCTTCTGAGCAGACACCTGAAAAAGAAGATCTTAGGGAGCAATTTCTCTGTTGTTATGTTATGTTTATGAAGGACGGTACACTAACTTATTTCTATCACTTGATTTATTTTTTTTTTGTTAGTTGAATTGCAGAAGAATTTAATTAATAAAGTCACAATTCAGAAATCACAGTCTAACCGACACTATACAACACAACTTGTGATATAAATTTGAATTATGTTAATACCAATTTTTTAAAAATGAACACATTTGAAGCAAATAAAAAGTTAAGGTCTCTTTAACATGCTTTAAGGCAGTGCTTCCCAAACTTTTCACTTTTATGGACCGACATACAATTTTCCTTTTGCACCAAGGACCAATGCCATTTAAAAAAAAATTTTCTCCTTGTAATCTGGAATTTTATATGACCTCAATATTAATTTTAATATAAATATAAGATTTAATGTAATTGTGGGTGTTGTCCCGGTGCAGTAAATACTGCTCCATAATATTATTGGATGATGGTGATTTATTTAATGGTGGTCCCATTTTCATGAGTAAATATTTTATTATAGAGATTTACAAATCAAAATGTTATTCAAATGTCAAAACTACATTTAGGTCTTCTTGTAAATGTGTATATACTCGTATACACCGACGGTAATGAACACCAATATAAAATAAAAATAAAATATATCTTGGAAAACGATACCAAATCAGATTTTAAACAAGCTGACTAAATTACAGTATGTTCTAATAAAAATGATTTAATGATCAGATGCTAACAGTGACTATTTAATGCGAGGGAAGGGCCTGTTTATTATTTACAAGCTTATCAAATCGTAGCTCATTTGTAGACAGCGCAACCCGCAAAGGAGAACAAATTCCCATACTGTTTCTGCATTTTGTCTTAATAATGCTCATTGACAAAAACCAAGTTTCGCAGAGGTACGTCGACGAAAAAAGAACTTTCAAGGTGATTTCAGCAAGTTCAGGATATCATGTATGTTCTGCATCTTATGACAATCAGCAAATTATAATGTGCATCTTTCTCACTTTCGTCACATCGTCAACAAACAAATGTCGTCGACCAGGCCGGCTTTTAGTATCGGTCGCAGCTAGTTACTATTTTTAACTTTCCCATTGAGCCAATGATTCACTTGAATCAGGATGAATCATCCTTGGGCTATGCGGCTGCAGGCTCAATCTATTTTAAAATTAAATCACCATAAAAACGGTGTGGATGTCATGTTTTGAGAAAAGGGCAATCTTGGTTTTAAAACATTCTAAACAATCCTCAAAGGAGAAAATATTATTCTTACTTTTATTTCAACTCATGTTGCGGACCGGCAAAGAAGGGCTCGCGGACTGACTAGATACACATGTTTATAGACAACGGACACTGGCGGAAGATGTGGTCAGTATCATGCCGGCCTCCTTGACTTCCCACAACATTTCCTGAAGCCCACTTTAGGCTGGTGGCAGCCCAAGTAATTCATTCACTAGCATGTCCTTGACAGAACCTCGCTCCCATAACTACCTTCCGGAAGACCTCTCGATCATAAGTAAGATGTCCTGCGTCCAATGCACCCATCTGGAGATCATCCGCCACATTCTGCACCCATCTTCTCTTTGGCCTTCCTCTTCCTCTCTTCCCGGGCATATACTCCTCCATTATTGTTCTCTGTAAACTTTCATGATGTTTCAAGTGACCACAATATTTAAATTTTCTTTGTTTTATCGTCTATAATGTCCAGCCTTCTTCAGTATTCAGCTCTTGAAGCATGGATGTATTTGTTCTTTTCTTTATCCAAGATATTCTTAGAATTCATCTGTAACATTTATATTCAAAGGCATTTATGCGCTGTTCAGCTTTTTTTCAGTAAGTTTCCAGGTCTCAAGCGTATGTTGCAATGGGGAAGATGCATGCTCTTAAAAATCTAATTTTTTTTTTTAGTTCTAACTGACCCACTCCATAATTTATTCAGTTGTTTTAGTCTTTAAAGAGCGTATTGAACTCATGATCCCCTGGTGAGGGCAGACTAGTGTGTAGCCACTATGCTAGCACGGCTCTTACCCTATTAATATGTACCGTATTATTGTTTATTAAAAGTGTAAACCTATTTTAAAAAGGAGGCTGCTAAATCAAGGGTTTACTGCATGTGATGTTTTTGTATGTTATCTGGTTGTTATATCACCTGATTTAGTTTACTTTTTTGTTCATGGGTTGACATACACTTGATCATCATCATCCATGGAACCATCTTTTCTCTTTAAGTTTTCATTTGTCTGAAATACTTTTTTCTGGTATTGTTTGTGTTAATGTGTAAACATAACATTTCTTTGACATGTGTTTTTTTTTTTTTTTTCATAGAGATAGATAAGCTCTAACATAGTGAAACAATGCATTTAAACCATCTGCTTATTTTCTTGTCGTTAATGAGCAATGTATTTGTTGCATTGTGTTTATTATTAAAATGTTATGTGTGTTTACATCATACAGACATACCTTACAAATGTTGCAGGTTTGGTTCCAAACCTCTTCAATAATACACATTTTACAATATTGCGAGTTACATAAAATTATTTTGGTTTTCTAATTAATGCATTATGTTTGTTGTATTGTGCTTATTATTAAAATATTGTGTGGGTCTACATCATACAAGGCATACCTTAGAGATGTTGCTGGTTTGGTTCCATTCTTCAATAACACACACGTGGCAATATAGCGAGTTACTACACATTATTTCACACATTATTTTGGCTTTCTATTGCATAAAGTCTAAAACCATGTCTGTTAAATAGGCAATGGTAAACAAAAGGCACAATAAAGAACTCTTACATGCCTTGAGATATATTGGGTTTATAGTGCTATCACAGGCTCCCTAAACAAATTATTTTACAGCGAGCTGCGTTGTGATAAATGCTGCCAAGGCGCCAGAGGAAGTGTTTTAAAGACACTCTGATTAAAGCTTTTGGAATTCATCCTGACACCTGGGAGACTGCTGCTAAAGACCGTAATTCATGGCATACATCATTACATAAGGGTGCAGTCACTTGTGAAGCAACCAGAACTGCAAGAGCTGTGAAGAAAAGGCTGGACAGAAAAACCACTGCAGGAGATCCTCCTGGAACATCGAGCATTCTTTGCCCGCATTGTCAAAGAACATTTCGAGCCAAAATAGGCCTCATCAGCCATCTTAGAACTCACGTCTCCATACTTTCAACCCCAGTGGATGAAATGAATGGTCATCATCATTCTTGATGGACAAACAACATAACAGTGCTGGCCTCATTTATTTTATAGGTCAATCAGTACTTGATGGACAGCGTGGCCAGTATCATGTCCTTCCTAAAAATGTTTCCTGGTATATTACACAGGCTAGGTCAACCTGGAAACCCTGGTCAATTGAACAATATGTCTCAGTAGAGATTCAAGTGCATCACCACCAGTACGACAGGCAAATGTGCTAGTCACTGGGCTACCATGGCTCCTGAACAGGTGATAGTGCTGGGTCTAAAATAACAATACTCTATTGCTAAATCTTGTGAGCGTAAACTTGCCCAGGAATCACAAACAGCCCAAAAAAATGTTGGAGTTGGCTGCGACGTCCTGTAAAGGAAATGTAACTAACTATTGCTAAACACATGTGACTGTTTTACTTCAGTACTTTGTGGGGAGAGGTCAGCATGCCTGAAAGGATAAGAGCATCTCTTAAATTGCCCATATGCGGGGGGGGGGGGGGGGGGGGGGCTTCGATGTTTAACCCCCTGGTCAGTTGAATTAGAAATTTTAACAGAAATTTGAAATATCTGGAAACACTATGTCAAAGCAGAGCAACATTTTGCATACCTATATTATTTTCAAGTTTTTAAAACAAAATTAAAATGCACTTCTGTGTGCTTAAAATATTTGATTTCAGCAGATTCATAGAAATTAAATCATGCATTTTAAAAAGATACAGAATAATCTCTTGATTTTCTTATATGTATATATGCTTTTTAGCTAATAGTATGATAAGCTTACACTTTAGATGTTCATCCAAATTTCATTTCCCGTTGAAAGTCATCTCATCCATTCTCTTGGCAGCATAAGAAAACAATTCATCTTATCCATTCTCTTAACAGCACAAGAAAACAAGTAACATTAATGTCAGTAGTTTTTATAAATGCCTTAGCTAGGCCATCAGAAAACAAAGAATACATGTGTCCACATGTTGAGGCAAAACACCAGGCTGCTGTCATTTGCAAACAAAAAGGCAGGTCACTTGTGATACAAGCAAGTAAAGGTCCCATTTTACATACCCAAGATACATTGGGAGTATGGAGCTAAACCCATTAGTGGGTGATGTGGTTAGTATCACCTTTACTGCCAAAGACATTTTTTGGTGCCAATTTTAGGCTGGGCCGACCTGCAAGACTAGGTCAGTTTTAAACATTACCATCTGCACTGCTGTGGATTAAACCCATGATCACTGGGCCCAGTAGGTGAGTGTCTGGCCACTACACCACCATAGTTTTAGAGGTACAGGTCCGCTTCTAACTTAAACATTGGTGGATTCACACACTAGTGTAGACAATTTGTGCTAAATAAAAAGATTTACAATGTTATTCCCTTCCCTAATTCCAAAATTAGGCACTCTTCCGAATTCCGGTCCCAAATAGTTCTGCAGTGAATAAGTGATTAGGGTTAGGGTTAGCTATATAAAATTATTCACTGCAGAACTATTTGGGACCGGAATTCGGAAGAGTGCCCAAAATTATATTTGTAGCCTTCTCTAATAAAGGCAAATAATAGGTCTAGTGTCCTTGCTGCATTGGAAATTATAAAGAGTAGACCACTTATCTGGCAAAACTTAGTTTTTATATGGAGGACAAGGGAAAACATCCACTCATTATTTTCTAAGAATAAGGTTATGCCGGTCACGAGGCTTATTTATGCTGGAGTTAAGGTTATGCCGGTCACGAGGCTTATTTATGCTGGAGTTAAGGCTTATTTATGCTGGAGTTAAGGTTATGCCAGTCACAAGGCTTATTTATGCTGGAGTTAAGATTATGCCGGTTACAAGGCTTATTTATGCTGGAGTTTAAAAAAACGGTAAGTCTTTCGACGGAACAGCCTGATGTAACATGTACTGCTGATGTAAATTGACATACTGCATTGATAAAATGACATTTCTTAAATGAACAACCAACTGATATTTATGTAAAAGTTGTTACTAGTGCTGTTCTGCAGCAAGCTCTACAATGTATAGAGAGCTGTAGCATATTTCAGTGCCAGTAACAGCAGCACAATTTGTGCCATTTTTATTTTCATATGTAACTCATTCTCAGTACTACCACCATTAATGGTGCCCAACTGTAAACTGGAAGAACAAGACACTTTCGTTAGCTGCTTGTGACGTACGTCATTAATATCTACCATTTCTACTGTTTTGTGTTGCGGTTAGAATTGGTTTATAGAGCTGCAATTTTAATGCTTCCATCATATGCATAACTTTCTGACCTACACTCGTATTAAATAAAAGAAAACTAAATATGATGAAGTTTGCGTATTTGTTCTGTGTTTATGTATATGCCATCTGACTGGTAGAGACCCTGCCACTTGAATGTGAAGCTTGCACATATGCTAGGTCAAAGCATTATAAAGTGAGATGAGCAGCTCATTATTTCCTTACCACTTTTCAAGTAGTGAAAGTAAAAGACACATATACATACCTGGTTGTTTAGGGGTTAGTGAAACACAGTTTCACAATTCCCCTACAAAGTAGATGGTTCAAAATCAGCTGCAGGTGATTTGAAAGCTGAGCAGTTTGGAACTAACTGAACACACACTGAGGTGCACTGGGTATATATTTGTATAGCACCTGAGGGAGTGGTCACTGCCATGCCAGGCACCTTTATGTCCCATAACAATTCCTGGTACACATTTTAGGCTGGGAGCCTGGTTAAATGTTAAAACATCTCCCCCCCCCCCCCCCCCCCCCCCCCGGGCTGCGTGGTCTCGAGGTATGGTCCACCTCGAGTGCTGGAGGCCCCGGGTTCAAGCCCCGTGAGGACCAGGATGTTTTTCACGTGGACTTCTAGTAATAAAATTTCCCCTGGTCTCTGGGTAATGAGATCGGACGCCCAGGTGTATTCTTGCGCACGTAAAAAATCCCTTGGCAGTTGGAAATCGAAAAAGAGTAGCCTAATGGCGCTGCCCGGGCAAAATTTTGAGTTAAAAATCTACCCAAAGCATTTCAGAATCCTCGCTGGTGCTACGGAGTTCGTGCACTGAGCTGAGTTTCTCCAGACTCAGGTTTGAGTTAGGAGGAAAACGGAGCACTTATGGGTTGCACCCGTGTGCCGTGATGTTGATCCATTGACTAAACTAAAACATCCGCCTCAATGGGGATTTGAACACATAACCACCAGGCTTACAGGTAAGCATTTTAGCCACTGCACCTCCACAGCACCCATGCCCATGGTAAGTAAAGAATAACATTACATAATGAACATTTGTGTGGTAATAAAATACCACACAATATGTAATGGATAACTGTGGGGTAATAAAGTACCACATAATGGACAAATGTGTTGTAGTTGTTAAGAGTCACACACACTGGAAGGTGGCTGTAAAGTACCTCACAATGGACAAAGATGTAAAATGTAGCAAATGTGGCTGTAGCACAACAAAGAGACAAATGTATAGTTTTTGAAGAGTCCCACAATGAACACATGTGTGGCTGCAAAGTACCATTCAGTGGAGTGTTCCTTCAACAAGGCATTTTCATAATTTGTAGATGTCTACACCTTTTCATTTTTCTTCTGTCTAATGTGTCTATATCTGTGATGTCTATGCCTTCTGATCGTATGTTATGAGTGCTAATCAATACCTGTGAATTAATGTATCCTGTGACTTCAATGGCTTCAGAAGTTTCTTAGCGATTTATGTCTGTGGTGGTATACTTTAACACAAGTGCCTTATCAAATGAATGCGAACACGATTCACAGTCCCGCATACCATGTTTGAAACACAGCTGCAGGCGATTTGGATTTGAAGAAGACTGCCTTGGTTGATTTTCATACAATCGTATGAGCATCGGTCGTTCAGAAAGCAATGGCAAACTACTGAATGTAAACTTGCCTAGTAAATCACAAACAGCTAAAAATGCTGGGGCTGACTGCGACATCTTGTAAAGGACATGCAATTAATTTTGGCCTGGCAGATCAAGCGCACACACACACACCTCCCTCCCCCCACCACTGATCTCTCTCTCTCTCGCTACCAGTAGGTAGGTGGCAAACCTTATTTTCAAAGGTCAAGTAGTGTGAGTGAATGACTCATAATAGGTTAAGTCCCTACTGTGTATTCATATTATTATGTCCACTGCTACATGAATTCAACATGGATAATACAGAGCATGCAATTGCTGTGTTAAAGACGGGTGATTGGAAGGGCCAGATGTAAGACGACCATGCATCCCTGTTTGTAGCCCTTTGAAAATAAAAGTTTGTTCACTCATTAGCTCTTCCGAATAGAACAAGAAACAAAAGCAAGAGGACATCATCAATCACAAAGTACAGCTTATGTCACGTCATCTGAGTCACTGCTTTCATCCCCAAACTGCTCCTCCTCAAGATAAGAACTGGTCAGAGTTCTTGCTTGTGAAGCAGCCAATATGGCTATGCTTTTTGTGAAGTTCATGCTGTGAAGAACTGAGGGTAGACTGCTATCAGTAACTCTCTTACCGTTCTCATCTTTGTCTCTGACAAACTCAATCCTGCTACTTTCTGAAGTAATACATTTTCCCTGAGAAAGACCTGTCTGTGTTTTTAAGTCCAAGTCATGGTTTGAAGAGTCACAAGAACACTGGTCACTTAAACCACTACTATGGTAAGAGGAAGCTGGTTCACAGGAACTTGTTGACTCGTCTCTATAATGCTCCGTCTCATGCGCTGAAGATTTCAATCCCTTCCCTAATGTATTACAAGTTATGCTTTGTGTTTTCCTGTCTAACTGCATAGGAGAGAACATGCTAAGATCACTTTCTATTGATTGTTCTTCACCAGGTATCATTGGCTCCCCTTCTGATGCTGGTACAAGGTTGGTTTCTATCTGCTGCTGCTGTTGCTGCTGCTGTGTATTTGCTGCACATACTGGCTGCAGCTTCTCTGTAGCACAACCATCCTCATTTTGTATCAAGGTTTCAGTACTTTCTTCTAGACCACCTCCACATGGCTGTCCCTGGTTCACCTCCTCGTCTGGGAGAGGTTCTCCTCTAGCTCTGGCCAATGCTCGTTCTTCTCTTGCCTTCTGAGATATGGCTCTGTGGCCAACAACTGTTTGTAGTTCCTGTCTGAATCTTTTGATCGCTTCTTTGTCCTCTTGTTGTTTTGCCTGCAGGTGAAAAGAGAAGTGATTCAGTCATCATAAACACAATCAATTGAGATCTTAAATTAATCACTGTCAATGTTTTTTTTTTTTTTGCGTTCGCTCATTTCGAACTTAAACATAGTCCATACATGTGCTGTTACTACTAGTGCACTGGACTTGGATTGAGGGCCTGTGATCCATTTGGAGATAAATGATAGAAGAAGAAATACACTTGGAAATACTGAATATGCTCAGACCAAATGTAAGAGAACACATGAAGCAATGGTTGGGGTTCACAAGAAAGAACCCACCAAACATGCCTCGTTGTTTGGAACTGACAGAGATCACGAACACTCTGCTGTCCAGATTGCAGGGAAATGAGATGATGACTGATTTGTTTACTTCAAGAGTACCTTTGACATTATCAGAGACAGAAATCGACAGACACATTGGAAAGGCAGCTATGACCATTTCCAGGCTAACTAAAAGAGTTTGGGAGAATAATAGACTAACAGAGCATACAAAAGTTCAAGTATATAAAGCTTGTGTTGTTAGCACACTATGGGGGTCTGAATCATGGACCTTGTACTCACGACAAGAAAGAAAGTTGAATTCCTTCCATATGAGATGTCTGAGACGTATCCTGGGCATATCATGGATAGACTACATAAGAAACAAAGACGTGCTTGAAAGAGTGGATATTACCACAATGCACTCCCTTCTCAAGCCTCCAGTGGCTGGGCCATGTATCTCGAATAGAGGATGAACGTATTCCCAAAGATCTCCTATACGGAGAACTAGCCACAGGAAAGAGGCCAACCGGAAGACCCCAAATGCGATATAGGGATGTGTGTAAACAAGATATGAAAACCCTGGGCATAGACCCAGACACGTGGGAAAGAGTTGCAACAGATAGATGTTCCTGGAGAAGAGATGTACGAAACAGACTGGTGCTCTTTGAGCGCAATCTGATCCAACAAACTGAGGATAGGCGGCACAGGCATAAAATGCAGTAACTTACTGCGGGACTGCCTCGTTTTACAGATGCGGAAACTGTGACAGAGATTGTCACTCTCGCATTGGACTGTACCTCCCCAGCGGCACAACTCTATAGTCTTTCAGGACTGAAAGAGGCCTACTACTACTACTGATTATAAATAAGTAAGCATTTATTAAATCTCATTATAACTGAAAGCTACCTGGTATAAGACAAACACACCTGTTGGATTTAGCTGTGAGCAGGCATGAATGTGGAAGTCACAGTGGCTAGCACGCTTACTTAAGGCCCGGTGGTTATGTGTTTGAAATCCCTGCTGAGGCAGATTTATGTTTTAACTGACCTCTCAGGTCAACCCAGTCTACAATGGATTCTAGGAAAAGTCACAGGAAGTAAAAGTAGCAGGTATGATATTGACCGTATCACCAATCAATTCCAATTCCAATTTTCAAAACAAAAATTGCAAATTCGGTCTCTTACAACCTACCTCATCAGCTTTGGTTATTGTTGAGATCTGTGGTTTTTGTGGGTATTTTTACCCTGTTTCTTTTCTTGTGCGCTCTTACAAGTGAGTCCTATCTCGGACTGGTTATGTAAGCGTTTGTGTCTGTGACGTCAGTTGGGGGATTGGTTGGCGAGCTGTCCTTTGTATCCATCTCCTCTGTTGGTTTATTTGGTTAGTGAAGGCTGCTGGTTCGTCTGGCTTGACTGGCTGCAGTCTTTATAAGGACTTTTTATTTGGTCTTATTGCCTCCTTTTTTTGTGTATTGTCTGTAGCAGCTTTTCAATGTTTTCATTTTCTTCTTTGCGCAATATCTCTTCCCTCTCCCTTTTGAATTTCTTGCGCCTGTTTTCTACTTTGAGTCTTGTGCATTCCTTTTCATCTTATCTCATCTCATCGTGTTCCTCTTGTACCTTGCGGTGTCGAGGTGAAGTATAAACTTTGTGAGAGTGCCCGATTATGGGCTTCATATATCGACATTCCCATGGACTTTGCTATTCCCTTCGTCCAACGTTTACGTGGTCGACCTCTTCCTCTGTTTCCATCTGGTCTGTACATCATTGCTTGTTGTGGTATGCTGTTCTTTTTGAATGTAGTATTCTGCTTTCCCGAGTTCCTCCAGTCTTGCCGATTCTAGTCACTCCTCCAGGGTAAGTGCAGGTGGGTACACTGTGCCGCCGTCACTCTCCTCTCCTATGATTTCTTCAGAGGTCTGGTGGTAAATCAGTTTCCTCTTGGATTTCTTGGGTGTCGTGGTTGGGCTGTAGGCTTTAGCTTGTGGGTCTGGCTCGGTCTTTTGTAGGGTTTCATCTTGCGGCTTTTCTGTGATCTTTTCCTTAGCTTCATCTGGTTTGTTTTGGGTTATTTCCATATCAGCTTTCAGCAGCTCTCTCTCCGCTTTAATTGTGCGTATCATTTCTTCGTTTTCCTTCTTCATCTTGGCCATATGTTCCACTTCTTGCCTGATGTTTTGCTGTATCTCCTTTATTTCATCATGCAGCTTTTCATTGTCGCTGTTTGGTGTTGGTGCTTGAAGTACCATGACTTGTTTTTGATAACTCATCAATCTGGCTTTGTAGTTGAGGTCTTTCCGCTTGCGAAATGCTCGTGGCTGTCTTGCACCTCCGCATTGCGTCCTTATATGGTGTCTTTGTGGTAATGGCGATCTTTAAGATGTCTCAGTGTCTTTGGAGGTACGGACAGCCCAAGTATCTTGCCCCATGCTTGCCCAGGCAGTTGGCGCACTTTCTCTTGTTGTTGGGTGCTCAGAAGTCCATGTCCAGCTTGGCCAGCAGACACTCCTTGAAGGAGTGGTGATCTGCGCAGTACCGGCAGATTTCCGTCTTACTGCGACATGTTGCTCTGTTGTGACCAGCCCTCTGCCATCTGGAACATTGAGTGATCCTTGGTATGAATCCTTCAGGCTGTTGTGTTTTCTGGTTTATTGATACTTGACTAGGTATCTCACTGCCCTCAGTCGCCACCACCGCCAGCATAGTAGGAATGTTGGAGTACATCAGGATCCGCTCCCCCTTCAAGACTCTGATGTGGAGATTTTCTTCTTGCAGCTGCTTCATGATTTGTTCGTCTGACAGCTCCACTTGACAACCCATCTGACTATATGTGAGTCGGTGTTTCCAACTCTGGTGTCTTTCTCCTCCTTCTTCTCAGCTGTCTTGGCTATTGTCTGTGGTGGGCAGTCATCAATCTCCCTCGTGGTGGCTTCAGTAGTGACTGTAGTTTCAGGTTCTTTGCAGCTCGCAGGCACTCTCTCCACAGTCATCTTCTTGACAGTCTTGTCAGCTCCCACGCTGCATATCTTGAATGCCACGTGTCTTTTGGTGTTCATACAACGTGCCATTTTCCCCCTTACCAGGCTTCTTGACTTGTTCAGATGACTTGTCTTGATAGTGCTCGCAAATGCAAATCATGACCAATCAATTTCCTATTGGTCTATAAAAATATGGGACAAGTACCATATACCCAATACACTTTAAAATGTAGAAAAGGGTCCAGAAGCACCAGAAAGAAGGCATGAATGTATCAGTGGATAGCTCTGACACACAACCAGTGTGCCATTGGAAAATTCAGTATCCACGCCCTGCAAACATGTCCTGGGAGGGATGGAGCTCGTATAAGTTTGCCCTGCGAGCTGTCAGTTCTTAATAACCAAAAGTAATCTAGCAAGAAATTTCAGTTACAGAAATGAATGTAAACAATTTTTATCAGATGTATATAATATAAACAATATATGCATATGGCACAGTATTAGTGGCACATAATGCAACAGACCTACAACAATTGTTGGACATTGTAGTAACAGAGAGTGCACAGAAAGGGCTCCTTGAATATCAACAAAACAGTAACAATGGTGACAACAAAGAAAATGGTAACACCAAAATGTGACATAGAAATAGAAGGGAAAATTCTTAACCAAGTGGATAATTTTAAATACCTAGGAGCTTTTATAACATCAGATGGAAGATGTACAACAGAAATTAAGAGCAGAATAGGGCAGGCAAAAGGCATTTCAGAAAATGAAGAGTATCTTATGCAATAATTCACTATCAATTAATGTAAGAAAGAGAGTGCTAAAATGCTATATAGAACCAGTTTTGCTATATGGCAGTGAATCTTGGAATGTAAATGAACAAATTAAGAAGAAATTAGAAGCAACACAGATGTGGTTCCTGAGACGAATGTTGAGAATTCCTTGGACTGCTGAGTAACTAACAACAACTGCCTGAAACAGGCTAATGAAACTAGAACACTATATACAACAATAAGAAAGAGGCAAACAGCTTTCTTTAGTCATGTGATGAGAAGAGAGACATTGGAGAACATTGTGACAACTGGAAAGATCGAGGGGAAGAGAGGCAGAGACAGACCAAGAAAAATGATGCTGGATGGATTGAGACAGGGAGTGCCTGACATGGTTGTAAAGAATAATTTCAAAATGCCATGAACTAATTAACAGCAAAAAAACCTTACAAGCTCAGAAAGGGTCTTCTTCTTCTTCTTCTTTCCGGAGTGTTTTTTCAGATGTGATTGCGGTGTGTCTGTTATGCGCCCTTGGGCCAAAACCCGTAGGCCAACACAACCGGCTTTTGCGTGCTTTTTTGACAAGGTAGCATTCCTGGGAGACTCTCACTATTTGCAGTACCGTCCACAACCTAGGTGGCCAAGTTGGAACGGTCGAAGACAACGGTCGTCCCTCAAAGGAAGGCAGGGACAGTCCATAGCATTTTCCGCCATCCAAGGTTGCTTCCATAGTTGCAGGGCCGACACATAGCGCCCTGGTGCTGGGCTCACCGAGGGAATCGTCACGTCCTGCTCATGGCAGCTTTAAATCCTCACTTCAATATATTGGGCTTTCCTTCACCACGGGCCATTCCCGCACAAACCAGACCAGTCTGCAGACGGTATCCACTCAGTGAGTTTTCGGTTCGGACATGTGCTTGTCTTTGCACCTATCAGAGCTGTTCCAGGCACGACGGACATTCGGAAAACTACCTAGTCAGAGCTGTTCCAAATAAGAGCGGCATTCGGAAACTGGGTAGTCAGAGCTGTTCCTAGCATGAGAGACATTCGGACAAGACGTTTCACTCGGACGTAAATGCGTAGTGCCAATTTTTATTTTGCCACCCGTAGGACGGCACTTCCGGCTTCGGCGGGCATTTTTTTATGAGGTTAGCCTTCCTCGGGTTTCAAGGCACGTTAGACTTATTGTTGTGATGCCGCCCACATCTCAGCTGGTCAAGATAGAACGAACGGTCAACGACATCATGGTCAACCCTCAAGGGAAGGCAGGGGCAGACCATGGGCATTCCCTCGCTATCCAAGGAGGCTTCCATAATTGCAGAGCCGGCACATATAGCTCCGAGTCTGGGCTCACCCGAGGAGTTGCCACGTCCTGCTCATGGCTGCTTCAGTTCCTCACTTCCATGTGTTGGGCATCTCGCTTGCCATTGATCGCTAAAGCACACACCAGGAACGGTCAGACTGCGGGTGACATCCACTCGGTAAGCTTTTGCTTTTGACTTCGGACCATGCAATAGGTTCTCTAGCCGTGCGTTCCATTTCGCGTCATTGAGAGACGTCCTTCCACTTTTGTCTACACTCTCTATGAGTTAGATACAGACAGTTTCCGTAACCATTTCATTCGACTGTGGCACTTTTCTGACTTTTTGTATTCGCTAGCGAGGTAGGCTACATGTGCTGCCGGCTCAGCACTTTACCTTTGTGCAGCAGTGAACGAGAAACGGCCAGGCCCTCTCATCCAGGAATCCCTCATATCCCCCAGCTGAGAGCCTTCGAACATGTATCAGACCTGAGCATGTAGCTTGCTCAGTATCTCACCTCTATTTTTCGGTAGGTGGGTATCGGCCTGGCTCTCAGATCCGAGGGTTTGTGGCTTCGAGGCGTTCAGCCACAGCCCTTGACAGAGAGCCTTAGAGTATTGTCCGGACCAAGGTCTTCTGCCTTCGTGTACCTGATTTAATCTTTTGACTGCTATCCTCAGTCTACCTGCAGAGCAGCAGGTTGTGTCTCTCTTAGTCTGGCCCCTATCCCATAAGCTGTCTGATATGTAGTTTTCATCCATCGGCAAGCAGATGGGGTAAATGGGACACGCAAGCTCCCCCACCACGGCAAGGTGGAGACACATCGGGGGAGAGAAAGGGTCTTAGGTGAGAGAATCAACAACTTCAATGCACTGGGTTTTACCCCATATGATCTAGTGCAGTGTTTCCCAACGTGGGGCCCACGCCCCACAGGGGGGCAATTCGAATGTTCAGGGGGGGGGGGGGGGCAATTCGATTGTTCAAGGGGGGGGGGGGCGGCAATTAGATTGTTAAGGGGAGCAATTCGAAAATGGACTCGTCCAGAGTTTAAGTTAACTGTATGGCGACTCTCAGTCGCTACTAGAGCTGGGTAAATGTCCAGTATAAGTCAGATCTGTCCGCCATGATAGTAGCCGTGATTTCATTGTTAGACGTTAGAGGCGAACTACTGGTTATAATTGGCTGGCACTAAGTATTTTGCGCTATTTGTTCTGAATGGTGCGAAATGCTTAGTGTCGGGATTTCAGTTTCTGCAGTGTTTCGCAGTAACGCTCAGCATTCACCGTTGGTGTTAATTTGAAATAAGCGACCATTAAATTGTTGTAAGAGTCTCGTTGTTTTAAAACATATATGCATAGTATAAATATAAATGATATATAAATGGTATGTAAATTCAATTGGTAATTTTTATTAATTTCAGTTTTAGAAGCATCATTTTCCAGAAAAATTTGTCAAATGAAAAAGTATGTTTTTTTTTTTTTTTGTGGTGGGGTAAATGTGCCATACATATTTAAATATGCATTTTTAGTCTACGTTTACTCCAGTTCATATTATTTTTTAAGTTTTTAATTGATCTTATATTTATTTATTTCAGCCCATAGTGAAATGAGCGGTGCAAGCAAGAAAACAATTTGTCAGTATTCGGAGGAATATTTAAAATTTGGTTTCATACCCGCTGTCCACGATGAACGGTCACCTTTTTGTCTTTTATGCCAACAATGCTTGACCAACGAATCAATGAAACGAGGTCATCTTGAGGCACATTTGAAGGCGAAACATAATGCTCATATTAATTCAGATTTGAATTACTTTCAAACTTTAAAGAACAGTTTTGAAAAAAAGAGTAACATTAAAGTCTCTATTTACTGCTCATAATGCAACTATCAATCGATTTCTTGAGGCTAGTTATCACATTTCATTACTCATCGCTAAATCTGGGAAAAGTCATACTATAGGGGAGAATTTAATCAAACCATCAATATCAGCATTTATTAAAACGGTTCTGGAAAAAGATGACAAGACTTTAAAGCTATGCCACAAAGTAACAATACTTTTAGCAGAATAATAGACGAAATGAGTGAGGATATTGAAATGCAACTTGTTGAAAAGCTGAAAACAAGAAAATTCTCGGTGCAAATGGATGAATCAACTATGAGAGACAATGAGGCCGTACTTATAACTAACATAAGATGTATTGATAAAGGTAATTTTGTTGAAGAAATGATGTTCTGTAAATCATTAGAAAGCACCACTACCTCCAAAGATATATATATAGAAAGCTAAAAAATTACTTAGATGTCAATAATATCCATCCATCATGTGCCGTGCCGGAAAGCGTGGGTGGTCATGACTCGCCATTTCACTCGATCACCAGAGTCGTGGATCAGCTCACTGTTCCTGTCTCGACCATGCTATGTGGCCAAGTCATCCAGATATTTACTTCTTTGTCTTCCCCTTGGTCTGTTCCCTTCGATCTTGCCAGTTGTCACCAAGTTCTCCAATTCATTTCTTCTCATAACATGTCCAAAAAATTTTGACTGTCTACATCTAATTTCTCTAATCAATTTACAATTTTCATTTATTTCCTGTAGTACTTGGTCATTGGTTTTTCTGTCTGTCCATTCTCCTCAGAAATCAAATTTCTACAGCCATCAGATGTTTTTCAGCTTGACTGCTCATTGTCCAATAAATAATATACCAATGACTGCTCATTGTCCAATAATATACCAATGAAAACTATAACATCTTGTGCTGCAGATGGTGCTCCTAATATGATGGGGAAGAAAATGGTTGCTTAAAATTGATGAAAGATGGGAATCCAGAAATGCTTCTTGTGCATTGTGTTATTCACAGGGAAAACCTGGTAGCTAAAAATATTTCGCCTGTTCTAAATGAAGTACTAAATTTAGTTATAAAGTGTATCAATGCCGTTAAAGCTAGTACCAAATGTGAACGACTCTTCAAGTTATTTTGTGAATAACAAAATGAAGACCATGTGTGACATACTTCACATTGAAGTAAGATGGCTTTCGAAAGGAAACTGCTTGAAAAGATTTATGGAACTATTTGATACTCTTAGTGATTTTGTAAGCCACAAACCTGAAATGAAAAATCTGTTAACGGTCCATGGTAAGGCATTTGTGAGCTATTTAGCCCTTATCTTTGAAAAACTAAATATATTAATTAAACAACTTCAAGGAACAAATAAAACTCTTGTCGATGCAAAAGCGAAGATATTTGGTTTCATTACCTTTATTGAATTATGTCAGACATATATTTACAACAAAAATTTTGTAAAGTTTCATTGGCTCCAAAAATGTGAAGTGACTGATACCACTAGGCCTATATATGTTATTGTCGATCATCTGGAAATTTTATCGGCTGATTTAAAAGAAAGATTTTCTGATTTGAAACAAATTGATTTCCCAACTTGGATGATGCAGCCAATGTTAGTGGATTTGTCTGATATTTCAAATATGCAGTATCAAGAAGAACTCGCAGAAATGCAAAATCATGAGTCAATTAAAACTGTATTTAATATAAAAGTAGCGATGGCATGGCTTTGTGAGGAAACCGAAATCAAATATCCAAATGCAACCAAATGTGCAAGAGAACTATTGTTACCGTTTCCATCTTCATATTTAGCTGAATGCGGATTTAGTGCCATAAATGATTTGCTGCTAAAAAAACAACAACCGGGGAGACTTAAGACTGAAGTTAACTAAATTGGAACCTGACATAAAATCTCTTTGCAGCAAGCATATAGTGCAAGGATTTCACTAAATTTAAATAATAAATAACTACTAATAATTAAGATAATATAGAAAAATTTTCATTAAAATTATTTTGTACTTGAATTTCAGTTCTCAGTTATATGTTTTGAAAATTTTACTCAACTGTGTTTGCTCAGTAATTTCCTAGTGATTTATTCCTAAAACCTATTATTCAAGTTTCTTTAGTGAACATTTCGATTTTTGATTAAAAATTATGTATATGTTTTTTTTTTGTTTTTTTTTTTGGGTGGGGGGGGGGGGGGGGGGGGGGATAATAATTTTAGAAAGGCTTAGGTGGGGCATAGCACAAAAAAGGTTGGGAAACACTGATCTAGTGTCTCTGCGGAACAGCAAGCCACCTGCTGAGAGCTTGGCACACAACGTAAACTCTGTAGCTCCAGCTGTAACCGTCCGAGGTCCCCGGAAAAATTGCACACGTGGTCTGATTGATGCAGTCTGACAACTGAACCAGGACTTTCAGCACAATTCAGACGGCTTGACCACTTTGGATAGAGACACCCAAATTACCAACTCAGAAGGCTTGAATAAGTAAAACTAGTAATGACCAGATACCAAGCAGCTTTGCAAATTAACATGTATAAAAGAGATATACAATGTCTGAGCAAGATAAAGCAATTACAAAATACTACTGAAGGCAACTGCAGTGCTAGAAATAAAATAAAAATCTCACCTTATGCTCGGTACTGTATAGGCGTTTTGATTCGGGATAATCTACTTCTTCGTCTGTGTCCACAACTGCTTCAAATACCTAGAAGGAATTATTTCATAAAATGTTACTGAACAATCTGCGATTAGAACAGCTAGCATGCATTCTCTTAAAAATGCTAAAGATGACTGAGCTCCTGTGAATTAATCCAGAGAGCAGTTAAATCTGATTTTAGTAATAGTAATACAATTAACTATCATCAGCATCATGTGCCATGCTGATAAGCACAGGCAGTCATGTTTCGCCATCTCACTCGATCACCAGAGTCGTGGATCAGCTCAGTGTTTTTGTCTCGACCATACCACATGGTCAAGCCAACCAGGTATTTACTTCTCTGCCTCCCTCTTGTTCTCTTCCCCTCGGTCTTGCCAGTTGTCACCAAGTTCTCCAATTTATTTATTCTCATAAATTGACCAAAAAAGTTTGACTGTCTTCGTCTAATTTCTCTAATAAATTTACGATTTTTATTTGTTTCTTGTAGGACTTGGTGTAATTATAAACATTCATTAACTGGTGGCTGCATAGAGCAGGTCTAAATTTGTATGACATAATTACTAATAAGGAGCTTAGGGAGAGAACTTGACAAGATTCCATTGGATTAAGAGGTGAGAGAAAGATGCTGGTAATGAACAGGACACGTGCTGAGAATATTAGAACTAGAAAGTCCTTTCAATGTAAGGCAAACAAAATAGAGGGAGAACTAAAACACAAGGAAAAGAGAACTAGAAACAGTATATATGAATGTCAATGACTTCAAATCCCCAGAACAGTGTCTGGCATTTAAATGACAAGGCAGGAGAAAGGTGGCCACATCTCTTCTCAGTCTCATGGCTAAGATCTGATGATCATAGTCCATAATAGACAATAAAATTGTAGCTGAAAGAAACCAGGAACATCTATAAGTCATCAAAGTGAAGGGTTAACATTATTAAATAACATTCATATAATTAGAAGAATACAGAAGTAACATTTAAGACACACTAGATAACAGAAAAATGTAAATCTGCAGGAATGTCAAGTTGGCTTAGTGCCACAGCAGTTTCTTCTGTCAGTAAGATTAGATTTTGTTTTCGATGATACATGGCTTGTGTCCAGAGACTTCAAATTTGTGAAGGTCTCAGTGACTCAAATGTATGGCATCAGCCTCTAACTAACAAAGTACTGAATTCACACCCAACTAAGGGCAATATTTGCAATGTAAAAATCAATGGTAAAGGTCCCTTTTACACGCCTAATGTGCATTAGTCATGTGGATCAAGACCCATATTTTCACAGACCAAATATGTGCAATGTGCACTATGAAAATGTCTTGGGAGTTGTAAATTGTAAAATGTAAACTAGACAGGTCTGCTTATGTCTTGGGAGTTATAAATTGTGAAATGTAAACTAGACAGGTCTGCTTTCTCTGGCAAATGTTTAAAAATGAATATATAATAGAATTGTGGGGGATTATGGTGTCCCCACATTAGAATCCTTGTCAGTGGTGCAGTATTTTTGCATTTAAATGAGATTCATCTTGTGTGAACTGTAGGAGATTGGAGACTTAATAGGCATTGTTACAATCAGTTGCAGGTAGTCAGTGGACCCAATCAATTCTTCTTCTTCATCATCCTCCATCTTAAATTCCTTCTTCTCAACTTTTCCACCTCCTTGCTCTTCTTCTTATTCCTCATAAACATCTGGACTCAGACCTCCTCGTTAATGACTCCAATAAAAGTGGTAGTTCATTTCAGACTCATGACATCCCAATACATATTTCGATGGAAGGAAACTGGTTGATGCCATACTGGTTTATTTCATTTCTGTAAGTCTGGTATGACTGTAGTAGATGTAGTACTGTAGTAGTCCAGGAGAGCGCCCTGGTCATCCACTGCACCTGTATTCGTCTCCAGTCGTTTTGACTTGTCTTGCCACTGGACTCAGATGGACTCAGGCGAGAGAGTGAGGTCGACGAATTGCGCAACTCTTCCTCACTTTAATCCAATTCATCGCGCAAGTCATTCTTCATCCAACTTCATGTATCACCTTCAAGCCCTGTGGTGATGGGTGAGCGGCGAAGCGGCAGGCGTGAGTATGCTGGCAGTCATAGTCGCAGATCTGCGGCTCAGGCCTTATGGTTGTCTTCTACTGACCGGAGCAGCAGTGAGATTCGGCAGCCCCCTGAGTGACTGAGCAGCCCTCTATAAGAAAGCACTGCACATCTCCATGGCATGAAGAAGAGGCTAGAAAAGGTGCCCTAAACATTGTCTGCTCCACCATTACCTAACCAGCTAGCCGCGGTTGGTGGGTACCCTACACTGTGGTTGACATACAAAGTAAAAACAGGTAAAAGCTAAAAGAGCTAACCATATTCCTTTGACAATCGGAACTTGGAATGCACGCACCCTACTTGATAGAGATGGCGCGTCAGGCCCAGAGAGATGAACAGCACTGATTGGGAGAGAGCTGGGCAGATACAACATCGACATTGCAGCCTTGAGCGAGACACGACTTGCAGAAGAAGGCCAAATCTGTGAAGTAGGTGCCGGCTACACATTTTTCTGGAGTGGAAGGAAAAGTGAGGAAAGACGCCAACCAGGTGTGGGATTTGCCATTAAGTCGGCCCTGGTTGGCAAACTAGCTGAATTTCCGAAGGCTATAAATGACAACGTCAAAAACACGAAGACCTGCACAACGTATTAACATCTGTTCCCAAAGGAGACAAACTTATACTCCTTGGGGACTTCAATGCCAGAATAGGCAAGGACACCGCCTCTTGGAGTGGTGTTATTAGAAAGTACGGAATTGGAAATTGTAACAGCAATGGGCTCCTCCTCCTTCAGACCTGTGCCGAACACGATCTTCTGATCACCAAGACAATTTTCCGTCTTCCCAGGAGAAATAGGACATCATGGATACACCCTCGCTCGAAACACTGGCACCTCATTGACTATGTCATCGTCAGGAGGACAGACAAGACGTTCGGGTGACAAAATCCATGTGTGGTGCTGAATGTTGAACAGACCTTCGTCTCATTATCTCGAAAATAAACATACACATCAAACCACAACGGTATAATCAAGGGGTAGAAATGCAAAACAAAACTAACTGTCACCCACCTAAACAGCAAAAAAATACAGCTGTCATTTGAAAACATGCTGGAAGACCGCCTCAAGCCAAATGCTGCAGCTAAACAGGATGCAGAAACAGAGTGGAGAGCCCTAAAGGACATAATTTACAACACTTCTGTGGAAATCCTGGGTCCAGACCCCGAAAGCATAAAGACTGGTTTGATAAAAATTCTGAAGACATCAACCAATTGCTGGCCGAGAAACATCTTCTCCTCATGGCACATTTGAATGACCCAAAGTTAATGTCAAAAAAAGATACCTTCAATAACATTCGCAGAGTAGTGCAGCAGAAACTTCGGCACATGCAGGACTCCTGGCTGAGAAACAAAGCTGATGAAATTCAAGGCTTTGCTGACATGATATGAAAAACTTCTATGACTCACTATCTACGATCCTCCATCACCAGGCATAGTTCCCCTCCTCAGTGTAGATGGGGGAACATTGGTCACCGATAAGAAAGAAATCCTTCAACGCTGGGCAGAGCATTTCAGCAAAATCTTAAATGCAACTTCCTTTTTCGATGATGAAACCATCAAATGCCTTCCTCAAGTTCCCACTAATGATACACTTGATGACCTGCCAACCATAGTGGAACTATACAAAGCCACCCAGCAACTTTCCAGTGGAAAGGCGCCTGGTCCTGACTCCATCCCAGCAGAGATATACAGGACAGGTGGACCGGTCCTAATAGAGCAGCTTCACCAGTTTTTACAAACATATGGGTGAACGAGACCATGCCACAAGATTTCAAGGATGCGTCAATAGTCCACCTTTACAAATGTAAAGGAAACCAACAATCCTGTGACAACCACCGATTCTCAATTGCCTCACGGCCCATCTTGATCAAGGTCTTCTTCCTGAGAGTCAATGTGGCTTCAGAAAAGATCGAGGAACTGTTGACATGATTTTCGCTGCAAGGCAGCTGCAAGAGAAATGTCAGGAACAGAACTCTGAAATATTCTCCACTTTCATTGACCGTACCAAGGCTTTTGATACAGTCAGCAGAGAAGGACTGTGGAAGATTATGGACAAATATGGCTGTCCACAAAAGTTTGTCCAAATAGCGCGGCTATTTCATGATGGTATGCAGGCAAGAGTACAGGAAAATGGTGAACTGTCTGAGCCCTTTCCTGTCACCAATGGAGTGAGGCAAGGATGTTCAGCCTCATGTTTTCAGCTATGCTGACGAATGCCTTCGAGAACAATGACATTGGAATAGACATCAACTACCGCATGGATGGAAAGTTGTTCAATCTCAGGAGGCTGAAAGCCAAAACCAAAACCAACAGCGACACCGTCAAAGAACTACTGTTTGCTGATGATTGCGCTCTATATGCCAACTCAGAGGCAGACATGCAACACAATGTTTCAGCTTTCTTATGTGCTTGTGCCAACTTTGGGCTCAATATCAACTTGGAGAAGACTAAAGTTATGTACTGTGCCGAATATCAAGATGAACGGTCATAGACTAGGTGTTGTGGACAAATTCACCTATCTTGGCAGCACTGTGTCACAAGCTGCCACAATTGGCAGACTGTACAAGAATGTATGGGACAGAACTGGAATAAGCCTGCAAACAAAGATAAAAGTCTACAAAGCAGTTGTATTATCCACACTGCTATATGCTTGTGAACCCTGGACTGTTTATCAGCGACACACTAGGAAATTAAACCACTTCCACATAGTCTGCCTTAGGAAGCTATTGAAGATTAAATGGCAAGACAAGATCCCAGACACTGAAGTTCTAGAAAAAGCGTCCATGCCCAGTATCCACACTCTACTAATGAAATATCAGATTCGCTGGGCTGGTCACTTAACTCGTATACCAGATCACAGGCTCAATAAAAAAAATTTTTATGCCGAGCTGCATTGTGGTAAACGCTCCCAAGGCGGCCAGAGGAAACGCTTTAAAGACACTCTGAAAAACTCACTGAAAGCTTTTGGAATTCATCTTGACACCTGGAAGACTGCCGCTAATGACCATAATTTGTGGCGTACATCATTACATAAGGGTGCAGTCACTTGTGAAGCAGCCAGGACTGCAAGAGCTGTGAAGAAAAGGCTGGACAGAAAAACCACTGCAGGAGATCCCTCCTCCTGGAATGTTAAGCTTTCTTTGCCCACATTGTCAAAGAACATTTCAAGCCAAAATAGGCCTTATCAGCTATCTTAGAACTCACGGCTCCATACTCTCAACCCCATTGGATGAAATGAATGGTCATCATCATTCTTGATGGACAAACAGTAGTCCAGCAAAGGTTACTGCCCCACACACACACACAAAGGTCCAACAAACCAATCTTTGAATCAGTAAGTGTCTTGTGTATGATAAAATAAAAAATCTACACTGTCTGCTTGCCAATAATTGAATCTCACCTGGTCAACAATTACTGGATCTTCTGCTTGGACCACAATAACTTTTGTCTGTGTTGACTGGGTCACATCACGGTTAACCTCCTTCACAAAAGTATTAGTTGTTCTATCTGTTAAGATTTGGATGTTCTTGTTAATTTTATGTCTGTTAACATAATTTTATAACACAGAAAAACAAAACTTAACATACTGTTATTTGCAAGTTATGTATAGAATTAAAACCAATATTATTGTGGTTTGGTCACAATATGAAACATGAAGGTGTATTACTAAAAATACCAGAGGACAAGATCCAGGGCGAGAGAAAAGGAAGACATCCTAAAGGAAAAAAATACACATCACACAGGGTGTTAGTTTTTTTTTTCTTCCAGATTCAGTTTGAAAGAAGAACAAAATGTGAGGTGCTCAATAACATGGAACAGAATTCGTACCTGTTTCTGTTCTTTGACAAAGATGCTTGACACTTTCTTCATAACAACCTCTGCAAGACTCCAGACTTGACTTAATTGTCCTCAGGATGTCTTCCCACACTACTCTGTCACCTTCACTAATTGTCCTGATCTCTGTAATTTGTCCTTTATCTTCACCTGCTAGGCTATACTGCTCTTTGTCAACTTTGTCTTCAAGACTCATTGACAGATTTCTAGTTCTGCAAAATCAAATGTTCTAATAAGCAAGTTGCTAATTTATAACTGATCTAAAGTTTTGTACAACATAGTCCCAATAAACACGCCACTTCTGTGTAAGATGCTAACACAAAAAAGGTTAGTTGCATATCCTTTACAAGATGTTGCAGTCAACACCAGTATTTTGTGGCTGTTTGTGACTTCTTGGAAAGTTTATGTTAAGTAGTTTACCATTGCATTCTGAACTTCTTCTGTGTTCGTCCGGAATGTTGTTTTAGACGTAATTGTGTTGTGCCTGTTTATAGCAGAGCTGCGATATTTGAACCTTTTGGCCGAAACATCAGACTTCTTCAGGCATTTGTTGGCCGGGTTACCTTCCTGGGGCATTCTGAACGACCAGCACTCATATCATTGTATGAAAACCAACGCATGGCGGTCTGCTGCCAAATCACCTGCAGATTTGTTTTGAAAGCGGTATGCCAGGATTACAAATTGCGTCCACAACCCCTTCGCCACAGAGCTGGCACTTGCTTATTAAAGATATGCCTTTATGTGAGTGGAGAAAACTTGAGGTTATAAAAATATGTTTACTTGCCAGGCCTGGTCATGCTTTAATTTCACTAACAGTCAGAATGTCCCCAGAAAATACTGCGTTTAGATGAGAAACTCTAAATACTAATGCAGATAGCAGACTGCTGTGTTAATTACCACGTACCAGTATAAGGCTTTCTACCTCAGTTCCAGCTGTAGTTAAGATAACAGATGTCCCATGGCAGAAACTGCTGTTGGGGCATGAAGTGTTGGGCCATCACATATTCTAGGCTATAACATAGGGTGGCTAGTCCCCTTCCTTTTTGCCTTTCCTTCCCAGACAATTCCCAGGAAATTCTTAAAACTGTCTGTATCCGTTTGTATGAGACTGGACTGAACCCAGAGAGTAGTGGTATGAAAGTACATTCCTGCCTCTGCTGGGGATTGAATTCAGATCACTGCCTTGGCAGGCAAAGCAACTAACCATTATACCATGATGGCTTACCTAGCTAATGTAAGCATTCCAAATTATAAACTGATGTACTTACATTTGTTGCAATGATTGTAAATAATTGCTCTAATAAGCTGATGTACTTACATTTGTAACAATGACTGTAAATCATGGCTTACCTAGCAACAATAAGTATTCCAAATAAATAAACTGATGCACTTACATCTGTAGCAATGATTGTAAATGATGGCTCACCTAGCTACAGTATTCCAAATAATAAACTGATGCATTTACATCTGTAGCAATGATTGTAAATGATGGCTCACCTAGCTACAGTAATCCAAATAATAAACTGATGCATTTACATCTGTAGCAATGATTGTAAATGATGGCTCACCTAGCTACAGTAATCCAAATAATAAACTGATGCATTTACATCTGTAGCAATGACTGTAAATGATGGCTCACCTAGCTACAGTATTCCAAATAATAAACTGATGCATTTACATCCGTAGCAATGACTGTAAATCATGGCTTACCTAGCTACAGTATTCCAAATAATAAACTGATGCATTTACATTTGTAGCAATGATTGTAAATCATGGCTCACCTAGCTACAGTAAGTAGTCTAAATAATAAACTGATGTACTTACATTTGTAGCAATGACTGTAAATGAAGATCAAGGCTATTCACACACACATAAAGGTTGTAAGTTTGACTTGGATGCATGTGCTTTGATTTCTGCAATTTCCTTGGAGCCGGAGCTACGTCAGATTGATGGAATGCTCTGGAGAATGTGTATGACTGCTTCAGCAAAGTCACTGCTCTTTTAATTGCCTTTCCTGACATTTCAGTGCATTCTCTTGTGGCTTCATATGGGTTAACAGTTTTGTCTTGTGAAAAAAAACACAGAAAACACTTAATTAAAGTATTGGAAAAAGGGATTAAATGTGAGAGGACTTCACTGTATTCTCACTGGCTCATTCTCTCTCCGCATAACATAAAGCCACCTGCCAAGAGCATCGCACAAAGGATGGAACTCTGTACTCCAGTGATGACCCATTATGGTCTTCAGGAAGACTGCACTCATAGTCAAAAAATCTAATCCATGGCCTTCAAAGTGCAAGGTAAACGGCAAGACCAGTATGCCATAGAGAGTTATTGTCTTAAAATGTCATCTTGTTTCTGTACTACTTTGAATTCACTGACAAAAGTCAGTCATATCTGTTCTTTAAATCTGTCATTTTCTAGACACAGTATCACTTCATTTTGTCTCTATTATTTATGTTACGTTAGTAAAATAGGAAAGTGTTAAAGCTAACGCTGGAATTTCTAGCAACATCTTATTTATGTATCTGTTGATGACTGGCATCTTGCCATCTTGACAGACGATAGTTTGTAAAATGGAGTTATACCTCTCCATAACACAAAGCCTGGGCTGTAGAGACCATGTGTTCCTCATGCAGCACGATCCCTCTCTCGGCCTGTCTAGTTTATTCCAGAGGAAAGGTAACACCAATAGGTCTGGAACAAGACAAGCTGCAGAAGCTGTCATATCAGCAAAGCAATGTACTAACTGTCTGCTATCATAGCTTCCATCCTAGACCAGTTGCCGACCAAGGCTTCAGGCCCGGTCTGCTCTGCCATGACATTTAATCTTTGGGTTGCATTTCCTCGCACTAGGGTAAGGCATGTACCCTCCCAATTATGCTCCTCCACCCAAAGCTGTTGGCACAATGTGACATGTCAGGTTTGGTGAGCACCACCCAACATTCGGCGCTGTCTGTTGATAGTTAATATTGAATCGACATCATAGCACTGTGACCACACCCAGAGATGCTCCACCTACCTTCCTCACTAATTGTGCAGGGTGCAGATGCTCATCATTTCAGTAACATACTTGTACTGGTTGCAAACACTTCAGACTTGTCCCACCAAAATCCCTCTTGCTATAAACAAATCTGTACTGGATTGGACGCTGTTGACAATGAAATAACTAATATTCGAGAAGACACAATACAGATAGCAACATCAACAATGGTTTAGGCACACACCCAGATGAACTACTATTACTCACTTTCTTGCAACTGGTACTTTTAGTGTTGGAACTCTTCGCTGGCTGCTGAGATGGGGACGGAGCGCTTATGGGAATGCCCCGAATGCTGTGATGTCGGTTCCTAAATCAATCAATCAATCATACTCACTTTCTGTGATCTTTTCCCCTCTCAACCTGAGCATCGCTTTAATCATTGTCACCACTAGTAAAACATGGAGTTGTGCTAGCATAATGGTTAGCATACTCACCTGCTTCTCTGATAGCCCTAGGTGCAAATCCCTTTCAAGGTAGAGATTTTTTGGTGACCACATGGCACAAGCCATCTGTGGTAGAGCAGTGGCTGATCTGATGGTCACGGGTACAAATTAGCATTAAGATGTATTTTTTTAATTGATCTGGGTTCTGAGGTAAACCCTGTCTAAAATGGGTACCAAGAAATATCTTGAGAAGAACAGGTGACCAGCATGATACTGACATCACCCTTGGAGTGTCGACTTGTCTATAAAAATATGGGCTGACATCATATACCCAATATACCTCAAGGCATATATAAGGGTCTTTTACTCACTTCCATTGTTTACAGAGTTCTGGATCACACTGATCAAATAAATACTAGAACATGTTACAATACTAACTACATCACCTCTCAATTAGCATTTGGTATTGTAAAAAAGTGCCTCCTATCAAACAGATGTCAATTACCTCTGAGGTTCTCAGGATAGAAACACAAGGCCAGTCGTCTTACAAACCCAGAAAGATACACACTCAGCAGTCCCACAGATCTCTGTTAACAAATAAAGATTTCAAATGTTCACCACTGGGAACCTCTGTCTGTTTATTCTATATAAACAGATAAAAAGAATAAGAAGAAAGTCCTATAGCAGGAACATGCTGTAGTTATGCGAAATGCTAGGACCATCACAATTTTTAGACCTGAGTGCACAGAGGAATAGGTGTCCAGTCTTTTGCCTCAAATAGTGAGTAGCAAGTACAGGCATTGAACCCTTGCCGATTGTGCTCATGCTACTGTCAGCATAATGTCTTAACCATTACACCAAAGCACCCACTATAAAATGATAAAGAAATAGCTAATTCCACAGCAGATACTGTTGTAAGGGTGTGAACTGTTTGACTACCATGCATGTCATAAGAGGCTATTAATGAGGGTTGGTGTTGAGTTGGCTATATCAATCTGTATACAACTTTAGCTACACACAATTCAACCAACCATGATCAAGCTGAAGACAAGGAAACAAGAATAAGTCAGCCAAGAACAAAGGAGGTTTTCCTAGAAGAGGTAAGACACGATGCACAGAAAACTGCATGGAGTCTGGATCGCGGACTACCTCCCTTCACATAGGAAATTTCCAGAATTGGCACCTGGAATGTTAGAACTATGTGTGAATTGGGAAAGACAGCGCAGGTGATAGAAGAAATGAAATATTACAAGAAAGCAATTTGGGATTATGCGAAACAAGATGGAACAGAACAAGAAAAAAGCTTCTAAAATCAGGTGAAACAATGCTGTTCTCAGGCCATACATATGAAAATGCCAAAGTTCCTCACATCTCCTTTCTTCTTCTTCTTCTTCTTTTCGTTCATCCGGAGTGTTTTTTCAGATGTGATTGCGGTGTGTCTGTTATGCGCCCTTGGGCCGAAACCCGTAGGCCAACACATCGACTTTAGCGTGCATTTTTGACCAGGTAGCATTCCTGGGAGACTCTCACTTTTGTGGCGCCATCTGCAACCATGCTGGCCAAGGTGGAACGGTCGAATACAACGGTCATCCCTCAAAGGAAGGCAGGGACAGTCCATCGCATTTTCCGCCATCCAAGGTTGCTTCCATAGTTGCAGGGCCGACACATAAAGCCCTGGATCTGGGCTCACCGAGGGAGATCGTCACGTCCTGCTCATGGCTGCTTTAAATCCTCACTTCAATATATTGGTCATTTCGTTTCCCCGGGTCATTCCCGCACAAACCAGACAGGTTTGCAGACGGCATCCACTCAGCGAGTTTTCGGACATGTGCTTGTCGTTGCGCCCATCAGAGCTTTTCCAGGCTCAACAGACATTCGGAAAACTACCCAGTCAGAGCTGTTCCGAACAAGAGCGGCATTCGAAAACTAGGTAGTCAGAGCTGTTCCTAGCACGAGAGACATTCGGACGAGACATTTCACTCGGACGTAATTGCGTAGTGTCAATTTTTAGTTTGCCACCCGTAGGACGACACTTCCGACCTCCAGCGGGCATTTTTTAATGAGGTTAGCCATCCTCTGGTTTCGAGGCACGTTGGACTGTTGTGATAGAACGACGAACGACATCGTGGTCGGCCCTCAAGGGAAGGCAGGGGCAGACCATGAGCATTCCCTCGCTATCCAAGGAGGCTTCCATAATTGCAGAGCCGGCACATATTGCTCTGTGACTGGGCTCACCCGAGGAGTTGCCACGTCCTGCTCATGGCTGCTTTAGTTCCTCACTTCCATGTGTTGGGCAACTCGTTTGCCACTGATCGCTCAAGCACACACCAGGGACGGTCAGACTGCAAGCGACACCCACGCTTTTGACTTCGGACCACGCAATAGGTTCGCTCGCCGTGCGTTCCATTTTGCGGCATTGAGACGTTCTTCCACTTTTGTCTACACTCTCTATGAGTTAGATACAGTTTTCGCAGCCAGTTTCTTCGACTGGGGCACTTTTTGACTTTTTGTACTCGCTCACGAGGTAGGCTACTTGTGCTGCTGGATCAGCACCTTACCTTCGTGCAGCGGTGAACGAGAAACGGCCTGGCCTCGCATCCGGGAATCTCTCATATCCCCCAGCTGAGAGCCTTCGAACTTCTATCAGACCTGAGCATGTAGCTTGCTCAGTATCATGCCTTTATTTTTCGAGAGATGGCTATCGGCCCGGCTCTCAGGTCCGAGGGTTTGTGGCTTAGAGGCATTCAGCCACAACCCTCGACAGGGAGCCTTTAGTGTTTTGTCCGGACCAAGAACTTCTGCCTTCGTGCGCCTGATTTAAATTTTGGACTGCTATCCTCAGTCTCACCTGCAGAGCAGCAGGTTGTGTCTCTCTTAGTCTGGTCCCTATCCCATATGCTGTCCGATATGTAGTTTTTCACCCATCGGCAAGCACATGGGGTCGATGGGACACGCAAGCTCCCCCACCACGGCAAGGTGGAGACACATCGGGGGAGACATCTCCTTTCAAAGATCTTTACAGCATCACAAGCAGTACGGAGGTGACTAGCTCCCTTCCTCCCCACCTTTCAGTTTTGTTTCTCAGAGAAATTTCTACATTCCATTTTACATGACTGGACCAACCCTGTTGCCATTTGAGGTTAGTAAAACAATAACCTATTTCAATCGAGGACTGGACTAGCTCTTAGAACAAGTCTACATTAATAGGATAGAAATGCACTTTTGTGTGCATTAAAAATAAGATAAGTAATCCCATGACATAAGCTGCATGGAAATATACTTATACTTGGTCACTGTATTATATTTTTCCTTACAAGAGAATCTCTACTACCTTTCCTTATTGGAAAGATTAATGATACCTATTTTCAATACTGACATTTTTAAATACAATCTAAACATCAACAAAAATTGCCCCATAAACAGCATAATGACTTAGAAACTAAAATACTTTGGCCAGATTAAACATCGCAGTGGCTTGGAAAGAGCAGTGTTGGAAGGCATGGTTCCTGGAAGAGGAAGGGTCGACTAGCATGAAGATGGGCGCAGGACATTGTAGACACATAGGGCATGAGTATGCTTAACCCTACCAGACCTGAGACCCTAACCCTAACTGTCCCCTATACCTGCACTCCTGAGCATTAAAGAGAAAAAACCAACATGATGTAAAAAAATGTTAGTTACATGCAAACAAGTGGTTAGAATAAGATGTAACTTGGAGACATTGTAGAAAATAGGTCTACCTTTCATCTAGCGCTGATATTCCACCTTTGTGTGCCAATTCAGTCTGAATAAACCAAAGTATCGATCACCTGTTGGACTGTGAAAAGCCTAGACCTACTTCGCTTTCTTGTTGAAGTGCTTGGTTCATCAATCGCTCATTTCATTGTGAATTTGCATAAATTTTTCGCGTTAATCCACACAAAATCAATTCAAACCTATGGGGGCAGACATTTGCAATGGCTAAACATGAGTTTTGACCACGATTGGTTGGTTATGTTTAGTTTGTGAAGCATATTTATCACGAAATAGGCAAAATGCCGAAAATTAGGGACAGCAGTATAGCGGCAGATTCAGAAATTTCCGAAAATTGGTACAGCGGTCTGGTAGGGTTAAGACAGGAGGTGTGAAACTTTTAGCAGGCCATGATAAGCACTGTGTGAAACTTTTAGCAGGCCATAATAAGCACAACTTTCTGCAAAAGACCTACTACATTTTGAAATTTCAAGGCCAGGAAAAATACAGAGCTGCATGAAATCAGGAAAAACATAATTTCTCAATACAGGATGAATCCAGAGCTGCATGCAGTCAGAACACAAACATCCTTTCTCAACAGGGTACATATCCAGAGCTGCGTGCAGTGAGAAAAAATTCCTGCTCTTTAAGGGACAGATCAAGAATTGCATGCAGTCAAAGAAATCCTTGCCCAATAGGGTACAAATCCATACCTGCATGCAATTGCTTGCTTGCTTGTGTTCGTTGGCTTGAGCTCCAACGCGAAGTCCTGTATTGGATGAAGGCATCCTGTTGTCCAACATCAGTGTGGTGTCATACAGGACCTGAGGTTTGCGTGAGTATCCGTTGTCCCATGTCTGGCTTATTGGTGTGCAGACTGGTGGTTCCTCGCCGTACAGGCAGACACTCTCTGACTTCGGAGGAATCGGCGATCCTACTGACTTTAGTCAGGACCCCGAAGGGACCTGTTGCCCAGAACGCTAGACGAGGACGCATCAATAGGTCTTGGCCAGTATATAACCCGGCCCTGGTGCATTGGAAACACCTCTGCGTCCCTGCATGCAATTAAAACACACCCTTCTTTAATTATGGGTCAAATCCAGAGCTGTATGCAGTTGGAATAAATCCTTTCTCAATATGGTACAAATTGAGAGCTGCGTGCAGGAAGAACAAATCCTTTCTCAATAGGGCACAAACGCAGAGCTGCAAACAGTCAGAAATAATCCTTTTACATTACAGGACTTATCCCAGCTTTAGCTAATGTCTAGTAGATCTGGGCGAAGATAACTTTTGAGCACATCACAGATTACATTCTCTGCCATCGTCACATCAAAGTTTAACTGCTATGGATTTCCAGCATTTTCTATCCATGATGGTATAGGCTGACATCCTCTTTTCAGTCCATCTTTAGATTATCTTCCCACTTAAACAGTTGTTTTCCACTTACATGTTGGCCTCCTATTTTTCCCCTCTCACATGATTTTCACCTGGATATTGTTATGGCCTGAGTAGCAGGATAGGGGGTATCCCTTATCAAAGGAGGAATAAGGCACCTCTTTCCCTGTGCTAGTCTACAAGACACTCTTGGGAAAGGGAATTTAGCCCACCAATAAGTGCAATGTGAAACCACAGGAGCAGGTCTGTGACTGAGCTTGAAAGCAGTCAATAGATAGTTGTTGTTTACGCTCCCAAATTCACAATAGTAGCAAAGATCACACATTGAGAACACCTGATAATAGTACAACTAGAAGGCCCACAGAGCAAATGAAACAGGGAAGCCTAAAAACACATTGAGAAAATAATTAGAGACAGAGATGAATAATATGGAGAGGACAAGGCTGGAGAAGATGTCTGATGTGTGATTTTTAAATTAAAAACAAAGATTATGTTTCAAAGCTTTCTGAGACCAAAAGAGTTAATTCTATTTCAAAATACCTGTTCATAGTGCATGACTTCATGAGTACACTAACATACAAATAAATAACATGTTCACTTACACTCAGTTCCAAAGGAGATAAGGATCTATGATGTGCACCCATGTGAACCTCCATATTTACATCACCTTTGGTGCTGTCAGCATCACCTGCACTTCCAACATCTGCTAAGTGTAGATGGACACCTTCTGTGGGATCTAGGCTACTGTCACTTCTCTTCATATCTTCCAGTGTGCTAAAATCTGAATCCGCACATATCATTGGAATGCTGCCAGCATGTAAGGAGAATCATTTGCTGATGCAATGAATAATTAGCAAACTAGTCAGGAATTGTGTGGAAGCTGGGGAGATGTGGTTTTATAGAAGAATGATGAGAACACCGTGGATGGATAAAAGGAGTAATGAAGATATCTTGAAAGAAGTTGACTCACAATGACACTGGTTACTCACATCAGAAGATGACAGTCCACATTCTAGAGGTATGTTATGAGAAGGAGGTAGTTACAGTACATCATGACAATGACCAAGTTGGAGGAGGTGGTGAGGCAGGGGAGGCAGAGTCAAAAGACGGTGAACAGCTTGACATCATGGCATGGAGAAACATCAGTATCAGAAATGAATTATAGAACACGAGACAGAAGGTTGTGGACAGACATGATCACTAGTGCCACTTCTGGACTAAGAGAAGAAGATACAATGTATGACAAATTTCTAGAAACATACGAGGAACATCGTATTATACACCAAAGTTGTGGAAGAATATTAGGATAAAACTCTAAGCCTTTGAAAGCAATGGGTTAATATAGACTAACAAGGACCACTGGTCAGTATATAGGGAGTCTCCGTAGCGAAGACTCGGGCTCCGAAAGTTGTGGGTTTGATTCCGGGCTGCGTCCTTCGGTTCACGAGTGCATTTTTACTGAGATTCCTGGGGTCGTCGCTGGAGCTACAGAGTTCGTGCTTTATGCGACGCTTTCTGCTCTGCAGAAAGAGACTGAGCCATATGGGATAAAACCCAGTGCAATGAAGTCGACTCTGTCAACTTTTAAGCGACTGGTCAGTATTGAAACGATGAATGTTTCTTCAATTTAGTATTACTCTAGAATACAGAAGAATTGTGTCTAAGGGAATTGAGAAAAAGCAATTGAACTGTAGAGTGATTACCTGCATGCATGTGTTCTAGGAAGCATCTATGAAAGCATGGAGAGGAATAAATCAGGAGAGGGAGACTAGTGAAATAAGGAATCAACATTAACAGTATGTCAATAAATGTAGGTGGGTTATGGTTCACCATCTCAAACAATCACCAGTCTTGGATCAAACATGTGTTCTTGTTCTGATTATGTCATGTGACCGGGCCAACCAGGTATTCAACTCAGTGTTTTCCTCTTGCTTTATTTCTATCAAGTTTCCAAGCTGACAACAACTTTTCAAGTTTGTTTCTCCTCATAATGTAGTTTACCAATAATGGTGACACAATGAGGGAAATTAAAAGACGAATATCTAATGCTCTTCAAAATCTAAAACAACTGAATGAACTGTGGCTTGGGACAGATATACCTATACAAATTTGATTTTTAAGAGTATACATCTTTCCCATTGGAACATACGCCTGTGAGACCTGGACTAAACAAGCTGAACAGCGCATAAATACCTTTGAATATAAATGTTATAGACAGGTTCTAAGAATATCTTGGATACAGAAAAGAACAAATGCATCCATATGACAAGAGCGGAATATTGCAGAACGTTGAAAAAAGAAAAAGAAAAGTGAAATATTTTGGTCACTTGAAACGTCATGAAAGTTTGGAGAGAATAATAATGGAGGGGTAAATGCCCAGGAAGAGAGGAAAAGGAAGACCAAAGAGAAGATGGGTGCAGGTTGTAGCAGATGATCTCCAGATGGGTGTATAGGACACGGGACATCTTGCTTATGATCGAGAAGTTTTCCGTAAGGAGCAGGCTTCTACAAAGGACATGCTACTGAATGAATGTAGTTTCCAAGTTGACACTAACTTTTCAAGTTTACTTCTCCTCATAATGTGCCCATAAAATCTTAACTATCTACATCTAATTTCTCAAATTAACTAAGAAATAAGATGAAGAATATTCTCTACAATATATCTTTGGTAATCAAGGTGAGAAAAAGAGTTCTTAAGAGCTATATCGATCCAATTCTAATGCACAAGGGGAATCATTGACAATTAGCATACAAGTGAGGAATTACGTGGAAGCTGCAGAGATGTGGTTTGATACAAGCAGTATGAGAACACTGTAGATGGATAGAAAGAGTAATAAAGATATCTTGAAAAAGTTAACTCACAAAGAGAACTGGTTACTAGTATTAGACTTAGGCCACATTCTTTGGGCATATGAGAAGGAGAAAACTGGTGTACATTGTGACAACAGGAATGTTGGAAGGTAGGAGAGGCAGGGAGAGACCAAGAGAGCTGATGCTGGATAATTAGACATCATGGCATGGAGGAACATCAGTATCAGAAGTGACTGGTATTAGATGAGACAGAAGGCTGTGGACAGACATGATCACCAACACAACAGTTTTTGTACTATAAAAATCATGAAAGAGACTTCCAGTTCTAATTCCGATTTTTCAAAACAAAAATTCCAAATTCGGTTTCGTTCAACCTGCCTCCTCAGCTTTGATTATTGTTGAGATCCGTGGTTTTTGTGGGTATTTTTATCCTGTTTCTTGTCTTGTGCGCTCTTACGAGTGAGTGCTAACTCAGACTGGTTACATAAGCGTTTGTGTCTGTGACGTCAGCTGGGGGATTCGTCGGCGGCTGTCCTTTGTTCCCGTCTCCTCTGGTGGTTTCTTTTGTTAATGAAGGCCCCTGGCTGGTATGGCTTGACTAGTTGCAGTCCTTGTAAGGACTTTTTATTTGGTCTTATTGCCTCCTTTTTTGTGTATTGTCTGTAGCAGCTTTTCGATGTTTTCATTTCCTTGTTTGTGCAATATCTCTTCCCTCTCCCTTTCGAATTTCTTGCGTCTGTTTTCTACTTCGAATCTTTTGCATTCCTCTTGCCTATAGTATTCTGCTTGCCTGAGTTCCTCCATTCTTGCCAATTCTAGGCACTCCTCCACGGTAAGTGGAAGTGGGTACTCTGTGCCGCCATCACTCTCCTCCCCTATAATTTCTTTAGAGGTCTGGTGGTATATCGGTTTCCTCTTGGATTTCTTGGGTGTCGTGGTTGGGCTGCTGGTTTTAGCTTGCGGTTCCGGCTCGGTCTTTTGTTGGCTTTCATCTTGCGGCTTTTTTGTGATCTTTTCCTTGGATTCAGCTGGTTTGTTTTAGGTTAGATCCATTTTTAGCATTTCTCTCTCCGCTTTGATGTCTCGTAGAATCTCTTCATTCTTCTTTTGTTGTCTGTACCATATGTTCCATCTCTTGTTTGATGTTTTGCTGGATCTCCTTTATTTCAGCAAGCAGATTCTCACTGTCGCTGGTTGGTGTTGGTATTTGTAGTAGCTTGACTTGTTTCTTTAACTCGTCTATCTGGCTTTGTAGTTGAGATCTTTCCGCTTGTGAGATGCACGTGGCTGTCTCGCACCTCCGCAATGCGTCCTTATATGGTGTCTTTGTGGTAATGGCGATCTTTAACACGTCTCTATGTTTTTGGAGGTACGGACAGCCCAAGTATCTTGCTCCATGCTTGCCTAGGCAGTTAGCGAACTTTCTCTTGTTGTTGGGTGCTCGGAGGTCCCAGCGGACACTCCTTGAAGGCGTGGTGATCGGCACAGTTTTGGCAGATTTCCGTCTTATTGCGGCATATTGTTCTGCTGTGGCCGGCCCTCTGACATATTGAACATTGAGTGATTCTTGGTATGAATCTTTCAGGTTGTTGTTTTCTGGTTTATTGTTATCAGGCTTAGTAACTCGCTGCCCTCAGTCGTCACCACCGCCAGCGTCGTAAGGATCTTTGAGTACACCAGATTTCGTTCCGCCTTCAAGATTCAGATGTGGAGATTCTCTTCTTGTAGCTGCTTTAGGATTTCTTAGTCTGACAGCTCCACTTGAATACGCTTGACAACTCATCTGACTGTCGTCAAGTCGGTGTTTCCGACTGGTGTCTTTCTCCTCCTTCGTCTCAGCTGTCTTGGCTATTGTCTGTGGTGAGCAGTCATCAATCTTCCTCGTGGTGGCTTCAGTAGTGACTGTAGTTTCAGGTTCTTTGCAGCTCGCAGGCAGGCTCTCCATGTTCGTCTTCTTGACAGTCTTGTCGGCTCCCACACTGCACATCTTGGATGTCGTGTCTTTTGGTGTTCTTGCCATATTCCATTTTCCCCCTCATCAGGTTGCTTGACTTGTTCAGGTGACTTATCTTGTTAGCACTCGCAGTTGCGAATGAATGCACGATGAACGACGACGAAACACAACCTGTCATGACAAAAGACGACGATGAAAGAGATATATACTTGTAACATTATATACTCTTAATTCTTTCTATTTATAATGAGACCTCTAGAACAAGGATACGCTCTCAACATTTTGGTGACCCATTTCTTAACTTCTTGCGTGACATGTATGTTTTCTGAAAACATGACCTCCCTCAAAACAGGACACAGTTGATCAGAAGAGGGAGAAGCACTTGTCGTACCACTTCTGGATGCCACATGATGTTGATTTGCTCTGTGCATGAAAAGAAGAAAAGCCATTAGCACAAGCAAGATATTATGGGAGTCTCTCTTTTTCCCTTATCTTAATGAGAGAGAGAGAGTGAGAGGGAGAGAGCAAAAGAGTGAGAGAGAGAGTGAGAGAGAGAGAGAGAGAGAGAGAGAGAGAGAGAGAGAGAGAGAGACAGCAGAGAGAGACAGAGACAGAGAGAGACAGAGACAGAGACAGAGAGTGAGAGAGAGAGAGAGCAAGAACAACACATGGATACCAGACAAGCAGACAGAAAGTGATCATCCTCAAGTGCCTTGCTGACTGGCATGAGTGATCATGCTTCCACACATCTTGTGATCTCCAACAGTTTGCATCAATTTGTCTGCTGACACCTTTATGTGCCATGACAAAAGGCTGTCAAGAATATTCTCTGGAAGTCTTTTTCAATCTCTTTCCAAAAATCTTTCTAGTTGTTAGAGCATGTTCAAGTTTATACTATTTTCATGATGTGGCAAAATGCTGATGTCCTCCTTTTTGATATTTGAGATAAGTTGTCTTTGTGTCTGAGCCTCCTTCAAATCACTTAGATTACTCATTTTGGCTGTCCATGAAGTTTTCAGCATTCTTCTGTAAAACTACACCCCTGACGCCTTGTTTACTAATTGTCTGGATCCCCAGTGGCATAGTGGTTGGTGCACTTGCCTATCAAGCCAGTTGTCCAGATGAATTCTCCAGCAGAGGCAGCACTATTTTTTCTGGCCAATATGGCTCTGGGGTCCACCTAGTCTCATATAGATCTTCTTCTTCTTTCGTTCGCTTGAATTATGTCTATCACTGCAATGTTGTCTCTTGTATGAATTTAACTGTCTTTTTTAGTTCACACAGCGGTCTATAGAGTTTATCTTCCACTGTCGTCTCTCTAGGCCAGAAGGTTTGCCTAGATATGTTATATTTTGGCCAGTCTTGGAGTATGTGCTCTGCTGTCTGCGACGCCAATCCACATGTGCACATGGCTGTTTCACCAATCTTGAATTTTGTATACATGTGATTGCGTAATCTTTCTCATACAGATCATCATCATCATCATCATGGGCCATGCCGGTATGCACGGGCGGTCATATTTTGCCATCTCACTCAATCACCAGTCATGTATCAGCTCAGTGTTTTTGTCTCAACCATACAACGTGGCCAAGCCATCCCGGTATTTACTTCTTTGCCCTCCCTTTGCTCTCTTCCCCTCGATCTTGCCAGTTGTCACCAAGTTCTCCAATTTATTTCTTCTCATAACATGACCAAAAAATTGTGACTGTCTACATCTAATTTCTCTAATCAGTTTACGGTTTTCATTTGTTTCTTGTAGGACTTGGTAAATGATTTTCTGTCTGTCCATGGTATTTGTTGCATTTTCCTCAGAAACCACATTTCCACAGCCATCAGATGTTTTTCAGCTTGTCTGCTCACTGTCCACGCCTCACATCCATACAAAAGCACAGGTTCTATGTAGCAACTCAACACTCTTTTTCTCATTGCAAATGACATCTTTTTACTGGTCAGAATGTTTTTCATCTTGCAACAGGCTGCCTTCGCCATGGCAATTCGTGTTCTAATCTCTTCAAGGCATCTCCCATCAAATGTTATGACTGTTCCGAGATAACTACCGATTCACTTGTTTAAGAAATTCCCATTTACTTGTATATTATATTGTGGTATTTCCTTCTTCTTATAGATGGGTACCGGACAATTTTCAGAATGTTCTAGGAATTGTCTGAAAGGAAAGGTGACAAAGATGTGAACTGGTCACCCCATCTCATATGCCACAGCCTGGATATACGTGAATACTCAACTTTTCACATACCAATGACAGTTTCTGCTATGAAAGTATCTTTACCTGTTTACTAATTCTCCAGGTTTCACAGACAGAGTGTGACATAAAGATAGAAGTGGGAACAATATAGTGTGACATTAGAGAAAGGGGTGAGAGAACAATGAAACAGGTATTCAAAACAGCTAAAGAGAAGGATCCAGTGGCTTCTTTGGAAAGCCCAAATTCCAGAAATCAAGACCTTCAGCAGATAAACAATAACACCAAACTGTCTCTATATAAGCCCTAAATCTAGAAAGGATGAGGGAAGGGTAAATCATCCACATCTCGTTTAAACAGACCAAGTTCATCTCACAGTGGTGAATTGTTTGGATTTTTACCAAAATAAGAAAAAGGATGGCATACTCACCACTGATCCTGGGAAGTGGATCAGACATCTAACCCTCTCGGACAAGGGTAATAATAAACTAATTCATTATACAATATCTTAACATACGCTTATATCACAATTAAAACCTAGAATGGTTGAACAGATATTGTTTGTGTAAAAGCAATACACTACACACAAAGAAAAGGATATCTCACATTGTAAAACCTCTTGCAACCAATTCAGATTCTTTAATAAGCCTTAAGCATTTTCTTTCCAACTGTAGCAAATCCACAGATGTCATCACTACATCTTTAATGTCTCTGTCCTGTTTCTCCAGTTGAGAAAGGATCTGTGATTCAAGAAAAGCATACAGGTCAGCCAAGCAAAACTTGCCGAAGATTAAAAACAAAGCATCAACAGAGTGCACATCCCAACAATTGTGTTGCTTCAAGATGTGCTTTAGAATTGAGAATTTTGGTAATTCAGAACACGAGCTCAGTTGAGTTGAGTCAAGAACTGACATCACTGCACTTGGGGCATTCCCATAAGTGCTCAGTCCTCATCTTAAACAGCCAGGGAAGAGTTCCAATACATAAGCGGTGGTAGCATAGTGGCCAGACCTTCACCTACTGGCCCAGTGATCATGGGTTTAAATCAACATCAAGGCAGATTTTTACAACTGACCTGGGCTCCCAGGTCTATCCAGACTAAAATGGGTACCAGGAAATATCTTGGGAAACAAAGGTAGCTGGGCTGGGGTGAGACTGACCACATTACGCACCAAGAGCCGACTGGTCTATAAAAATATAGGTCTAGCACCATATGGCAGGTCTCCCTGGCCTAGAGGTTAACATCTTTCTCCGTAATCCCATATATTCTCGTGAGTAACGTAACCTGTGCGAGAATCGGTTGCGGTTCTCGCCACGTTGGTAACTTACGGAGTATGTGAGCCGGTCGCTCAGAAAGCAATGGCAAACTACTGAGCGTAATCTTGCCTAGTACAACAACCATCCATCCATCCATCATGTGCCATGCCGGTAAGCGTGGGCGGTCATGTTCTGCCATCTCACTCGATCAACAGAGTCGTGGATCAGTTCCGTGTTTTTGTCTCGACCATGCCACAAGGCCAAGCCATCCAGATACTTGTTTCTAGGTCTTCCCCTTGGTCTGTTCCCCTCGATCTTACCAGTTGTCACCAAGTTCTCCAAATCATTTCTTCTCATAACATGCCCAAAAAATTGTGACTGTCTACGTCTAATGTCTCTGATCAGTTTACGATCTTCATTTGTTTCTTGAAGGACTTGTTCATTGGTCTTTCTGGCTGTCCATGGTATTCTTTGCATTTTCCTCAGAAACCACATTTCTACAGCCATCAGATGTTTTTCAGCCTGGCTGCTCATTGTCCAAGCTTCACATCCATATAAAAGTACAGGTTCTATGTAGCATCTCAACACTCTTTTTCTCGTTTCAATTGACATCTTTTTATTGGTCAGTATGTTTTTCATCTTGCTAAAGGCTACTTTTGCCATGGCGATTCTTGTTCTAATCTCTTCAAGGCATCTCCCATCAGATGTTATTACTGTTCCGAGGTAATTGTACCTATTCACTTGTTGAAGAATATTCCCATTTACTTGTATATTACACTGTGGTATTTCGTTCTTCTTAGTGACGACCATAATCTGTGTCTTTTTACAATTTAATTCTAACCCTTGTTGTTCACTGTGTGTAACAACCGCATCTACTAAATGTTGCAGGTCCTGTTCATTGTCTGCAATCAAGACTGTATCATCTGCATATCTAATGTTATTGATGCATCGTCCCCCAATGTTGATTCCTTCCATATTTTCAATATTTCTGAAAATATTTTCACTGTACAGGGAAAACAGATCTGGAGACATTACACATCCCTGTCTCACACCTCTCTTAATAGGCTGATATTGGCTTACTTCATTATCAACTCTTATGGCAGCTTGTTGTTTCCAATATATGTTTTTTACAAGTCTAAGGTCTTTCCCATCAATTTGTAGTTCTTCAAGCATCCTTATCATGTTGACATGTCTCACTTTATCAAAAGCCTTTGTGTAGTCAATGAAGCAAAGGTGTAGATCTTTGTTTACTTCTATAGAACGTTCGATTACGGTTCTCAGTATATACACAGCATTTACTGTACCCTTGCCTACTACAAACCCACATTGTTCTTCTCCTATTTCAGGTTGTATTTTCCTCCTAACTCTTTGCATGATAATTCTTAGCAAAATCTTCGTGATGTGACTCATTATACTAATTGTTCGATGTTGACTGCAACGTCCTGTAAGGGATATGCAAAAAAACAAAATCAAAAAGCACCATATGCTCAATGTACCTTAAGTCATGTAAAGGGGTTGTTTACTTCACTGTTTTTACAGTTCACAACAAGGTAATATAATGGCTTTCTCCAGATCTACAAAATACAAACATTCTGCTGAAGACAAGCAGACAAATGATTGAAAGTATGATGTGTGTCAAAATGAATGGCCTTGATCTGTCTCTAAGGGCTGAAAAGTAGAGAAGAAGCATGCAAGAGGAAGACAATGTTACATGTGTATGGACAACATCAATAGATGTACTGGGAGAAGTCTGTATGAGTGCTTCATGAAGATGCAAGATAGAGGTTCTGGAGACTTCTTACAGTCCGCTTTCAATGTGGAGATGGCTCTTGATGATGATAAATGAGTAACAGAAACATAAAAAAATTTAAAATATAGAATGGTGTTGTCTTCAGTGTATATATCACCAATGGTCTGTCAAAATGGCAAGGTGCCAGCAGCAAATAAGAATTACCTTGTGTTGCAAATTTTTGTTTGGACTTGAGCCTCTCTCTCTCTCTCTCTGTGTGCGTATGCGTGCGTGTGTGCGTGCATGTGTGTGTGCGCATGCACGCGCATGCATGTGTGTGTGTGCTTCCGTGCATGCAAGAAAACTTAATCTTCACACCCTAGCCTATAAGATATAAAAGATAAATGGACGTATGAATACTGTATTTATGACCCATGTTACTGAAGTTTTAAAAAAAATTTAACCATTGCTTCTATGGCAAAGAATTTAGTGAGAAAATGTGTTTATATAATTAGATAATGAATGAATGAATGAATGAATGAATGAATGAATGAATGAATGAATGAATGAATGAATGAATGAATGAATGAATGAATGAACAAACGAACGAACGAATGAATGAATGAATTTTTTACCTAAGTTAACATTTTTAAAATTACCTTTTCAATGGTAAAGAAATTGTAGAAAAATATGTCTATGTAAATGCATTACTGTCATACAAGGCATCAGCATATTATAGCATCACTCCCTGGGTCATATAAATTTACCTGTTGGCATGCCCTATTCTTCAGAAGAATCAGAGGCCCAGGAACACACAGCACCCAGATCATGTTCAGCAGGATGAAACTGAGTGCATGTGAATAAGTGTACAGTCCGGATAGTACTTGTGGCATACAGCCAAGGAGTAACATCCACCATGATGACAGCTGATCCACAGGGCAGAGCATGTTGACAAGGATCAGGCTGGCTGTCATGAGGCTGAATAAGCAGAAATGGGTATTTAACAACGATAACACTGGCTGTCATGAGGCTGAATAAGGAGAAATGGGTATTTAACAACGATAACTCTGGTTATCAAGAGGCTGAATAAGCAGAAATGGGTATTTAACAACGATAACACTGGCTGTCATGAGGCTGAATAAGGAGACATAGGTAATCAACCAGATTAAGGCCGACTATCGAGAGGCTGAATAAGGAGATATGGGTAATTAACAAGCATCAGACTAGCTATCATGAGACTTACTAAGTAGAAACAGGTATTTAACTAAGACAACACTGGCTATCATGAGGCTGAACAAACAGACATCGGTAATTAACAAGGATCTGACTAGCTATCATGAAGACATTCTACCTGACGGAGGAGAAATTCATAGTTAACAAGGATCTGACTGGCTATCTGAGGCTGACAAGAAGACATAGGTCATGAATAATTAAGCAATTAACGAAGTTCTGGCTATCATAAGGCAGAAAATGGAGCAATAGATCATTAACAAGTCTCAGGCTGACCATAAAGAGGCTGTATAAGAAGAAATAAATCAGTATCAAGGAACTATCATGATTATCATAAAACTGAATAAATAGAAATAAGTAACAGCCTCATAAAATATCATATTTAAATGTTGATGCAGATTTCTCAATATTCTGGGTTCTGCATTATCAATATAACACTGGTAAATAAAGGACCCTTTTTCACACCTTCAGATGTAGTCAGTGTCTGGTGCTAGACATATTTTATATAGATCAATCGGCACTTCAGGGCTGATGTGCTCACTTTCATGTAGGTTGTTTTCACTTCTCAGGGCATTTTGCTAGGACCCATTTCAGACTGAGTCGACCCTGAAGTCTAGGTAAATTTTAAAAATACATCTCTATGTAAATTCATACCCATGACCACCGGACTAGTAGTCAAGCATCTAGCTATTACACTGCCACTGGATGATGATATTGTCTCATTGAAACATTTATCCTGGACAGCTGCAAATGTGGTTTCCAGCTACTGAAGAATAATTCATACATTCATTCATTCAGTAGCATGTCTTTTGCAGAACCTCGCTCCCATAACAACCTTCCAGAAAACTTCTCGGTCATAAGCAAGATGTCCCGCGTTCGATACACCCTGGAGATCATCTGCCACATACTGCACCCATCTTCTCTTTGGTCTTCCTCTTCCTCTCTTCCCGGGCATATATCCCTCCATGATTGTTCTCTCCAAACTTTCATGGCGTTTCAAGTGACCAAAATATTTCAATTTTCTTTGTTTTATCGACTTTAGTAGCCAACCAATCTTCAATAGTATGCACCATGCACAAGGGAATTTCCTATTTTATCAGCCTTATACAAGAAGGCTAGGTGTGCGATCCATTCTCCAAGGATCAGGTGGGTGTATGAATTCCTCTGGTTATCTTTTAAATTGTCCATTAGGAACCTATCAAGCCAGAGACAAGTATCATATTTCCAAGCTATTATATCATCCTAAGAGATTACAATTTTCATAAATAACCATATACTGTTCAAGTATTCACTTAAGTAACTTGTATTCACATAGTCATGCATTTACAAAATATACTAGTATATCATCAACATTAAGTGCTTTGCCGATTGGCATGGACGATCACACCTCTTCGCATTTTTCTAACTCCAACAGCATATATCAATTTGTGCGCTGACACCCTTCCTTGCCAGGACACAACATTGTCAAGAATTTTTTCTCTGTCTCTTGCTAGAAATCTGTCTAGTTATCACTACATGTTCCAGTGTTTCTCTTCTCATAAAGAGGCCAAAAATGCCAAATGCCTCTTTCTCAAGTTTGTGAAAAGCTTTTTTCTGTGCTTTAGCCACTTTCAAAACGTAATTTATTCAGTTTTGCTGTGTAAAGAATTTTCAGCATTTTTCTCCAAAAGCACATTTCCTAGGCCTCAAGGGATTTTTTTATTTCTTACTAATTATGCATGATTTACGGCCATATGTTAAAACTATGTAACATACAAGAATTCTTTTTCTAATCTCCAAAGATAGGGATTTATAGCATAAGATGATCATTTCATAAAATGCCATTTCTGCTTGTCTGAATCCATTTTTTATATCTGCAATACATCTTTCATCTGATGTCTATGTGCCTCGATGCTTGAATGTCTGTACCTGCTCCAAATTAATACCATTTACTTTAATTGTACATTTAGGCATTATCTGTTTCTTTGATATTATCATTACCTCTGACTTCCAATTCTTCAAGCCTAGGTTTTCACTGTCTACAACCGCTGTATCTATAATGTTATGAAACTCCTTTTGAGTTACTGCAGTCAAGATGGTGTCATCAGCATAAGTTATTTATACTATGACCACAACCACGATCCCTGACATATTTTCTACAGATCTATTAATATGCTCACTGTATAATGAAAACAAAATCAGTGGATATTTGTCACGAAACCACTATAATCACGATAAGATGATAAAACAACAGCAGCAGGCTATATTCAACCTTACAAATTGTTTGCAACTAGTGGGGACATTCCCGTAGGATCAAAGGCGCCGCTAGTCTTTGAGGATTCCCCGGAGAAACGGGAAAAGAGTTTCCCGGTTGTCTTGGACAAGACTCAAGATGAAAGGCAAAGCGCCGCCGTGATTCGGTTGCCACATGTTGTTGACAGGAGAATGACGTCACGAGGTCAATCCCAGACTGTATAAAAACAGACTTGTTGTCGGGAGAGGGCACAATAAAGTTGACCTAGGCTAATGTGTTGAATAGCTCAGTGCTCGGAGTGAAAAGAATCCTGCATGTTTACTATAAGTGTATTTGAGAGAAAAACATGTGTCTTTCATGGCAAATTGGAGATTCAATTCAGATTGTTCCCCTCGGGTTTTCAAAGAACAGATGCTGAATTGTTCGTATCATGGAGAACTTGGTACGAGGAGATCTGTTCAGTGGCCTGTGCATTTGGCCCATGAGAAAAGGGTTTATTATTTCACACTACTCGTGAAAGAAATAATGGAGTGTTACTGTTCACACCACGGGTGTAGGAACAATATCATATTTGATTTTCACACCACAAGTGAAATAACATTAGAGTGTTTGCTGTTCACACTACAAGTGAAATAACATTAGAGTGTTTGCTTTTCACACTACAAGTGAAATAACATTAGAGTGTTTTAACATTTTCACACCACCTGTGAACTATTAATAGGAATTAATTCAAAAAACGAGAAACAGTGTAATAGTGAAAACGGTAGGATTTGTAAGAATGAATCATTTATTCCCGGGAACAGTGTTACTTGTTTTCACTAGACAAGGAAGGTTTATGTCTCGGAACCATATAGACATTTATTAACAGGGTGTGTGATCGCTGACGGATCAGTATCAGACTATATTCGTGATTGGTGACCAGGTATCTGGGTTATCAAAGGGCTACCGGAGAGAGTCAACATCGAACAAGAGGGACGCATCGTATGGTGAGGTGTTTGTTTACTGACCCGTGATGATGTGGTGTAACTCATACAATGATGATCAGACTGTGATCCAGAGCTTTGTAGTCTGATTTCTACATATACGCCTTAGAATATACGACACACATTCTACACATTATACACACACACACTTCTCCCACATATACTCTTTGCTTTAATAAATTTCTTGTATTTATTTGTTGAAGCTAGAGTTGTTGAGTATGTTGTGTTAGGGAAGAATGAGAGGGGGCATGATCCAGGGGTGAGTGAGAGTAAGAAAGAGGTGTCTACAGACTGACAGAGTTTTGTGGACGGAGTCTGGTGGTTTCTCTAGGACAATAATATTGGGTTAATAAAAATGTGGGTGTTGATTCCCCTCACTAAAGTAATAAAGGATTACTACGACAATATTTCAAACTAATACATACCAAATGAACTGATAAGTATATACTGAAAGACATTTTGAAGGATTCCGTGTTGGCGACTTCTCATCCACATAACTTTGCAGAAGCATCTGATCCTCCTCGGAAAGAAGTTGCGATGATATAAGCCACTTTAGCATGTGATATCTGTGATAACTGTGCTAGAAACATTTTAAAGATGAGTTATAAATCGATCATAGTAAAATAAGTCAAAAATCTAATATTAATATATTTAAATATACTACATACTTATAGGGCTTCACAGTTCCCCCAACAATTTGTCTAGTAGGATTACAACTGAAAATATCTATCCATTTTCCATTTGAGAAATTCTGGGCAGTCTTGTTAAGTATGCTCTGAAGTTTGCTTTGGTGCTCTACAGCTGCAAGTGACAGTCCCTGAGACCCATTTGATGAAAATGTGCTCTTAGACAACACATCCTGTTCAGAGTCTGAAGATCTTCGTCTGCTGGTTTTTGTCTGATTTGCTGATGCTATCATGCTCTGGTCCGTAATCATTATTTTATTTTTTCCACTCAATTTTCATAGTTTGGGATTTTTTATTTTTATTTGGGACAGATTGCCAACTTTACATAAAAGAGATAGTAGTGGTTACATGGAAACATAAAAGAGGAGGAAGACAAGAAGAAGATCAGTCTTAGAAATTCACAACCTAATTTCAGACTCAAAACCTTGATTATACAGCCAATCAGTTGCTTGTAAAATATGCAGAAGGAGCATAAGTTAAGCATTACAATTATTTACAGTCATCATCAAGTGCCGTGCCGGCTGGCGTAGGCGTTCATGGCTTTCCACAGATCTCGGTCTTTGGTGTTCTGGATCAACTCTGCTGATGATATTCCTCCATGCGACCGTCTCAATCCATCCAGCATCATTTCTCTTGGTCTGCCTTTGCCTCTCTTCCCCTCGATCTTTCCAGTTGTCACGATGTTCTCCAATGCCTCTCTTCTCATCACATGACCAAAGAAAGCCATTTGTCTCTTTCTTATTGTTGTATATAGTGTTCTAGTTTCATTAGCCTCTTTCAGGCAATCGTTGTTAGTTACTCTGGCAGTCCAAGGAATTCGCAACATTCGTCTTAAAAACCACATCTCTGTTTGTTTACAGTACAAATAAGAAAAACTGTTCTTCTCCAACTTCTTGACAGACACATAATCAGACTGCAGTTGGTACAATTAATACTGGGACTCTTTGCTGGTTGTTGAAGATGAGGGCAGAGCACATATGGAAAATCCCAAGTGCTGTGATGCCAGTTTTGGACTTCTCAACTCTTTCTCCTACTCTTCACTGCCCATGCATACTTTGTGAGAACAAGCACATTTATAATTTTCTTCACTTATTCAGTCCATGGCAACTGTTCTTGCAAAAATATAATGCTGGGACAGAAAAGGATTATAATAAAAATCATATGTATATAAAGCAGCAACTTGGACAGGAATATTTGAAACTAACATCAAGGATAGTCTGATTAAAAGTAATAGCCTTGTGGGATTTAAGAAGTAAAGTAAACCAAGAGTGTTTGGTAATATAAGAAGAGATCCTGGAATGCATAGTGAGTTTCTTGGTACAGAATGAGTAATATACATCTTTTATCAAATAATGATCAATGTGTTGGGAAATTAAGAAAAGGCTTAATAAAAGAGGAAGCTGGTCTAAAAATGTGCATGGATATATAACTAATCTGGCAGACAACAAGCATTTTTTGAAAGAGGTAATATTTTTCTTTGGAAGATAATTCTCTTATATTTTTTTAAAATTTATTTTGTTGCACAGTGTTCTTCTCCTCACACAGAACCAAACATATATACATTTTGTTTCCTTATACAGACACTGCCTTAAGTTCCCATGTAAGAAAAATAAGAAAGAAACTTACCACTTCTTCTAATACTTTTGAGTTGTAAAAAATCCTAGTGAAGAGATCTGAGTGCAGTTTACAAGACCTGTTTGCCTCAGTAACATTAGACAATCTGTTTGTTTCTCTGGATGACTCTGGCCCAGTATCTGAATTTGCTTCCATCATTAGTCTGGGTTCTGTTTTCAGATCAGTGACCCCAATATCCATAAGGACTTGATGCAAAACAGAATTCTGAAAGTAATGAACCCACTATAAATACACACAGCAAAATAAAATGTTACACAAATAATTATATGGTCAAAGAACATCACATCGTTAACAATTAAAAGCATTTAGCAATTTGTCAGCATGTTTTCCCCTCAAACTTTGATCCCCTATTGTAGTCCATCCATCTGTTACATGTTTTTATTTATTGATTTCATGTCATCTTCACTCAAAGAATCTATTACCCAGAGACCAGCAGAGCAGCATATCATGTTTCTACTGGATTCAGACTCAGAACTGTTCCTGTCAGAGGTAGACATCATCCTGCCAAGCTACTTCTACCCCAACCTACTACTACTACTACTACTACTACTACTACTACTACTACTACTACTACTACTACTACTACTATTACTACTACAGAATACACATTTATCTACTGACTGTTTTACTGTATAATTCAAATGCCAAAATATGCAGAACAGAGGAAATATTTTGGTCCACACTTCTCCATTTGAGGACAAACTCTATGGGGATATCAATAAGCTTAAGTGGACTGCTGCTTTCTTTTCATTTATTCATATTGACGCCTGAAGGTGAATGAAGAAGTATACTTTAAATGTGTGAGAACTTCACCAATAAGTGAATAGTGTTGTACTGTTGTGCCAAGCCTGTGGTCCAGTATATCCAACTTTTTGTGGGTTTAATCTAACTTTTTGGGGGGTTTGCTTTTCCTAGCCTTTAGCTACCCCCAGCAAGTTTATGTATCTCTTATTGTGTCTGGTTCCTGTCTCTTGACTCCTCCGACATGGGAGACCATACCAGTAGCTGCACTGTGATCGGCATAACTCCTGAGGACATTGGAGTACACAAGCCCTTCTGCCTCTTCAAGGTGGAGACATATTAGAGGAGTGTGAGAACTTTACATATAAATCATGAACAGCACAAACTATATTTCAGTTTAGGGCTGCTGTTTGTCAGTTTGTTCCCATTCATTCATTCACATGGCAAAGTAGCCAAGCAGCATTACGGAGGTCATGGGTTTTTTGGAACTATCATTCAGACAAGTGAATCTTCCCCCCCCCCCCCCCCCCTCACAGACCCCAGGGAGTCATCGCTGGAGCTACAGAGTTCATATTCTGTGTGATGCTCTCGGCAGGTGACTTACCGTTTAATGGAGAGACATAACAGATGGGGTAAACCTGAAGCAATAAAGTCAATCCCTTTACCTTTAACCTTGTTCTTTTCCCCCAAAATTCATATTTTTCTATCTGCCTCCCCCCTCCCTCCCCACACACACAAATGACATCCAAAGCTTACTTAAATACTTACCTCAAAAATAACATCTTCGTCCTCAGATTCCATAGCACAGCTGATTCAGTTGTATAAGTTACTATATTATAACTTGTAACAGTTTATGTAGCAACAATTAAATTAAATTGTCATTTGCTGTGAGTAATTGATGTAATAATCTAATATTGTAATGTTTCACTAAATTTATAATTTTAATTGAGAACTCCATCTTGAAAATACACAAATTTAATTACTGAAAGATGATTAAATGAGCTTCTCAATTCCTCACAGAGGCAGTGTATTACTGAGTTGTTACTTGCTCGTTTAAATTATTCATGTATAACTTCGGCGATACACAGCGACATATGATGATGACTTTACTTTTTGTGTCGTATGTCGTATTGAATTCTCTTGTGTTGTGCAGCATAGAGAATTTAGAATTTTAGAAGATGAGTCTGGACTCTGGATGACTGGATGAGACTGTACATTAAAATGACGAATTCTAGCCACAAACTGATAGTTTAGAATATAATGTCGTCTATGTATCATATATGGCATCAACATATATCCACTTAAATGGGTGCAAAACAATACCCATCATAGATATAATGATTTACTAAACACGCATACAATTCAACAACGTTCTCGTCGTCTGCAACAAACTCATGTGGAGTATGGGCAAATAACTCTGCTGGAAATAAACCAAATAAATTCGATAGCATCATCATGTGCCATGCCGATAAGCGTGGGCAATCGTGTTTCGTCATCTCACCTGATCACCAGAGTCGTGGATCAGCTCTGTGTTTATGTCTCCATTATGCCATATGACCAAGACATCTAGATTTTTAATCTCTGCCTTTCATGTGTTCTGTTCCCCTCAATCTTGCTCGTTGTCACCATGTTAACCAGTTTATTTCTTCTCATAATAATTATTTTTATTTAAATTATTATGATAGGAGATATTTATTTTGATATTATGATATGGATATTATTAATATCCATATCATAATATCAAAATAAATATCTCCTATCATAATAATTTAAATAAAAATAATTCATTCATTCCATCCATCCATCCATCATGTGCCATGCCGGTAAGCGTGGGCGGTCATGTTCTGCCATCTCACTCGATCAACAGAGTCGTGGATCAGTTCCGTGTTTCTGTCTCGACCATGCCACAAGGCCAAGCCATCCAGATACTTGTTTCTAGGTCTTCCCCTTGGTCTGTTCCCCTCGATCTTACCAGTTGTCACCAAGTTCTCCAAATCATTTCTTCTCATAACATGCCCAAAAAATTGTGACTGTCTACGTCTAATGTCTCTGATCAGTTTACGATCTTCATTTGTTTCTTGAAGGACTTGTTCATTGGTCTTTCTGGCTGTCCATGGTATTCTTTGCATTTTCCTCAGAAACCACATTTCTACAGCCATCAGATGTTTTTCAGCCTGGCTGCTCATTGTCCAAGCTTCACATCCATATAAAAGTACAGGTTCTATGTAGCATCTCAACACTCTTTTTCTCGTTTCAATTGACATCTTTTTATTGGTCAGTATGTTTTTCATCTTGCTAAAGGCTACTTTTGCCATGGCGATCCTTGTTCTAATCTCTTCAAGGCATCTCCCATCAGATGTTATTACTGTTCCGAGATAATTGTACCTATTCACTTGTTGAAGAATATTCCCATTTACTTGTATATTACACTGTGGTATTTCGTTCTTCCTAGTGACGACCATAATCTGTGTCTTTTTACAATTTAATTCTAACCCTTGTTGTTCACTGTGTGTAACAACCGCATCTACTAAATTTTGCAGATCCTGTTCATTGTCTGCAATCAAGACTGTATCATCTGCATATCTAATGTTATTGATGCATCGTCCCCCAATGTTGATTCCTTCCATATTTTCAATATTTCTGAAAATATTTTCACTGTACAGGGAAAACAGATCTGGAGACATTACACATCCCTGTCTCACACCTCTCTTAATAGGCTGATATTGGCTTACTTCATTATCAACTCTTATGGCAGCTTGTTGTTTCCAATATATGTTTTTTACAAGTCTAAGGTCTTTCCCATCAATTTGTAGATCTTCAAGCATCCTTATCATGTTGACATGTCTCACTTTATCAAAAGCCTTTGTGTAGTCAATAAAGCAAAGGTGTAGATCTTTGTTTACTTCTATAGAACGTTCGATTACGGTTCTCAGTATATACACAGCATTTACTGTACCCTTGCCTACTACAAACCCACATTGTTCTTCTCCTATTTCAGGTTGTATTTTCCTCCTAACTCTTTGCATGATAATTCTTAGCAAAATCTTCGTGATGTGACTCATTATACTAATTGTTCGATGTTGATCACATTCCAAGGCTCCTGATTTCTTTGGGATTGCAATAAATACAGAATTACATAACTCATGAGGTATATTTCCAGTATCATATATTGTATTAAGCAGACTGGTAACTTTATCTATTCCATATTCTTCTAAAGCATTAATCATTTCTGTTGTGACGCTGTCTGGACCGGGGGTCTTGCCAGATTTCATATGATTAAGAGCATTCTGAACCTCCGTCTTCAAAATTGCTGGCCCTTCATTGTTATTTTGAACAATATATTGTTCGTCTCTGTTATCGTCATAAAGGTTTTTCACGTAATCTGACCATACATGTAAAATCTGATCTTTTTCTATTACGACTCTTCCATCTTTTGTCTTTAGGCAGCCTGCTGATGTACGTGTTCTTTGATTAGTAATCTCCTGAATTCTTTTGTGCATTAGTTTCGCATTTTTACTGTTGTGTTGTTTTTCAATTTCTCTGCAATTTTTCTCAAGCCATGTTTCTTTAGCCTCCTTACATAAGGTTCTGACTTTTCTGTGAATTTCTTCATATTTGGCAGGATTATTTTTGTTCTGTCTTCTTGTTTCCATTAGTTGTAAAATTTCTTCAGTCATCCATGTCTTACGGCCCACTTTCTTTACTTTTGGAATTTTCATTCATACAGTAGCATTTCCTTTGCAGAACCTCGCTCCCATAACAACCCTCCGGAAAACCTCTCGATCACAAGCAAGATGTCACGCATCCGATACACCCTTCTGGAGATCATCCGCCACATCCTGCACCCATCTTCTCTTTGGCCTTCCTCTTCCTCTCTTCCCAGGCATATACCCCTCCATTATTGTTCTCTCCAAACTTTCATGACGTTTCAAGTGACCAAAATATTTCAATTTTCTTTGTTTAATCGTCTTTAATAGCCAGCCTTCTTCAATATTCAGCTCTTGAAGTATTGATGCATTTGTTCTTTTCTTTACCCAAGATATTCTTAGAACTCGTCTACAACAAAGGCATTTATGCACTGCTCAGCTTGTTTAGTAAGTTCCAGGTCTCACAGGCGTATGTTGCAATTGGAAAGATGCATGCTTTTAAAAATCTAATTTTTGTAGTTCTGCCTGTCCAATTCCATAATTTATTCAGTTGTTTTAGTCTTTAAAGAGCAATTGATAGTCGTTTAATTTCTTTCATTGGGTCACCGTTGTTGGTAATCAATGACCCAAGATATTCAATATTTTCCACCACCTCTAATTTTTCCTCATTAACGTATAGTCGTATATTTCTTTCTCCATAGTGGTTTTTTCTGTATGCATTATCTTTGTTTTTGCTATGTTAAGATATAAGTCGTGATTTTCACAATTCAATTGGGTGGAGGCTATTAGGTTTTCTATACCAGTCTGTGTTGTGGATAGCGAAACTGTTTTCATCAGCATACCGAATCTCAGGTCTGTCATGACCACCGATATTTAGGGCGTCTTATAGCTCCCTGTTTATATCATCTCTTACATTTCTCATTATATTTTCGGCGTACAGGTAAAACAAATAGGGGGACAGCACACATCCCTGCCGGACTCCTTGCTTGAAGTCAAACCAGTCTGATGTCTCGCCATCTATTCTAATAATCTATCATAATAATTTAAATAAAAATAATAAATTGTACAATTCAACTGCGCGTGCATTTCCCTAGTTGCATAGGACATATTTAAAATGCCATAACATGATTGATAGTGATGCCTTGATTGATCACTACACTTATGAATAATTTTGTTCAAGCATTCTGCTGAATTACCAGATTTTTTAAAAAATTGCATATTCCTTTCAGGACATTGCAGTCAACTCAGCACCAGCATTTTACTGCTGTTCTTGATGTCTTGGCAAGTTTTTACGTTCAGTAGTTTGCCATTGCTTTCTGAACGACCGGCTTCCAAACCAACAGGCTAAAACCAGCGCGTCACGGTATGAAATAACCAGATAGCTAAATTTAAAATAAAAACAGATAATTTGAATAACGAAGACACAAATCATATATAGTACGATTTATTGCCTGGCACATTTGGCTGCATCTCATCAGGTACTTAGGCCTACTGTAGATGTCACACAACATAGAGTAAAATAATTAGAATCATCGTTCAAGCTGAAATATACACATATTCACACAGTAATATCAGTTGTTTACAATGGTAATTTTAAACTGACTATCATGTCTTTCTGTTTGCACTAAATTGGCTTGTGCAGGTGGATCATTATCGCTTCTGCAAACGTTAACAAACGACTATTTTGTGTACGAAAAAGATGAATTATGAGTAGGGGAAATAATCATCTAATATTGTTGCAAGGGAAACTACTAGAAGTTAATAAAAAATGTCATATACTATATATAATCTTATAATGTTGCTTAGGATCTATCTTATGTTTTCACATAAATAAGAAAATAAATAAATAAATTAGACATTACAATTTAAGTTAAAATATTTATAAATTCCTAATAGAAAATGTTGCAAATCTTTTCCTACTTACATTTTATAATCAACTTCAGGTTTCAAAATTTATTCTTGAATTTTTGAATAGTATACTTTTCATCATAAAACTCAGATTCAATAATTACTTTCCCCTTAGTGGGGAAAAAAATTTTTTACTGGCCTCCTAGGGCCACACAAACTGTAAAGAAAATTGATATTTAGGAACTGACATCACAGCTTTAGGGGCATTCCCATAAGCGCTCCATCCCCATCCTCAGCAGCCAGCGAAGAGTTCCAACACTAATAGTACCAGTAGCAATCTGATCATATGTCCGTCTCGCCTTTCCTCTGATCGTCGGCCAGATCCTCTCGTCACCCCTCGCTGTCGCATTCTTGCCTGACCATCTCCGAGGTGTACACGTGCTCCCACAAGGCCGCAACCACGTCTGCCTTATCATGTACCAATACGCCACCAAGTTTTGCAGAGCCAGCCAATCTGTCCGCCTGTTCATTCCCCAGCACACCAGCATGTCCCGGAGAAAAGATCCAGATGATGCTTGCCATCCGTGACTTCCGAAGCGAAGCAAGCCACTCTGCAAGAAGCTTATCTGTCCTCACCCTACTCAGCATGCTTTGTGAGTCAGTTACAATCACGATGTGTGTGTGTGTGTGTGTGTGTGTGTGTGTGTGTGTGTGTGTGTCGTATTCTTCACCAAGCAGAAAGCTGCACTGACCGCATCCACCTCCATTCTAAAGCTAGATGTTGTGGTATCATATGCCAGGCTCTCCTGCACCAAATGTTGACCATTAGCTTTTGCTAAGAACCCCCAGGCACTTCTCCTGCCTCTCAACACCGAACCATCTGTGTATATAATCACATCACCCGGGCGAGCATTATCCTGAATTAGTTGCTGGATTTCCACTTCCGTGGCCCCTGCTGGCCACTCCCTGCACCCCCGGCTCAATGTTAATATAACTCTGCACAAGTCTGACTGCTCCGCTGGCACTCTGACCCACTCCTCACCTCGCCTAATATTCTCTAAGATGCACACCTGTCTGATCGTATCCTCCGCCTGAGCCATCCATGATTTCCTTCTTATCAGTCGCTGACCCTTAAACTGCGCCCAGCGCCTCATGCAACGGGTGATCTGTATCAGCAACTACTCTGAGGTATGCCTTCGCCTGCATCACCATGAGCCTACCAGCAACAGTCGGCAAACCAAGGATGTAACGCATACACACTACTGGGGTGTCTCTGTGCATCCCGCTTAGCTTCCTTCTGTATGCGCTCTAATTTCACCAACTGACTCTTTGAGACAGTGAGCAGTCCTAGTCCATAATCAATCATTGAGAGATTTTAAAGAAAATTAACCACACCTAACCCAAGCTTTAATAACATTAACAAAGAAATACTATATATCTTAAATATAAAAGGCGATCTCCGTCCAAATGTATGTCTGTATGTATTTATGTCTGTATGTCCTTTATACGTTCGCGAACGGCCCATCCGATTGAGATGAAATTTTCTACACGCCTTCCTTTCATTCCAGAGCTGCCAACTGTGATATTTTGTTAGTGTGAAATCGCCTGCTTACTCAGTATTATTTCATTTTTCATCAAAATTTCATATATCTCAGGGGACCTAACTCTGTAAAAGTTATTTCAAGGGGCATAACTTTTCTGTATAACTTACAGTCATATTGTGGCATCGTTTTCAAAGATTTATAATCTCTTTGTCCATAGTTATGTACCGGCATATGAGTTATAATAAATAATGATACAATCTGTAAGGCATTTTCAAAGTTTTCATAAAAATAATGCACAATGCATAACATTGTAACTCATCTTTTTTTGCTTAAGAAGTTACTGTAGTCATGCAGGTGATTAGAAAGAGTTTTCATTAAAAATAATGGATGGTGTGTGGAAGGACATTCTTTTAAGTTACTTTTTTTGTTTATCAAAAAGCACTATGTTAGACATCAAATTTGGTGTGTGGCCACTTATATGACTACTTATATGAATTATATGAATTAAATGAGATGCTCCACACCAGGAGCTGGGCAATGCCGGGCCGGGTCAGACAGACAGACAGACAGACAGACAGACAGACAGACAGACAGACAGACAGTCAGTCGGTAACGGGAACGAGAACTTATATGACTACTTATATGAATTAAATGAGATGCTCCCCACCAGGGTCTGGGCGAAGCCGGGCAGGGTCAGGCAGACAGATAGACAGACAGACAGACAGACAGACAGACAGACAGACAGACAGACAGACAGACAGACAGACAGACAGACAGACAGACAGACAGTCGGTAACGGGAACGGGAGCTTATATGAATTAAATGAGATGCTCCCCACCAGGGACGGGGCGAAGCCGGGCAGGGTCTGGCAGACAGATAGACAGACAGACAGACAGACAGACAGACAGACAGTCGGAAACGGGAACTTATATGAATTAAATGAGATGCTCCACACCAGGAGCTGGGCAATGCCGGGCCAGGTCAGACAGACAGACAGACAGACAGACAGACAGACAGACAGACAGACAGACAGACAGACAGACAGACAGAACGAACGAACGAACGAACGAACAGACTTTATTTTCAAAGGGTAATAAATTGGGCACGCAGGCCCGTCTTACATTCGGCCCTTCCAATCATTCATCTTTCTTTCATCAACAGTGCATAGGAAAAAAACATTGTCACATGAATTTTGTAAACATAAACAATGCATATTACTATGTTATGAGACACATCCACCACCCACCCACACATCCCCCATTCACTCCAACTTCCCCACCCACCCAACCACACACACATACAATACATTCCCCCACCCATCCACCACATCCCTACACCAACACATCTCCCCACCCACACACACCTCTCACCCACCACACATCCCATCCACCCACACCCCAAGCACACATACATTCAATAACCCACACATCTCCCCACCCACTCACATATCCTCTACCCGTCCCATTTCCCACCAACAATCACTCACCCAATATCCTCCTCCACCCACACACCTCCAACCACCCAACTAAACACACATTCCTCAGCCACACACATGTCTCCCCGTCAACTCACATATTCCGCACCTACCCACACACAAATTCCGCACTCACCCACATAATCTCCCATCTCCCCCAGCCCACTCACAGATCCCGAGCCCGCACCTACAAACATCCCCCACCATCTCCTAACCTGCACACACTCACCCACCCACATATCCTCTACCCATCCACACATCCTCTACCCACCCATCCCCCAACCAAACATCCCTTAACCACACACCCTTACTCATATACAATCACCCACCCACACATCCTCTACCCAACCACACATCATCCACCCAACCACACATCCTCCATCCACCCATTCCCCCAGCCACACATCCCTTAACCACACACCCCTACCCATATACACACACATCCCCACCCATGCACAATCTCCCCACCCATACAAACATCCCTCACACACATCCCCACCCACCAACACATACCCCATTCACAAACACACACCTCCCATCCACGCACACACAACCCATACATTCATCCCCTCACACATCCCTAGACACACGTACTTATCCCTCAACCACTAACACCCACACATCCCTTACCCACTCATCAACACATACATCTCCTATCTCACACATCCCAACCACCCATCTAAGCACACATCCCCCACCCTCACACACATCCTTCACCCACCCACAAACCCAACCACACCTTCACCCACCCACACAAACATCATTTAACCACACCCAGCTCCCCTCCCACACAATACCACACCCACACACATCCCAGAGACACATCTCTCACCCACACACACATCTATCCACACATCTCCTACCCATCCACACATCCCCCAACTACAATCACCCTCACTACCCACACATACATCCTTCATTCAGCCACACACACCCCCACCCAGCCAGACATATCCCCACCCACACACACACATCTCCAAATTCATCACCCACACCCAACACGCACCCCTCCCCCAACCCACACACCCCCCACACACATTCACCCACACATCTCTCACCCACACACACTCCCCACCCATCCACCCAAACATCCCACACCCATACACATCCCTCACCCACACACACATCCCCAAACCCACAACCACCCCCACACATCTCCCACCCACCACATATACCCACACATATACCCACACCCATCCCATAACCCACCATCAATCATCCACCAACATATCCTCCTCCACCCACTCGCCCACAACCACCTACACAAACACACATCCCCACCCACAAACACATCTCCCCATACACCCATACATCTCGCACGCACCCACACACAATCCCCCTCCCACCCACACACAATCCCCCACCCACCCACACAAACCCACCCCTCCCACCCACACATCCTGAGCCCACCCACACACATCACGAATCCACCCACACACACATCCCCCGATCCCCCAACCTACTATTATGATCAAACTCCCACACTTTACACACACATACAGTGACGATTGTCGTGAGCATTGTCGCAAAATTGTAAAGAAAATGGAGAAAAATTGTACATATACATTGTGTAACTTAAAAATTAGTGATGCAATTCAACTCTCTCTCTCTCTCTCTCTCTCTCTCTCTCTCTCTCTCTCTCTCTCTCTCTCTCTCTCTCTCTCTCTCTCTCTCTCTCTCTCTCTCTCTCTCTCTCTCTCTCACTAACGCTCTCACTCACATTACAGTAATGTTATATTATACATGATAAAATCAAGTGTCATACATACAAAATGATAATGTGAAAGATGAAAATACACAAAAAATATGGAATGGCATGTTACAGGACATGCGAGCACTGAATTCTCTCTCTCTCTCTCTCTCTCTCTCTCTCTCTCTCTCTCTCTCTCTCTCTCTTTCTCTCTCTCTCTCTCTCTCTCTCTCTCTCTCTCTCTCTCTCTCTCTCTTACACAGGCACACACACATTCCCCACACACACACACACACATCCCTCACATACACACCCATACATACATCCTCACATCTAGACAAATACTTGATGCCTCACATGATCACTGAAGCTAATAAGAACAAACTCCCACACTTTACACACAATTGAGACACTGACGATTGTCGTGAGAATTCTCGCAATTGCAAGAAGTGGAGAAAAAATTGTACATATACATTATGTAGAGTAAAAATTAGAGATGCAATTCAACTCTTTTTTTTTTTTCTCCCCCCCCCCTCTCTCTCTCTCTCTTACGCTCTCTTTACATACACACACTCTCATACTCATTCACTCTCTCTCTCTTACTTACACTCACTAACTCTCTCACTTGCTTTACAGTAATTTACATGAATTCATTTTATGCATGTTAAAATCAAGTGCATCAAAATGATAATATGAAAAAAATGAGAATACACAAAACATATGGATCAGCATGTTAGATGACATGCGTGCGCTCAACTCTCTCTCTCTCTCTCTCTCTCTCTCTCTCTCTCTCTCTCTCTCTCTCTCTCTCTCTCTCTCTCTCACACACATGTACATACACACACCCACACACATCATACCCACGCAATACACACACCTGCACACATCCATATACTTACTCACACGTACTCACATAACACCCGAATATACACTCCCTCGCATACACTGCATGCATGCACACTTACACATACAAAGATATACAATACATACACGAGCACACACACACAGACTCATCCATACACACATACACACACACACATGCATATAAACGCATATAAACACATGAACGCACACTTTAACACACGTACAGGCATACACACAGAGTCACACACAGATACACACATGTACACACATATACACCCATACACACATCCAGACATGCACACACATACATTACACTTTCTCATGCACTCTCTCATTCACCCACGCTCTCTCTTTTACCCACTCACTCGCTCTCACACTCACTCATTCGTGCACATACACGCATACCCACAAATTCTCTCTCACTCACTCACGCTCCCTTTCTCACTCATTTACTCGATGACTCTCTAACTCACACTCACTCACTAACTTTCACACTCTATCACACAGACAGGCAGACACACAACACACCCACTCTCTCAGATTCACTCATTCTCTAACTAAATCTCTCACACATATATCCACACACTCACTCACTTTTACACTCACTCAGGCACACGCGCATGCATACTCTCTCACTCTCTCTATCATACTAATTCTTCCACTCACACTCTTTCTCACTCACTCTCTCACCCACTGTCTCGTTCACACACATACAGTGAAGAATGATAGTGGAAAAATGATACTAGTAGGTGACTTATGGAGGCATATAGTCGGTATGAAGTAAGTCTTGAAAGAGTTTTCGGTTGAATGTGTAGGGACTCATTGGTGTTTTCAGTTCTGTCAGACAGACAGACAGACAGACAGACAGTCAGTCAGTCGGTAACGGGAACGAGAGCTTATATGACTACTTATATGAATTAAATGAGATGCTCCCCACCAGGGACTGGGCGAAGCCGGGCAGGGTCAGCTAGTAGTATTATATAGTATAGTTTCAAGTACCTAGGAAGTATAATATCGTCAAATGGCAAATCAGAAGACGAGATAGAAAATAGATGCCACAAGGCAAACCAACTCATTGGACAAATGGCACCAATACTAAAGAACAAACATGTATCAATAACTACTAAGAAAGCACTTTACAACACAATCTTCCTACCAACTCTATACTACCAAAGCCGAACCTGGACAATGACAGAAAAAGAGAAAAGAAAAATCACAACAACAGAAATGAGATTCCTGAGAAGAATACTCAATGGATCAAGAAGAGATAAGATCAGAAATAAGAAATCAAGACTAAAGTGGGGGTTACAGCTGCACTAGATTTTATTAGAAGGCAGCAAGTCAAATGGTTTGGCCATGCAAGTAGGTTACCAACTAACAGTATACCACAACAAACAGAGGAAGAGGCCGACCACGTAAACGATGGACACAGGGAATAACAGAGTCAATGGGAATATCTATACATGAAGCCCATAAGCGGGCACTCTACCGCTGTTTATACTTCACCTCGACACCGCATGGTACAAGTGGAACATAATGAGATGAGATGAGATGAGAACAAAGAAACGAGAGAACTGAATATTAACATGATAGGTATATTCAAGACCAGAGGGCATTATTATAGAAAACGGAAATATCACCATAAAGACAAAATATGCAAAACTGGTTCTATAGCATTTCAGCACTCTTTTTCTCACATTCATTGATAGTGACTTATTGCATAAGATACTTTTCAGCTTCCGAAACTCGGCTATTGCCTGCCCTATTCTGTTCTTATTCTCTGTTGAACATCTTCCGGAATAAGTGGACACCTCTGCAGTTGAGAATAACAGGGCAATCACCTGTCCTGGCAGTCGGAAATGGCTGTCAAAGGCAGAGGTAAAAGGCCACCATGTGGATGTGGAAGGCAAAGGGGAAACCACCACATTATCTTCCCAAGATTTCATGGCAACACAAAAAGCAAGACATACCACAATGTAATATACAAGCAAATGGGCATATTCTTAATTAAACAACTGAATCAATACAATTATCTTCGAACAGTCATACCATTTTATGGGAGATGCCATGAAGAGATTATAATAAGAATTTCCATGGCGAAGGTAGCCTTTTGCAAGATGGAAAACATACTGACCAATCAAAAGATGTTATTTGCAGCGTGAAAAACAATTTTGAAGTGTTACATAGAACTTATAATTTTGTTTAGTCGTTAGTTTAGTTTATTCGACGGATCAACATCACGGCACACGGGTGTAACCCACAGTGCTCCGTTCTACTCCTAACTCAAGCCTGAATCCGGAGAAACTCAGCTCAGTGCACGAACTCCGTAGCACCGGCGAGGATCCTGAAATACTTTGGGTAAATTTTTAACTCTAAATTTTGCTCAGGCAGCGCCGTTAGGCTACTCTTTTTTCGATTTCCAACTGCCAAGTGATTTTTTACGTGCGCAACAATACACACGGGCGTCCGATCTCACTACCCAGAGACCAGAGGAAATTTATTACTAGAAGTCCACGTGAAAACGTCCCGGTCCTCACCGGGGCTTGAACCCAGGACCTCCAGTACTCGAGGCAGACGCCGTACCTCGAGAGCACTCAGCCCCCGCTTACACTTTTGTATAGATATGTAGCGCGGTCAATGAGCAGGCAAGCTGGAAAAAACAAACATCTGTTGGTTGTGGAAATGTGGTTTCTGAGGGAAAATAAATACAAAGAATACCACGGGCAGAAAGAAAAACCAATGACCAAGTCCTACAAGCAACAAATGGAAACCGTAAACTGATTAGAAAAATTAGGCGTAGACAGTCACAATTTTTAGGACACATTATGAGAAGAAATACATTGGAGAACTTGGTGACAACTGGTAAGATTGAGGGGAAAAGTACAAAGGGAAGCCAGATAAGTAAATAACTGGATGACTTGACCATGTGGTATGGTCGAGATTAGAACGCAGATCCCATCCACGACTGTGGTGATCATGTGAGATGCGAAACATGACCGCCAATGCTTATCAACATGACACATAATGACGATAACCAGCTAGTTCTGCAACAGGCAGTTTGAAATTTTTTCGAACATTCGCGGACAAATGTAAAAGCATTCCACATGAAAGTCACAGCTCACTGTGTCGCTCCACGCACTTAATTCAGTAGTTGTGCGACGGAAGCGTGTATAAAAATGTCATTACCAAACGTCTTTCACATCCCAAAATCAACAAATACAGAAGTAGTGAAGTTGTTTAGACGTTACAGTCTGAATCTGGTTCCTGGGGGACTCACTTATTTCATGATCTGGACTGTGTCGATTGTATTTATAAAATAATTTTTTAAAAAGGATGCTTTACCTTTGATATACCTCCCACATTTCTAGCTTTTTCAGATAAGGAACTCGAAGCTCAAAAACTCAAAGGACCGTGTGACTTTGTGCAAGTTAGAAATCCATCGACAGCTGAGAATCGAAAAGTATAATAGGTACATCCCGTGTACAGCCGAAAATGGCTTACATTACCTCGTTGTGTATGCCTTCTAGCTTCATCAGCTGGCTATGAGATATTGTAAGTATCCCCAGACCGTATTCAATCACCGAATTGATCAGATGCTGGTAAAGTGTAAAGGACGTTCTTTGCTCCATGTCCGCCATTGTTATCAATTTAAGATCGTTGAGTCCTTTCTTGGTACTGTCCACTACCTCCCTCATATGATCCTTGAAGGATACGCTTCTGTCAAAAGTTATTCTCAGGTACTTTAATTAATTACTCTATTTACCACACTGCCGTTTGTTGCAATACCCGGTACCTCGTTCTTGACAACTCTTTTGCTCAGTTAGCACCTAGTACAAATGTCTTGTCTGGGTTGATGTCTGCTCCCATGCACCGCTCATCCACATTTTCTACAACAGCCTGCAGTTGGCTATACATTTATGTCTTGTCTTTCCCCAGCCTATATACAAGGATGTCATCAGCTAATGCCATAATTATTTTAATACCTAATGTCTCTATTGCTACTATTTTACTTGTGTCGGCGTTGAAAAGCACCTGTGAAATTGTAGATGCTTGTGGTAATACTAGTGCAATAAAGCGTGACTCAGAGTTCCTATTACCCATGGGAAGAACCACCTTGCGTTCATATAGGGCAGCTGCAATCCAGTTTACGGCTCAAGGTAATTCATATAAATACAATTTTGCATCAATAGGTCATACGTAATTCTATAGTTCCGTAGCCCGGCTACTGAGTGATGTACGTGGAGTGACATTGTTAGCTGTAGATTTTATATGGAATGTTTTTACATCTGTCCGCTGTGATTTGTATTGTGCACTACACGCTCTGAAAAATGGCGGCCGGTCTGTTGTTGACTTAGCTGGCTTTTACTTATGCAGTAATGTGTGTGCAACTGTTGATTTTCTAGTGACTGTCGCTTCCATCGGCAATGAACTGTAATTTTAGTAGCGGACTGTTGTGTTGGATTCTGGCAGCAGCTTTGTTCATGTATGTCTGTGTGTGATGTTGGTTTGTCGGCATTGATGCATATATCACTTTTCACATATGCCAGTAGGGACATTTCATGTTATATTCACTGGCACAGGAACGGGGCATTATGGGGTAACCAGTGCCGTGAAGTTGGAACCGCGACTAACAACTAACTAATTTAACTCTATTGTACGTATCCTTTAGCTCTAGGTCCAAGGCTGGTGCCTTATTCACGTATGTTCTGGAAGTCTCCAGTTATATAATACACAAGGGTCGCCTCATTTGCCCAAATATCCGTTCTTGATCTATAACTCCCCAATCCCGTAGAAACTGCCTATAACTTCTATAACACACATCTGTATGTTATGAATATTGCAACAAATTGTACTTTAATCTGTTTAAACATTTAATACAGTAAAGTAATACTGCATGACAATATATAGTTGGCAAAACATGGCATTTATGGACGCATCATATATTTCTGGGGATAGAATTGAGTCACGTCGATTTACAAAAACACTTCTTCCGTAATCTCGATGATCAATTTGAACATTTAGTGTTAACTTCCGCCCTTCAATACGTCATGTTTGTATTGTGTATAGACATCGCACACTTCACTAACCGTTGACAGGTAGGGTATTTCTCATATTTTAAGAAGTCGTCTTTTGTGTTGTATTCTATGTATACTCTCCTAATTGACAGCTTTAAAACCGAAAACGGAACATGTTTATATTTGTATAATGTGTGCGTGGGGCAATGTTGAGCATGTGACACACGTTCGTTGTATATGATATACAGTATATCATAATGTCAAATGAATAATTATCATTAGGTAGTTCAGGTTCAGGCACTGGGCTGGTCATGAAGCTTCCCGATCATTCCATCCTTTAAAAGTAGTATTTACATAAATAATATCCCTGTAAATCGATCTGGGTTATAATTGCAAGATATAATCTTATTGATGCGGAGATGTGGTTTTATAGAAGAATGAGAACATCGTGGACAGACCAATGAAGGCATCTTGAAAGAAGTGAACCCACAAAGAGAACTGATGGCTAGCATCAGAAGAAGGCAGTCCACATTCTTTGGAAAGGTGATGAGAAGGGGAAAGCTGGAGTATGTCGTCAAAACGGGAAGGTTGGAGGGGAAGAGAGTCAGTGGGAGACCATGAGAGAAGATATTAAATTTTTTACTGCATGGAATGGAGGAACATTGGTATAAAACATGATTCGCAGCACAAGAGACGGAAAACTGTGGACAGACAGGATCACCAACGCCACACGGCATGGACTATAAGAAGTTTTTTTTTTTAACTTGCACTTTGCTTTCTCATGTTGTAAGACTATATAATCATATCGTTAAATACAGGTGTGATATCCATATTGTGGCCCATCTTATATTTTTATTTAACGTCCCGCAAGGGGAAAAGAACAGAACAAAGTTGAACTAAAATGTTGACTTCTCAGCCTTGACTTGGGGACGTTAATTACAAGAACCTCTGAAGTCGGAGTGGGTTCACATTGGTAACAAGGAAAGCTAATCCAAACGCAAAAAATCAGTTCAGTGCTCTAGAAGAAGTAGCACGTGTATAGACTACGCTTGAGTTCTAAGCCAGCTAACGAGAAACAAAAGATTTTCTCAGATGTTTATGCACAAATTCAAACATGGCAAATTGAAGGGACAGAAGTTAATATAAAACTCACAAATTAATCAGCGAGATTACGGAAGAAATGCTTTGCAAATCGACATTAATAAATTCTATAGCCTGAAGTATTAGATGCGTCCATAAATTACTGGCCACAATTACTACTTACTGCTCATTTAACGGTCCCATATACTGGCACCTTGGCATTTGGTTATCTTAAAGGATCATGTTTCTTTGCACACGGATATCTTTATACTTGTTCTTGGTGGATGTGCATAATCGCCCGCTCCGCTCGGCATGTCCCATGATTATGGATATGAATGGTGAAAAAGGATAAACTATGCTCCTAATAAAACACATAAATCATTATCATTAAGTGCAATTTCCGCATTGAGAGTCGATACAGGATCAAATCTACGCATACCGTAGAACCTGCGAGAATCGAAATGTGTATACCTGAATCATACAATGCTATAAATATTTGTTTTGTGGGTAGCTTTTCTAATTTTGACATTTTGCCAGGAGTCGGTATATTCGGCCTGCTCTTAGCTCAGCGGTTCTCAATCTTTTTTTGGTCTGTGCCCCCCTTCACCATATTTTCAGAACGTCACCCCCCCCCCTTTTTCGTATTTCCTACCTAACAATTTGGCCCATGCCCCCCTTCACCATATTTTCAGAACGTCATCCTCTATCTTTCGTATGTCCTACCTAAAATCCCCCCTTTTTTTTACACAGTATATGTAATAATGGAAGCTAAATTTAATAGCACATACTAAAACAAGTCTAGACGTCCACATAAAACTTGATTTGTGGGTCTACTTACTTTATAAAATGAATTTTAGAAGGGTGAGACGTACAGAACCATAAAGTATGAAAGGAAAAACAATATCAAGTAATCGGTTCTTGTATTAACGCGATCTTGAAATAATCTTAATCCCCCCCCCCCCCCCGGAAACCCTAAAATTCTCCCCTGGAGGGGGAGGGGGAATTCCCCACCGGTTGGGAACCACTGTCTTAGCGATTTCCAGTTGCCGGGGGATGTGTAATGTGCATACGAATCTTCCGAGCTTTTTCAAATTTGTCTTAGACCTAGAAGGCTAGAATTACAACGTTCCACGATTCTTTTCCTATTTTGTGAACATACACGCTGTCAAGGCTGTGACACAAACCAGGTCTGCTCGGGCTAGAGTCGGATGTCGTAGCCTCTGAGGTACTCCGCCTTCATAAAAGTGAAATGATGATGCGATAATTTATGCAAGAACTAGTCAACGATTGGTTGACTTCGGTGGACACCAATCGTGATAATAGATTGATAGATCATCTGAGTGTCAGGCTTAGATATATACACGGTCGATATGAAAAAGCGATACTATGCACTCTTCAGTGTCTTGGAAACGCCAATATATACTCGCTTGAGCAGTCGCCTGTTGACCTATCGATCCGGTTTCAAATCCATGGCAAGATATGATGCACTTACAATCAAGACATAAAATGAATGCAGGAAAATTTTCTGGCACTTGTGACAACAGGCATCATATATTTCTAGGTATAGAATTGAGTCATACTGAACATATAAGCCATCGAGTGCTGTTTGGTCACGAAAACTATAGCCTCGCCATTATATTCTTAATATGCCACGATGTTATGGAAACACAGTCTCTAACAGTTACCTTTCAATATCTTGTAATATTCCAGTGATTGCGCAGAATAAAAGGACTAAAATGGAATGACAGAATAACGAATGCAGAATTTAGGGAGAGAACTAGATAGATTCTAACGAATCAACGTGCGGTGGTAAACCGCTGTCGCTGTAGAGGAAACAATGAGAACGCCTAATAATAGTACAGTTAGAATATCATTTCTCTGAAACCCTCAGGAAAAAATGAAATAGGAGGGGACTAAACCCACATGAAAAATGAAAAAAAACAAACTTAATTATAGTCAGAGATGAATAAGAGGCGGACATGGAGGGAGCTGCAGAATATAGCAAAGCACAAGACAGATTGGCGTGAGTTGGTTGTGAAAATATGCTCCCATGGGGGATAAATGGGGACGAATAGAAGATCTACTGAGAATAACTGAACATTGAAGGGTAAGCTCATAGTGTAATAACGTCGGTTGCATTGCCACAAATTTATTTGTCTTCTTATAGTCTAGTTAGTTAGTTAGTTAGTCGAGGTTCCCACCTCACGGCAACGGGTCGTCCCCATTATGCTCCGTTCCTGTGCCAGTGAATGTCACACAAAATGCTCCCCACTGCTTCTTATTGTCTATGTCACCAGATTTTTTCCTCCCTCTATAGCGAAGTAATAACGAGAGAGATCAAAGAGAAGCCGGGAATACTAATCGGAGGTTATAACACAGTATTGGTGGCGGATAATGCAACAGATCTACAATAATTCTTAGACATTGTAGTAACAAGGAGTGCGAAGAAAGGACTCTCATTGAATGTCAAGAACACAGTAACAATGGTGACATCAAAGAAACAAGTGACACCAAAATATGAAATGGAAATAGAAGGGAAAATTCTTAACCAAGTGAATAATTTTAAATACCTAGAAGCATTTATAACATCAGACGGAAGGTGCAGAATAGAGATTAAGAGCAGAAAAGGACAAGCAAAAGTTGCATTTCAGAAAATGAAAAGTATCTTATGCAATAAGTCACTATCATTGAATGTAAGACAGAGAGTGCTGAAGTACTATAGACAACCTGTTTTGCTGTATGGCAGTGAATCTTGGAATTTAAATGAACAAATTAGGAAGAACTTGGAAGCAACAGAGATGTGGTTCCTAAGAAGAATGTTGCGAATCCCTTGGACTGCTAGAGTAACTAATGACGACTGCCGGAAAGAGGATAATGAGACTATAACATTATATACAACAATAAGAAATAGACAAACAGCTTTCTTTGGTCATGTTATGAGAAGAGAGGCATCGGAGAATATCGTGACACCTGGACAGATCGAGGGGAAAAGAGCCAGAGGCCGACCAAGAGAAATTATGCTCAAAGAGTTGAGACGGTGGCATGGAGGAATATCAGCAGCAGAGTTGATCAAGAAAACCAAAGACCGAGATCTGTGGAGAGCCACGAACGCCTACTCCTGCTGGCATGGCATTTGATGATGATGATGATGATGATGATGTTGATGATGATGATGCTGATGATGATAATGATGATGATGATGATGGTGATGATGATGATGATGTTGATGATGATAATGATGATGATGATGATGATGATGATGATGATGATGATGATGATGATGATGATGATGATGATGATGATAGTCTATGGCGTTGGCGATGATGTCTGGCCACATACTTCTGTTTCATGTGCTGTCAGCCATTGCTGATACTAGTGTTCCTCCGTGTCATGATGTCAAACTGTCCAGTATCTTCTCTCTTGGTCTCCCCACGCCTCTCCTTCCCTCCAACTTTCATGTTGTGACAACATACTCCCGCGTTCCCCTTTTCATGACATGCCCAAAGAACGTAGACTGCCTACCTCTGATGCGAGTAACCCGTTCGTTTTTGTGAGTTAACTTCTGTTAAAAGATATATTCACACAGGGCCGTGCGGTAGATTTTCTCAGTATGATGCACGTCTTCGAAATGCCGCCCCTTAATGATGCAAATATTCGAAATGCCGCCCCTCCTTCGCTGCTTATGCCGCCCACTTATGGTGCCGCCTGATGCGGCAGCCTCTCTTTATCATAGCACGGCCCGGCCCTGTATTCACTGCTTTTTCTGTCCACCTACGATGTTCTCATCTTACTTCTGTAAAGACACAACTCCCCATTTCCCACATAATCCCTTACTTGTCTATTAAATGCCCACGATTCGCTTCCGGAAAAAGTTATATTTATAAATTAATGTTAAACATCTAGTCCTAAGACTGATGTATTGTCATCACAGCATTTAGTGTACATCCAAAAATGACGACAAAAGCCAAAGAAAGATGGCGTCCAAAGAACTGTCATTTTAGATATGCGACCTACTACAAGGTACCCGAACCAAAGGCAGAGGAACCGAAAATTATCTCGCCTCCTTCAGTGCCACAAATTGTAAGTTGACATTTTGTCATGTAATAAATTTTATTCTATGGCTTTCATTTTGTGGCAGCTCCTGGTAACGAAGTGACTAGTGGGCTTGCCAACCGTTCCGGTGGTCATGAATTCATATCCCTATAAGTGACCGTTTTGTTTCTTTAATTGGCGCGTGCTCCCAAGTCGACACAACTTACATGGGTACCAGGACTGACATGGGCAGTAAAAGGGGCCGGCGTGGTATTGGACACATCACCCGCCGAGAGTGTAGATTGGTTTACAAATATATGGGGCTAGCAGTATATATCAGCTATACAAAGTATGAAAGAAGTTAGAGCGAGTTGAGAGCGCGCATGTCATGTAACATGCTATTCCATATTTTTTTGTGTATTCTCATTTTTCATATTATCATTTTGAATGCTAATTGATTTTACCGTGTATAATATGAACACATGTACGTTATTGTAGAGACTGAGAGAGTGAGCTACTGTGAATGAGAGAGAGAGAGAGAGAGAGAGAGAGAGAGAGAGAGAGAGAGAGAGAGAGAGAGAGAGAGAGAGAGAGAGAAAGAATGTGTGTGTGTGTGTGTGTTTGTGTGTGTGAGAGAGCATCGCTATCTTTTACGTTACACAGTGTATGTATAATATTTTCTCCATGTTTTGCATTTCTGTGAGATGCTTACGATAATCGCAAGTGTATGTGCCTGTAAAGTATAGGGGTTTGTCCATATTAGTTTCAGTGGTTATGTGAGGAATTATGTATGTGTCTAGGTGTGATGATGTGGGTGTGTGTATGTGTGTGGGGGGGGGGGGTTGTGTGGGGTGTGTGTGGGGGTGTGGGGATGTGTGTGGTGGGGATATGTGTGGGGGTGTGGGGAGATGTGTGTGTGGGTTGGGGATGGGTGTGTGGGTGGGCGGATGTGTGTAGGCGATGTGTTTATGGTTGGGAGATGTGTGTGTGTGGCTGAGGAGATGTGTGTGGGTGGGAGATGTGTGTGGGGGGTGCGTGTTTGGGTGGGAGTGTGTGGGTGGGGAATGAGTTGGTGGGTGGGTGGGGAATGTATTGGTGGGTGTAGAGACGCGTGGGTGATGGATGTGTGTAGGGATTAAGGGTGGGTGCGAAAATTTCCGGGTGGATGGGGATGTGTGTGTGTGTGTGTGTGTGTGTGTGTGTGTGTGTGTGTGGATGAGAGACTTGTGGGTAGGGGAATGTGTGTGTGTGTGTGGGTATAGATGTGTGGGTGGGGGTATATGTTCGGATGGGTGGGGGTGTTGGTGGGTAGTGAGATGTGTGGGTGGTTGAGGATGTGTTGGTAGTTGTGTGGGGTGTGTAGGTGGTTTGGTGTATTGTGTATGGGTGGGGGATGTGTGTGTGTTAATGGGGACTGTGTGTGTCGGTGGGGGATGTGTCGGTGGGTCGGGGGATGTGTCGGTGAGTGGTGGGGTGTATGGGTAAAAGACGTGTGTGGGTGGATGGGGGATATGTGGGTGGGTGGTGATGTGTGGGTGGGGGTGTGTGTATGGCTGGGGATATGTGTGTGTGGGCGGGGGGTGTGTATGTGGGTGTGCAGATGAGTAGTTAAGAGATGAGTGGTTGGCGGATGGGTGATTTGTGAATGTGTGGGTGGGTGGCTGAATGATGTGTGGGTGGGTGGGTGTGTGTGTAGGTTGGGGATGTGTGTGTGGGTGGTGGATGTGTGTGTGGGGGATGTGTGGGTGGGTGATGTGTGGGGGGTCTCGAGATGTATGTGTGGGTGGTGGAGTGTGTGTGGGAGATGTGTGTGGTTGAATAGGGAATGTGTAGGTGGGGATGTGCATATGGCTGGGGAGATGTGTGTGTGTGGGTGGGGATATGGGTGTATGGTGCGGGATGTGTGTGTGGGTAGGGGATGTGTGGTTAAGTTATGTGTGGTTGGGGATGGGTGATTGGAGGGGTGAGTGGGTGGAGGATGTGTGGGTGGGTGAGTGTGTGTAGGTTTCCGGATGGGTGGTGTGTGGGTGCGGTATGTGTAGGTGGGTGGGGAGAGATTGTGTGGGTGGGGGATGTGTGTAAGTTGGTGTATGTGGGTGGGTGCGTGATGTGTGTGCGTAGCTGTGGGATGATTGGATTGGCGGGTTATGTGTGTGTGGATGAGGGATGTATGCTGGGGGACGTGCGTTTGGTTGGGTGGTTGGGGATTTGTGGGTGGTGAGGATATGTGTGTGGGTGAGTGTGTGTGGGTTATGGGATTGGTGGGGGAATGTGTGCGTGGGTGGGGGATGTGTGTGGGTTGGGGATGTGTGTGGGTACTGGATGTGTGGATGGGGGATGACGTGGGTGGGACACATATGTATGTCTGGCGGTGTGTGTTTAGGTGGCTGGAAGATGTGTCTCATAACACGGTAATATGCATTGTTTATGTTTACAACATTCATTTGACAATGTTTTTTTTTCCTATGTGGATGGATCATGCACTATTGATGAATGAAAGACGAGTGATTTGAAGGGCCGAATGTAAGACGGGCGTGCGTGCCCAAATTGTTACCCTGTGAAAATAAAGTTTGTTTGTTTGTTTGTTTGTTTGTTTAACCAGTACCACTCTAGACGTATACAACAGTTCTTTACTTTACTTCATGTTCGCAGAGTATGCTTATCATTATCATCATCATAATCACAAAGGTGACCATTTACATACGTGGAGATCAGCATGGCCGAATGGATTAGAGCGCGTGCTCTTAGACTCGCCGTGTGCTGATGCCGAGGTAGTGGGTTCAAGCCCTACTTCGGTCAGTTGAACTACAATGTTGGCGTCTCGTTCTTGACCTGGGGACGTAAATTACAAGTATCTTAGAATCGGAGTGGGTTCGCCTGATGGCGAGGGATACTGACAATAGGGAAAGCTAATCCACACGCAAAAATTGAGTCCAGTGCACTAGAAGTGGTAGCACATGTATGGACTACGTTTAAGTTCATCGCGAGCGAACTCAAATATTTAAAAAAAATTACATCTATGACTATGTGTTTTCTTCTGTGCATGTGTGTGTCTGTCTGTTTCTGCGTTCTGTGTATGTGTTTATGTATGTGTGTGTCAGTGTGAATGTGTCAGTGTATGTGTCTTTGCATCTGTATTATTGGGCGAGACTTTGATTCAGGAACGTAATTTGTATAATGATAGGCGTGATACCGACCACGTCACCCAACGAGCGCCGATTGGTCCATACAAATATGGGCATGGTGCCATAAACCCAACGCGCCTTGAGGCGTGTAAAATAGTCCTTTACTTTAGATTCATCATCATCACGTGCCGTGTTGATAAGCGTATACGGTCATAATTCGCTATCTCTCTCGATCACAAAAGCCTTGGATTATCTCTGTGCCATATGGCCTAAGGATCCGGATGTTTATCTCGCAGCATTCTTCTTGCTCCTTTACCCCAATCTTGCCACTTGTCACTATGTTTCCAGTTTATTTCTCTTCGTGGTGTGCCCAAATAATATTGACTATCTATGACTAATTTCTCGAATAATTTACGGGTTTCATTATTTTTTGTTTTGTTTTTTTCCCGTTCATAGTATTCTTGGCAGTTGCCTCAGAAACAATATCTCCAGTGCCATTAGATGTTTCTCAACTTGTCTGCTTATTGTCCGTGTTTCACATCCCGGCGCTGTAACAAAGGGGTTACGAACACAATTTGTAATCCCGCATATCATGCTCGAAACACCGCTGAGCCCGATTTGCGCTGGTTTTCATACAATGGTTTGAGTGTTCGGCATTTAGAAAGCAATGGCAAACAACTGAACGTAAACTTGCTTTAAAAATAACAACACACAAGCAACCAAAGACTGCTGAGGTTTACTTCGACGTCCTGTAACGGATATGTAACTAACTTGTTTACAAATAACAGTATAAATTTTAGATAGTACTTTAGCATTATGTTTCTCATTGCTTTTGACAGTTTTTTTTTTTTTAAATTGATAAGTCTGTACTGTTTATTTACTGTGTGATGAAAACCACTAAGCGACGGCTCATATATATTTCTCCACTATATTGCTCCAGTTTATTGCTCCACTATATTGCTCCAGTATATTGCTCCACTATATTGCTCCATTATATTGCTCCACTATATTGCTCCACTATATTGCTCCACTATATTGCCCCACTATATTGCCCCACTATATTGCTCCTATACATTGCTACACTGTATTGCTCCACTATATTGCCCCACTATATTGCCCCACTATATTGCCCCACTATATTGCCCCACTCTATTGCTCCAGTATATTGCTCCAGTATATTGCTCCAGTATATTGCTCCACTATATTGCTCCACTATATTCCTCCACTAAATTCCTCCACTATATTGCCCCAGTATATTGCTCCATTATATTGCTCCACTATATTGCTCCACTATATTGCTCCACTATACTGCTCCACTATATTGCTCCAGTATATTGCTCCAGTATATTGCTCCACTATATTGCTCCACTATATTCCTCCACTATATTCCTCCAGTGTATTGCTCCATTATATTGCTCCACTATATTTCCCCACTATATTGCTCCAGTATATTGCTCCACTATATTGCTCCACTATATTCCTCCACTATATTCCTCCACTATATTGCCCCAGTATATTGCCCCAGTATATTGCTCCAGTATATTGCTCCAGTATATTGCTCCACTATATTGCTCCACTATAATCCTCCACTATATTCCTCCAGTGTATTGCTCCAGTATATTGCTCCACTATATTGCTCCACTATATTGCTCCAGTATATTGCTCCTGTACATTGCTCCACTGTATTGCTCCACTGTATTGCTCCACTATATTGCTCCACTATATTGCCCCACTATATTGCCCCACTATATTGCTATACTATATTGCTCCATTATATTGCTCCCATATATTGCTCCACTATATTGCTCCAGTATATTGCCCCACTATATTGCTCCTGTATATTGCTCCAGTATATTGCTCCCGTATATTACCCCACTATATTGCTCCTGTACATTGATCCACTGCATTGCTCCACTATATTGCCCCACTATATTGCCCCACTATATTGCCCCACTATATTGCTCAACTATATTGCTCCAGTATATTGCTCCACTATATTGCTCCACTATATTGCTCCACTATATTCCTCCACTATATTGCCCCAGTATATTGCCCCAGTATATTGCTCCAGTATATTGCTCCAGTATATTGCTCCAGTATATTGCTCCACTATATTCCTCCACTATATTCCTCCAGTGTATTGCTCCAGTATATTGCTCCACTATATTGCTGCACTATATTGCTCCACTATATTGCTCCACTATATTGCTCTACTATATTGCTCCAGTATATTGCTCCTGTACATTGCTCCTGTACATTGCTCCACTGTATTGCTCCAATGTATTGTTCCACTATATTGCTCCACTGTATTGCTCCACTATATTGCTCCACTGTATTGCTCCACTATATCGCCCCAGTATATTGCTCCAGTATATTGCTCCAGTATATTGCTCCACTATATTGCTCCACTATATTGCTCCACTATATTCCTCCAGTGTATTGCTCCAGTATATTGCTCCACTATATTGCTCCACTATATTGCCCCACTATATTGTTCCACTATATTGCTCCACTATATTGCTCCACTATATTGCTCCAGTATATTGCTCCTGTACATTGCTCCACTGTATTGCTCCACTGTATTGCTCCACTATATTGCTCCACTATATTGCCCCACTATATTGCCCCACTATATTGCTATACTATATTGCTCCATTATATTGCTCCCATATATTGCTCCACTATATTGCTCCAGTATATTGCCCCACTATATTGCTCCTGTATATTGCTCCAGTATATTGCTCCCGTATATTACCCCACTATATTGCTCCTGTACATTGATCCACTGCATTGCTCCACTATATTGCCCCACTATATTGCCCCACTATATTGCCCCACTATATTGCTCCACTATATTGCTCCAGTATATTGCTCCACTATATTGCTCCACTATATTGCTCCACTATATTCCTCCACTATATTGCCCCAGTATATTGCCCCAGTATATTGCTCCAGTATATTGCTCCAGTATATTGCTCCACTATATTCCTCCACTATATTCCTCCAGTGTATTGCTCCAGTATATTGCTCCACTATATTGCTGCACTATATTGCTCCACTATATTGCTCCACTATATTGCTCTACTATATTGCTCCAGTATATTGCTCCTGTACATTGCTCCTGTACATTGCTCCACTGTATTGCTCCAATGTATTGCTCCACTATATTGCTCCACTGTATTGCTCCACTATATTGCTCCACTGTATTGCTCCACTATATTGCTCCACTATATTGCTCCACTATATTGTTCTACTATATTGCTCCAGTATATTGCTCCCATATATTGCCCCACTATATTGCTCCACTATATTGCTCTACTATATTGCTCCATTATATTGCTCCCATATATTGCCCCAGTATATTGCCCCAGTATATTGCTCCACTATATTGCCCCACTATATTGCCCCACTATATTGCTCCAGTATATTGCTCCACTATATTGCTCCAGTATATTGCTCTAGTATATTGCTCCAGTATATGTGAACAGAAATATTCTGACCTTTAAAGCCTCGACGGCGTAAACAAATAATAGCAACCATTTAGAGAAATGATTAACAGGATCATACACACATATAGACACATATACGCATACACACTTAGGCACGTGCACATATGAATGCATAGACACATATATAGAGATATAGACACATGCCCACACATGCTTGCACACAGACATATAATAGACACATACACACACATGCACTAAAATGCTTAGGCATATAGTATAGAGACAGATACATACACATATATACGTATACACACAGCCACATACACACAACCACAAATAGGAACATATACAAATGGACATATAAACATATACAACCACTTACACATATAAACACATAGTTACACACAGACATATACATGTGTAGACAAACGCATACACATATAGACACATAAAGACACACAAAAACAGACACATATATGCATACTCACATAGATACATATATACATACATACATACATAGACACATACAGACTCACGGACAGATAGTCACGTGCACACATACATATAGGCACATGCACATATATACACATAAAGATACACACAAAAAGACACATATATGCATACTCACATAGACAATTACATACATAGACACATACAGACTCACTCACACAGTCACGTGCACACATACACGTACATACATATAGGCACATACACATATAGACACATACACACAAACACATAGATGAATGCACACAAAGGCACATAGACATGAACATATAATCACAAGCACATATACATATAGCCGGCTCCCTGGCCGAGGTATTAGCAGCTTTCTCCGTAACCCCGAAACTCTCGTGGTTGACGTGATCGTACGAGAATTGGAAGCGGTTCAAGTCGCGCCAGTGACTTATGAGAGTATGGAGCCGGTCGCTCAGAAAGTCGTGGCGTGCTGATGAGCGTAATCTAGCCTAGGAATCAACATACAGCTGAAAGATGCTGGTGATGACCGCAATATCCTGAAACAGGATGGAAACGCGGGGGAAAAATATACGTATAGACGCACACACCAACCAAAACCACCACATATACATATATGTACATACACATATAGACACTTACCATATACACACTTAGACACACACATGTACACCCCCTTCTCCCTTTCCCCCTCTATTCTGTATGTAGCGGCTCACCACTATCTAAATACTGAGATTGTCATGGAAGTGTAGATTGCACCAAACACACACGCTCGAACACGCAAAACACCGTAATAAACCTCCACAGATTCGATTGCTGAGAACGCGTAACCATTAAAGTCATCTGTCTGGCTTAAAGATGATACAATCCCAGAAAGGCGTAATCCCAGTGACATCAAACGTGACCGAGTCAGTGAGTTTAATGGTGTTCGTGAAACAGGTCATTACTCCCCATGAACGAACGAGTCCCTTTCAGATTCGCTTCTAGTAAAAGTGTCACTCTCATTCCAATCCATTACTGTTTTGACTCCGGGGATTTCCGTTTGGCAGCTAAGTGCAGTATTACCGAAAAGCGCCGCTGATCACTTCTAATTTGTTATAGGAAAATGACTCTTATTCTCTTGGTAAATTGTTATAGTGAAGTATTTGCCTTATTATCTCGTAATTTGTTATAGTAGAGTAACCGTCTTATTATTTTCAAAAAGTGTTGTAACAAAGTGTCAACTTCATTATTTTTGTAATTTATTATAATAGTGTCCACCTCATTATATGTGTGTTTTTTTTTTTTTTTTGCATATCCTTTACAGGACATCGCTGTCAACATCAGCATCTTTCAGCTGTATGTTGATTTCGTGGCAAGATTACGCTCAGTAGTTTGCCATTGCTTTCTGAGCGGCCGGCTCAGTTATCCCGCAAGTATCCAGCGGGGGTCGAACCGCTCCCAGCTCTCGCCCTGCTACGAGACTCTGCGTGATAAACGGGATTACGGAGAAAGTGTTGTAACCCCTCAGCCAGAGAGACCGGCCATTATATGTGTAATTTATTATAATACCTTCATAATTTTTTTTATAGTAAAGTAACTGTCTTATTCTATTCGTAATTTGTTATGATAACGTGTCATCTTATTCTCTTTGTAATTTATTAAAGTCTCCATATTATTTTCTTCACAAGGTATATAGTAAAGTGCCCGCTTCATTCTCTTCATAATCTGTTTAAGTAACGTGTCCATATTATTCTATTTTTAATTACGTTATATTTATAATAAGGTACCGGTTTTACTATTATCTTTGTCATCATCATCATCATCATCATCATCATCATCATCATCTTCCACTTTTGCGTCAAGCGTCATGAGGCGGAATAACTGACTTTTCAGCGCCCGATGGGCGGCACTGGAGAGTGTCAGTCCATGTGATTATACAATGTCGATGAGGTCGTCAATCCATTTTCTTATCAGGTGACCTTTTGCCATCGAATCAGCTATTTTTTTAAATTATTATTTATTTAGCGCGAATGTTGGGAACTGACGGTGTTCCATTCAAACTAGATGGTTGAACCATTTGATTTTCTGTCTTTCAGTATATGTGGCACGGGGTGTTCTTCTGCTTCGTACTTCTTTCGAGGAAAGTGTGAAACATGCACCTCGAAGGTCAGTGTGTCTGACTTGGGAATTCATTTGTGTAAGATTTGCTTCCTCTAGGCAGATTCCATCCAAAGTAAACGGACTCTACCCGTCGGTAGGTTTTCTTTGCTAACAATGTTGCCAGGGCTGCAGCTCAAAGGCCTGCTGTTTACGGTGTCCAACAGCCATGGTTTTTTTTTTCTGAATATGTTGACGTAAAATGACCACAGGATATGTCATAGAAAAGAGTTATTGTTTTCTCTTCGTAATGTGTTTTAGGTGTAGCGTATAGTTACAGCTAGCTACACGTCCCTTGTTTACAGGACATCGCAATCAACCCCGGTATTTTTAAAAATGTTTTGTGGGTAGGTTCTTTCTAATTTCGAACGTTCAGTAGTTTTCCATTGCTCTCCGAAGAACCGACGCCAATACTATTGTGAAAATTAATTTAATGTGGTTCGAACAGCGGTTCAAACTGCGTTCACTAGCACAGACGCCGATCTATACTTTACTGTTATTTTTCCACAGGTTACAGAAGAAGAGCCTCCAAACTTAGACAGAAAATGGTGCTCTGGATGCATGAGCCCGGCCATAGAGCCAATGGCGCTCCCGTGTGGGCATAACTTTTGCCGAAGGTAAGCTTGTAAACTAAGTAGCCCTGGCTATATGCTTAGAAACGTTCCGAGTATATGGTGCTAACCCACATTTGTATAGACCAATCAACATTCATCTTCTTCTACGTTCGTCCGGAATGTTGTTTTAGACGTAAAGGTGTTGTGCCTGTTTACAGCTGAGCTGCGATATTTCAACCTTCCGGCCGACACACACGACTTCTTCAGGCATTTGTTACCCGGGTTACCTTCCTGGGTTTTATTCTAGGACGTTTCACTCTCACTGTTGTGGTGTTATCCCCATCCCAGCTGGCCCATTTAGAATAGCCGAAGACATCCTGGTCAGCCCTCAAGGGAAGGCAGGAGCAGACCATGGGCATTTCCCGCCAACCAAGGAGGCTTCCATAACTGCAGAGCCGACACATAGCGCTCTGGCACTGGGCTTACCCAAGGAATCGTCACGTCCTGCGCATGGCTGCTTAGCCTCACTTCCGTATATTGGGCCTTCTATTCACCACAGGCTGTTCCCCTGGAAACCAGAAGAATGCAGTCTGCAGATGACATCCACACAGTGAGCTTTCGATTCGGACTTTCCACATAATGGATTTGTTATCCAAGCAATATTCAATTTCGTGTCACTGGGACGCTTTTTCCACCTTTGTTGACGGCCATACAATGAGTTTTCGATTCGGACTTTCCACGTAATGGATTTGCTATCCAATCAATATTCCATTTCGTGCCATAGGGACGCTTTTTACACCTTTGATGACGCCAACACAATGAGCTTTTGATTCGGACTTTCCACGTAATGGATTTGCTAGCCAACCAATATTCCATTTCGTGCAACTGGGACGCTTTTGCTACCGACATATCTGTGGCATGAATTGTGGCAGGCTAAGAACTTCTTCATGCCACTTTAGATGTCAACCTGAATATGGTTAAAGAAAGCTGCAGTCAACTTTAGCTTGTTGACAACTCCATAGAGCTTGTCCTCAAAAGAAGCAGGTTTGGGCCAACATCTCTGAGCTGATCAACGATTATTCCGGTAAAATGACGACGACGTGACCGATTATTCTTTTGGAGACGCTGTTTAGTATTTTCCTGTGGATTATGTGGTGTTATTTCGTGTTCGTTTATTGGAAGTGTTCAAAAGAAGCCACGGAAGGCAGGTGGTGGATGAAATTTTGAGGGCAGCCGACAGATATTTGTTGGTTATGGTCTCAAGTTTCGCGACGGCAGCAGAAGATCTCTTTAGTGGACAATGGCTGCGGTCACCCGGCCAGTATGGTCACTGACAGGAAAGAAAGCAACGGTAAACTACCTTCTTTAAAAGTGCCTAGTTCATTGTGATTCGCCTAAAGACAAGAACAGAGACATTAAAATTAGCAACATGGAATGTTAGGACGTTAAACGACGAAAAATTAAATAACATCAAACAAGAAATGGAAAGAGAGAAAATCAATATTTTAGGGATGTGCGAAACGAGATGGACAGAAGCAGGCATCAAGATAGATTAAGATTTTAAGATTATGTATTCTCGAGGAGAAGATCGACAAAGGGGGGGTAGCTATTATCTTGGACTGGCAAACATCAAAAGAGTTCTACTAGTTAAATTAAGCGGCAGACCTTTTAGCATAAATAGTATTCAAGTATATGCCCCAACAGGAGAATGAAATGAAGACAGTCTAGAGGAATTTTATAATGACATGAAGTAGGAAATCAAGGTGATAGATACACAGTAGGAAACTATAGTTTAGGAGGGAGAAATGAAAGAGGATACAGGCGTGTAGAGTTGACAAAAGAGCATGAAATGATTGTAGGAAACACCTGGTTTAAGCAACACCCTAAAAGATTGTGGACATGGAGGAGTCTGGATTAGAAACCAAATTGATTATATTCTGATTAGCATAAGATTTAGAAATGCGTTAACAATAGCAAAAACAGTTCTCAGTGCTGATTGTTATAGTGACCACAGATTACTTACGAGAACATTGAGAATAAAGTTAAAGAAAGTCAAGTATATAACAGGAAACACTAAATATGATTTGTGTACTTTGAGTAATGACAAGGAAATTCAAAACAAATTCAACATAGAAGTACAGAACACATTTGATACATTGTCTGATCTAGAGATCCTATTCCAGGAAGTGGATGATCAATGGGAAATGTTGAAGAATTCAATCAGTTTGTCTGCAGAAACAACTATTTTAAAATTAAAGAAGGTGGGTCGTAAGAAATGGATGTCTGAAGAAATTTTACAACTAATGGAAACAAGAAGAGTCAACAAAAATAATTCTGCCAAATATGAAGAAATTCACAGACAAGTCAGAATATCATGTAAGGAGGCAAAAGAAGCATGGCTTGAGAAAAATTCCTTAGAAATTGAAAAACAACACAACAGTCAAAATACCAAAGTAGTGCACACAAGAATTCAGGAACTTACTAATAAAAGACCAAGTACATCAGCAGGCTGTCTAAAAGCTAAAGATGGCAAAATCATAATGGAAACAGATCAGATTCTACATGTATGGTCAGATTATGTGAAAAACCTTTATGATGATAACAGAGAGGAGCAGTATGATATTCGATTTAATAATGAAGGACCGCCAATTTTGAAGATTGAAGTTCGAAATGTTCTTAAACATATGAAAGCTGGCAAGGCCCCCGGTGCAGTTAACATCACAACAGAAATGATTAAAGCTTTAGAAGAATATGGAATAGATCAAGTCACCAGATTGCTGAACACATTATATGATACCGGAGATATACCTTCTGAATTATGTAACTGTATTTATTGCAATCCCAAAGAAATAAGGAGCCTTGGAATGTGATCAACATAGAACAATTAGTATAATGAGTCAGATCACAAAGATTTTGCTACGAATTATCATGCAAAGGGTGAGGAAGAAAATACAACCTGAAATAGGGGAAGAACAATGTGGATTTGTAGAAAGAAAAGGTACAGTAAATGCTGTGTATATGCTGCGAACAGTTATTGAACTGCTTTAGAAGTAAACAAGGATATTCATCTTTGCTTTATTGACTACACAAAGGCTTTTGATAGAGTTAGACATGTCAACATGGTGGATATGCTTGCAGATCTACAAATTCATGGGAAAGGCATTAGACTTATTAAAAACATATATTGGAAACAACAAGCTGCCATAAGGATTGATAATGAAGTGGGACAATATCAGCCTATTAAGAGAGGTGTTAGGCAGGGATGTGTAATGTCTCCAGATCTTTTTTCCCTTTACAGTGGAAATATTTTCAGAAATGTAGAAGATATAAATTAAATCAGCATTGGAAGACGAAACATCAATATCATTAGATATGCAGATGATACAGTATTGATTGCAGACAATGCACACGATCTACAATTAGTAGACGCAGTTGTTGTACACAGTGAGCAGCTGGGGTTGGAATTAAATTGTAAGAAGACACAGATTATGGTCGTCACTAGGAAGAACGAAGTACCATAATGTAATAATATACAAGTCAATGGGAATATTCTTCAACAAGTGAATCGGTACAATTATCTCGGAACGGTCATAACATCAGATGGGAGATGCCTTGAAGAGATTAGAACAAGAATCGCCATGGCGAAAGTAGCCTTTAGCAAGATGAAAAACATACTGACCAATAAAAAGATGTAAACCGAAACGAGAAAAATAGTGTTGAGGCGCTACATAGAGCCTGTTCTTTTGTATGGTTGTGAAACTTGGACAATGAGCAACAAAGCTGAAAAAACATCTGATGGTTGCAGAAATGTGGTTTCTGAGGAAAATGCAAAGAATACCATGGACAGACAGAAAAACCAATGACCAAGTACTACAGAAGACAAATGAAAATCGTAAATTGATTAGAGAAATTAGACGTAGACGGTCAAAATTGTTTTGACATGTTATGAGAAGAAATGGATTGGAGAACTTAGTGACAACTGGCATGATCGAAGGGAACAGACCAAGGGGAAGACCGAGAAGAAAATACCCGGATGTCTTGGCCTCATGGCATGGTCGAGACAGGAACACCGAGCTGATCCACGACTCTGGTCATCGAGTGAAATGGTGAGTCATAACCGCCCACGCTTTCCGGCATGACATATGATTGATTGATTGATCTTTCTCTGTTTTGCATATATTGGGCACTCCTGCAGCAAATGTCTAGCTGTCACTTTACCAGTTCCACAATTACGTTCATCAATATCTCCTATCTTTAGTTTATTGACCAAGTGGTATTTCAGCCTGTTATTTCCAGTGAGATGTTTGAAGATTGCTACTTGTTCATTTCAGTCGAGTTTGTAATATGCATCATCTTTCTGGTGGCTAGGATGCTGTGATTCCCATGTCGTTCAATGGGTACTATTTATAAACCTCTTTGCCTCATTATAGGTTATGTCTATGATATAAGTGAGACGACTACCTTGTGCCAAGGTCTTTTACCAGTCTGTCAGCCTCTTCATTTCCAGGTATACTGCAATGTGATGGGATCCACTGTATTACAACTTTTTTTGAATGTCTGATATAGCCCATGGGTGCTGCTCTTAGGTCTGCTAGTTCTGTGCTGTTATTGCTCTTCAGTATTGAGACAGCTGACTTTGCATCTGTGAAGATAGCTATTTGCTTCTCTTTATTTTCCTCCATCAAGAGCATTTCTGCTGCAGTTTTCAAAGCCCCTACCTCTGCTTTGAAGTTACTTGAAAATTTTCCAGTTGCCACTGACTGTGTTTTTCACTCCATATTTTAAATTTAGAAGAATTTCTCCTCCTCCATTTTCTGTTGAATTTTTGGCTGATCCATCAGTATATGCATGGGTCCAATTGCTACTTGGGTAATGTTCTTTTATGTAGTTTAGGCTATTTGTCTTCTTTCTGTTTCATTCTGAGTGTTATTTTTCTCAATCCCAGAAATGTTTTCTATCATCTCAGGCAGTTGCTGCTGTCTCCAAGCTTGGAACTTGTGAGCATTGCAAATGGGATTGACTGTTGATATGTTAAGTATAGGATCTGCCCTAATCTTTCGTTTTGCAGTTTCTGCAAAGTTGGTACGCTTCAGTCTTCTCTTTCCAAAATCATTAAACCTTTTATACATGGGGTGGTCTGTCAATCTTCTAAAATTGTCTGATTGTTGCTGGGCTCTACTATCTCTTCTGTCCTGCATTGATTGTAATAAATTGGTCTTTTTTAGTTCGTTAATAGACGTTGTCTTCAGGCTTCCAGTTATGATTCGAATTCCTTGTTTTTGGACTCTACTTATTTTGTTAAAGTTTGACTCAGCTTCTGTTGCCCAAGCTGCGATGACATATTCCAGTACTGGCCTCACTCGTCCAGTGTATAACGTCTTGAGAACTTTATCATCTGCTCCCAACGTTGTACCAGCAAGCTTTTTCATGATTGCCATTCTTTGCCTTGCTCTTGTTCGATTTTTCTCAACCTGTGTCTTCCACGTCAGGCGACGATCGAAGGTAACTCCTAGATAGTTTGGATTTTCTTCATGGCGCAATATTTTTCCATTCCAGCTTAGGTTGCTGAGTATTATTTGAGAGGGAGAACACTGTGTTTTCTCCTCACTTATATTCACTAGCCATGATTTTGACCAGTCCTCTAGCGCTAATAAGGCTTGTTGTATTCTGCTGTTAGCTGTACTAATATATTCTTCAGATGTCCATATGGCTAGATCATCTTCAAAGGAGGATGTGTGTACTCAGGCTGGAAAATTTTCTATGATGTCATTTATATATGCTAGGAATATTGTTGGTGAAAGAACTCCTCCTTCAGGGACACCTTACCCCAACAGCATCTTTTTTTGCTGGTTTGTCCTTGTACTTTTGTCCTGGCAATTCTGTTCTCAAGTTAGTGGCTGATCCATTTGTACATTTTCCCACAAACATGCATGTTTTGCAGTTTTACTTTCAGTCCTTCCTTTCATACTTTATCAAATGCTTTATCTAAATCTATCCAGACCGCTAGTGTGTGCTTTTTATCTTGAAAGGCATCCTCTATTTCCTGAAATATATAGATTATTTGATCATCAGTGGATCTGTACTTTCTTAATCCTGCTTGGCGTGGTGTTAAGAGTTGGTTTTCCTTTAGATGCCACGTTAGACTGCCATTGATAGACTGCCCGGCTCGTCCGGGATCAGCAGAAGGCGATCTCTTTCCTGCTCGTGACGCCAAAATAAACTCGCCTGTCGACGTCCTATAAATATAGGTAACCTTAGCTCGTCTTTGTACATCTGACAGTGAGTCTTTCTACATGCACTCAGTGAAGTATCAAACGGTCGCATGTAGTGTAACATTATTTATTCGTGCCAAACGGCAGTATCAATTACATGAATATATATTATCAAATTACGCACAAATTATGTCACAATTTGTATCACAATATTGTATCTACAACAATGGTGAGTGCCACACAGCCATAGCAGTCATTCGTGCGCTCATAACACAGTTCACTCTCATTCCTCGCACTTAGCAACTCCTGCTATATTCGCTCAGCACGGCTAGCTTTCACACTGGCAATTAATACACTCGCTCGCTCAATCGCACACGTCTTTCCTCTATCACGTCCAGTCCCAGTCTGCGCCTTCTGGTGATCGGTCTGATAGTCACGTGGTGCTTGACCGCGTGTCTTATGTGATAGTCGTACTGCGTCGGTAGTCTTGCCGTACTCGATGTCCGGTCTTGTTGTCGCAGGTCCTTCAGTGCAAGGTTGTACTGTCAGTCAAGGACGTAGTCCTATCTATCTCCCTATGTCCTCTTTATATCCCTGTGTCCTGTTTATCGCTGGGTCTTGTTGTCCCATCTGCGTCCTGTCATATCTATTGTCATATCTATTATCCTGTCTATGACATCTCTATTGTCCTGTCTATCACATCTCTATTGTCATATCTATTGTCCTGTCATATGTCCTCTCTTGCACTCCCCAACACGCTGACATTACCAGCCGCTGTTTTACACACAGGGACACACACACACACAGGGAAAGACAGACAGAAATAGAGAGAGAGAGAGAGAGAGAGAGAGAGAGAGAGAGAGAGAGAGAGAGAGACGTATTGAGACAGGCAGAGCGAGGGACAGAAAGAGACTAAGACAAACCGAGACAGAGAGAGAAACACAGAGAGACGCAGAGAGAGACAGAGACATAGAAAAACCGAGAGAGAGACAGACGCAGAGAAAGACCGAGAAAGACAGAGAGAGAGAGAGAGAGAGAGAGAGAGAGAGAGAGAGAGGCAGAGAAAGACCGAGAAAGACAGAGAGAGAGAGAGAGAGATTGGGGGGGGGGGGAGGAGGCGAAGAAGAAACAGCAAACACAAGAGTGACAATTATGAACAGATCAAATCCTAACAACTTTCAAGTGAAGGTAAAAAAGAAAACAAGAAAAAAAAAAAAAAAACACCGACTGATAGCAATGTCAGATAACATAGTGGATCTAATCAATAGATGATAAAATAAACATGAGCAAATGAATTAATTAACAGGTCTGCATACATGCGCAGATGCGTGAGTATTGGTTGGCTATGTGCATTGTTTGAGAACGAGAAGATACGTTTTAAAAAAACGCCAGTGCGTTTTGTACGGTGGAAGAATGTCAGTAACAGTAAACCTTTGTTATGGTATCATAGGAGTTGGGGGTGATACAGCGGATAGTGCATTTGGTTACCAATACAGAGGTCCGAGTTCAAACATCAGTTGTTTCAGTGTTGTTGTTGCTGACAAGTATGGCATACAGTAGAACGCCTTCTGCTGTATGGTAGTGAATCATGGAAATTGCAGGGGCACATTCAGAAAAGCTTAGAGACGACTGTTTGGAATACCTTGGACTGGCAGATTAACTCAACAACGGCTAAGAGAAGCAGCGGCTGCAACAGAATATAACAATAGGAAATCAAATCAGTTAGGTATGTGTAATTCCTGCGAAAAAGTGAGATACACTAAACACATATACTGTAAACATACCTTACAGTTAACTCCTCTACGGTAATCGTAAATTACAGGGGGGGGGGGGATACACCCCTTTCCCCCCCCCCCCCGCCCCCCCCCCCCCCAAAAAAAAAAAGAAAAGAAGAAAGCACTCTACAATACAATCTTCCTACTAACTCTATGCTGCCAGTGCCAAACCTGGACAATGATAGAAAAAGAGAACAGAAAAATCACAGCAACAGAAATGAGATTACTGAGAAGAATACTCAATGTATGAAGAAGAGAGAAAATCAGAAATGAAGAAATCAGAACTAAGGTGGGGGTTATAGCAGCGCTAAATTGTATTAGAAGGTAGCAAGTCGAATGGTTTGGCAATGTAACTAGGTTACCAGCTAACAGTATACCACAACAAGCAATGATGTACAGAGCAAATAGAAGCAAAAGAAGAGGCCGACCACGTAAACATTGGACAGAGGGAATAGCAGAGTCCCTGGGAATGTGGATACAAGAAGCCCATAAACTGGCACTCTCCCGCTGTTTATACTTCACCTCGACATCGCAAGGTACAAGAGGAACAAGATGGGATGAGATGAGATGAGAAATGCTTGCTTGCTTGCTTGTGTTCGTTGGCTTGAGCTCCAACGCGAAGTCCTGTATGTCGGATGAAGGCATCCTGTTGTCCAACATCAGTGTGATGTCATACAGGACTTGAGGTTTGCGTGAGTATCCGTTGTCCCATGTCTGGCTTATTGGTGTGCAGACTGGTGGTTCCTCGCCGTACAGGCAGACACTCTCCGGCTTCGGAGGAATCGGCGATCCTACTGACCTTAGCCAGGACCCCGAAGGGACCTGTTGCCCAGGACGCTCTACGAGGACGCGTCAATAGGTCTTGGCCAGTATATAACCCGGCCCTGGTTCCTTTGAAACACCTCTGCGTCCCAGATGAGAAATAAAACAAAATACAAAATACAAACAAATAATAAAATAAAAATAAGTATGCTAGCGCTCAAAGAACGACATTTCGATTATAATACTCTGTATCAGGAACAACACAAACATATCTAAAGAAAAACAAATTTGTGTTTTAATATTATTAATATTAATTTATCAGCCGGCTCCATGGCCGAGGAGTTAGCAGCTTTCTCCGTAATCCCGAATACTCTCGTGGTTGACGTGAGTGCACGAGAATTGGAAGCGGTTCGAGTCGCACCAGTGACTTATGAGAGTATGGAGCCGGTCGCTCAGAAAGTCGTGGCGTGCTGATGAGCGTAATCTAGCCTAGGAATCAACATACAGCTGAAAGATGCTGATGTTGATCGCAATATCCTGAAACAGGATGGAAACGCGAAAAAAAAAATATTAATTTATCATTTAATTTTCCCCAATAAACGCCCAGACACAAGCTGGTTGTTCACTCCGGTAATGGGACTGGATGACGTTAGCCTGACCCGCTGGAGGCCGCACACGAAGAGGTGCGTCGGGGTCTTTTAGGACCCATTTTCACACGTTTTCAGGTGTATTCGATATATGGTGCAGCTTAATATTTTTATAGACCTACCGGCACTCGAAAGATGTTGTGGTCATTATATGGTCCCCTCTACTTCCCATAACATTTCCTAGTACCAATTTTTAGGCTGAGCGTAAGTAGCAGCAGCAGAAGTAGTAGTAGTAGTAGTAGTAGTAGTAGTAGTAGTAGTAGCAGCAGCAGCAGCAGCAGTAGTAGCAGCAGCAGCAGCAGCAGCAGCAGCAGTAGTAGTAGTAGTAGTAGTAGTAGTAGTAGTAGTAGTAGTAGTAGTAGTAGTAGTAGTAGTAGTAGTAGAATTAGTAGTAGTAGTAGTAGTAGTAGTAATAGTAGTAATAGTAGTAGTAGTAGTAGTAGTAGCAGCAGCAGCAGTAGTAGTAGTAGTAGTAGTAGTAGTAGTAGTAGTAGTAGTAGTAGTAGTAGTAGTAGTAGTAGTAGTAGTAGTAGTAGTATTTTCTTTTCCAGGTTATTACTTAGACGAGACTAACTGATCTGCATAAAACTATGGATTTTGAATGCTCCATGAAGCTGTTTACAGTATGGCAGTTCTTCTTTTGGCAGTGAATCATGGCACACGAAAGGACACATTAGGAAGAGCATGTAGGTAACGAAGATGCGGTTTCTAAGACGATTGTTGGGAATACCTTCTGTTGTAGTGGTAGTAGTAGTAGTAGTAGTAGTAGTAGTAGTAGTAGTAGTAGTAGTAGTAGTAGTAGCAGTAGTAGTAGTAGTAGTAGCAGCAGCAGCAGCAGCAGCAACAGCAGCAGCAGCAACAGCAGCAGCATCAGCAGCAGTAGTAGTAGTAGAAGCATTATTATTATTAGCAGTAACAGTAGCATAGGTTAGACATTTAAAGTTATCATTCATGAAAACTGTACATTGACACACAAACACTATATATATATATATATATATATATATATATATATATATATATATATATATATATATATATATATATATATATATATATATATTATCTGATGATGTTCCAGCTGCATAGCGCATTCACGAGCCTACCTGATTCAAGAGCACTACGAGCAGATAAGGGACAGGCGCAGTGTATTGAAATGCCCAGTTCCCGCCTGTCACACAACCTTTCTGTGTTATCCTATCATAAACGGGGATGTTCGATTCTGGAAGCATCACGATAGGTTTGGTGCTGTGACAAAATCCCTTTAAGGTATGTACAGCATAGGTACAGTTCAAACAAGTTGTGTCCTGTTTAACAGGTGGGTAACAATTTCCATGGCAATGTTTGTCCATCAAGAATAATGATGACTGTTCATTTAATCCAGTGGGGTTTAAAGTTTTCAATCGTGAGTTCTAAGATGACTAGTAAGGCCTATTTTGGTTCGAAATGTTTTTTGACAATGTGGGCAAAGAATGCTTGACGTTCCAGGAGGAGGATCTCCTGCAATGGTGCGCGCGTGTGTGTGTGTTTTGTCCAGCCTTTTTTTTTCCACAGCTCATGCAGCCCTGTTTGCTTGACAAGTGACTACACCCTTGCGTAATGAAGTACGCCACGAATTTTGGCTTTTGGCAGCAGTCTCCCAAGTGTTGTGATGAATTCCAAAAGCTTTTAGCGAGACCTACAGTGTCGTTAAAACGTTTCCTCTGGCCACCGTGGGAGCATCTGCCTCAGCACAGCTCACCGTATAAAAATTTGGACAGAGAGACACTCAGACGGATACATGATTATGAAATCAAGAATTAAGATAAATGCATTCCGGACATTATCGTACGTACGTCGTCCCTCTCTTCAGTAGCCAACGAGAGAGTTCCCATGCTGGTGGTACCAGTATCCATCTGATTAAACGTCCGCCTGCATCTTTCTCTACGGGCTTAGTGTCGTCCAGACCCTCTGCTCTCCCCAGGTTGAACCAGCCTCTCCAGATGTGGGTCCTGTGTTTGTTTTGTTGCACTTTCCACTTGATCCCAGAGAGCCTTCACTACCCCAGTCGTGTGATAGTCTAGCCAGTCGCTCACATGAGCAGCAGCAGCCATTCTGTCAACCTGTTTATTTCCTCCCACAACCGCATCTCCTGGGCAGAAAATCCATGATGTGCTCTTGACTGACAGGCAACAGACAGAGACTGATAGGTAGATAACATTAATACAGATAGTTGATGCATGTTTATCCAGCTCTCCATGAATTCATCCTTAGGTCAATCAGACCTAGACTGGCATTGAAGTGGTCAGCTTGTGTCACTTTCCCTCCCTTAATTTCACGTGTCTTCGCTCAGGGTTATATCGGAACGTGACTGTCCTTGCATTTTAGGGAGATATTCTTTTCTTTATATATAGAATGTACACCCACCTGCCCCAGTAGCAGACTTCTAAATCTCACATTGTGACTTCATCAAGAATCTCTACTTTTTCTTGTAAGTTGTTTAATAATTGTCTGCTTCTCACCCCCCCCCCCCCCCCCCTCCCCAGCCTTGTGCTTTTTCTTATCCATTTCTGTCAAGCTCACTATTTGCATCATCTAGTAACGCCGCACAGACAAATCAGTGAGTTCATTGGAAGAAAAATAAGAGTAAACACTGAGTACGAGTATAAACACATAAAAAAATCTACACTATGCAGATGACACAGTATTGGTTGCGGAAAATGCAAAAGATCTACTACAGCTGTTGAACATTGTTGAACAGAGAGTGCGAAGAAAGAACTCTCATTAAATATCAAGAAAACAGAAGCAATCGTTACGTCAAAGAAAAGGTGGGGACCAAAATGTGAAATAACAATAGAAGGGACACTGCTTAAACGGGTGAAACAATTAAAATACTTAGAGGCAATTATAGCAGCAGGTGGAAGATGTACAATGAAGATTAAGAACAGAATAGGGCAAGAAAAAGCTGCATTTCAGAAAATGCAAAGTAACTTATGCAATAAGTCACTGTCATTGAATGTAAGAAAGAGAGTGCTGAAATTATATATAGAACGTGTTTTGCTGTATTGCAACGAATGCTGGAAGGTACAGGAAACCATGTTCGTTACAACACCACCCCACATCAGCACATGGTTGTTGAGAATTATCTTTGCATTAATTGCATGTCTTATGATTTATACAAGAGGTAATAGTTATCCCAGAGCTGTCTTCTTCTTCTCTCTTGTATACCCCATTGAAGGATAGACCTTAAACCAACTGCTGTCATCCCGTCCTAAACTTTGCTGTCTTCTTCAACACCCTTCATGTCGTTGGCCTAATATTCATTTCTGTCTCTAATTCTCTTATCCATGGATTGTATGTATCCCCTGATTTTGTTTGCCCTTTGAGTTCATATGAAAGAACTAAGCAGTTTACTATTATCAGGGATTTTGCCACGTGTACTTCGAATGTAAACGAACAACTTAGGAAGAACTTGGAAGCAACAGAGATTTGGTTCCCAAGACGAATGTTGCGAATTCCTTGGACTGCCTGGGTAACTAACGACGACTGCCTGAAAGAGGCTAATGAAACTAGAACATTATATACAACAATAAGAAATAGACAAACAGCTTTCTTTGGTCATGTGATGAGCAGAGAGGTATTGGGGAACATCGTAATAACTGGAAAGATCGAGGGGAAGAGAGGCAGAGGTCTACCAAGAGAAATTACGCTGGATGGATTGAGACGGTGGCATGGAGGAATATCAGCAGCAGAATTGATCCAGAAAACCAAAGACCAAGATCTGTGGAGAGACGTGAACGCCTACGCCAGCTTGATGATGATGATGTCTCATAACCAGTGCCATCCTCTTGATTGGTCGGAATCTGCCTAGTCCCCCCCCTCCCACTCCTCCCCGCCACCTCCAAGCTCCTCTTAATATTTGTTCTGTCATACCACATGTGTTACCAGCGGCCCGTAAAGGAAGCAAAGAGTGGTAACTGAGTAACCTACCATGCATGTCGTAAGGAGCGATTAAGGAAGGCTGGTGTGGGACTGGGTACTCCACCCCATAGAAAACGTTAGCTGCAAAATTTAATCCAGCTCTGTACTCATAAGGGAAAAAAGAACCCAACTACAGCTGAACAGTGAACCTAGACCAGTAGTCACTATGCCACCACGACATCTAATTCTGTTTGTAACATTATTTCATTCTTACAGATATGGACCACTGTTACTCACTCCCGGTTTATTACACTAACACGGAAACTGTTAACGCAACCCACGCTATAGCTCAGAGCAGTGATTAAATTAATTGCTTCTTTGGTGACTTAACTGCAGTCATCCCGGCCCTTTAACCGCTGAAACAGACGACTGGTTCCTGTTCAAGGCCACTCAGCAACGATTCCGCTAAAGTGATGTTTTTCTGAGACCAAATGAATGCCGCTGTGTGCCGGTATTGTGGCTTTTGTTCGTGCTCTGGTTAATGGTCGAGACATTACAGTAGTGGAAATGTCCTCTGGGGCATAATGTAATGAACCGACATGTTAGAAGCCTATGTTCTTGACTGTACAAGTTGCAAACCCCTTTTCAGTAGTGAGGTGTATTGGATTATGGTGCTAGCCCTATATTTTTAGACCCATCCGCACTCGATAGATGATTGGTCCATACCACACTGGTCGCTTTTACTTTCCATGCATTTTCTGGCATTCCTTTTAGGCTAAATCGACCTGGCCGCCCAGGTATGTGAAAATAAAAATGCCCGACTTGAATTTAATTTGAAGGTATGACCACTGGACTGACAGGAAAGTAAGCTAGCCACAACGTTACCGCTGTTCCTGCTATAAACTTAAGCAACATCTATATAGCGAAAGCCGGTTCCGTGGCAACGAGGTTACGTATGCAGTTCTTAATCCTGTATACCCGCGTTCGAAACACAGCTGCGGGAGATTTGGCGTGTTTATCCAGCTCTTGCTTCGGGACATGTAAATGTGTGTAAGTGTTAGGAACGTTCTGTTAGTGATTATTTGTTTTAGCACTGTCGAGTTGCTGATTATGTTAGCGTCTATATGTGTTAGCAGCCGTTAGTTAGTGATTATGTTAGTAACGTTAAGTTAGCGTCTTTATGCGTTAACAGTCTTTAGTAAGTTATGTGTTAATAGCGGTAGGTTAATGACTACTTTTTTAAGCACTGATTAGTTAGCGAGTATAAAAGTTAACAGTTGGTGATTGTATGTGTGTTAGCGGCGTATTGTTGCTGATCATAAGTGGTGGGGTGGTTTCATTGACTGCATGTGTTATCGGTTTTCACTGTGGCTTTCAGACCCTATTTGAGGTTTTGCTCTCAGAAAGAGAATTAACCTCTTCTCGGGTTAGAGCGACAGTTTACGCCTAACACTTTCAAAATCTCAAAGTACGCCAAGAGGTGTTAAAAATTGTTTTTGAGAAAATATAATGACATTGTAATGTGATTAATGCTAAATGTGTATTAAAAGATGGATGCAATAGAAACTGTCATTGATATCATCATCATCTTCGTGTGCCATGCCGATAAGCGTAAGCGGTCATCTTTCGTCATCTCACACGATCACCAGAAGTCGTGGATCAGCTGTATTTTTGTCTCGATTATGCCATGTGGTCAAGTAATCTAGATATTTGCCTCTCTGCCCTCCTCTTGTTCTTGTCCCCTCAATCTTGCCAGTTGTCACCAAGTTCTCGAGTTTATTTCTTCTTATTACGTTGTCATTATCAAAGTAAGTATAGGAGCCTACTGTACGTATTGGGGTGTATCGGGTATATGGCAGGGTTGTCCATGGGACATAATTTACATTGCGTGGTAATTTATGCATGTCCCATCCCATCCTGTCCCATGGGACTTTCCCATGGGATTCCCATGGGAATAACTCCATGAGACATGTTTTTCTGTCCCACCCAATGGTAATTTATGCCTGTTCCATCCCGTCCCATTCCATCTCTACACTATTCAGAAAATCCCCATTTTTTTCTCATTGGATTCCCATGGCCAAGTCTGGTATATGGGGCTAACCCACGTATGTATAGACCAGTTGTGAACCCATGGGTGATGTAGTCAGTAGCACGTTGTCCCTTGTACATCTCATGATATTATCTCATCGCCATTTTAGGCTGGGTATACCAGGCAGCTCAGGCCTGCCATCTACTGCTGATAGTACCTTGCCGTGTAGGATACGGGGATCTTGAGCCTGAGGAATTAAGACCGCCTGGCTAGTGCAGTCATCGCAAACTGTGCAGGCTAGGGTTGTTGTTGTCTCTCTCCCCCTCCCCCCTCCCCCACCAAAAGAAAAATTCACATCTTACCGCGGATTCAAACTCGGGTCTCCCGAATGAGAACCCTGCTTTGTAGCCTCTCGGCCAGCCGCTGCCACATGGGCTGAGATTCCAGCACAAGACCACCGAACCGGCAGGCAAGAGTACTAGGCCTGAGCTATCGCGGCTCTCAAAGTTATAATATCCACTACATGCTGTTGCTTTTTTTGTTTTGTAGTTTTAGTTTCATAGGAGGTTTTCAATGCTACAACATCAGTTATTGTTGTTGGGTTGAATTGGGTTAAGAACCGACAACACAGCACTCGGAACATTCCCATACGTTCTCCGGTCTCACCTTAAACAACCAGCGAAGAGTCCCAATGCTAACGGTTTAGCTGTTCCAGCTGGTATATACAGTTCATATTATAAATGATTGCCGGGAGTTGACCACAGCGGAGCAACTTCGTTGTTTGTCTCTGTTGTTAATTACACTAGATAAAAGTCCAGACCAGTCTTCTGTTTTTCTTCTAGTTTCTTCATTGTTTGTACAGAGATGAAATACCTACCAATGGCCCGTATCTCTGAGAGGATGTAACATTTTCCCTGCCTTGTTTTATGCTTGATTGATCTATTTGAGTTTTCTCACATGTTGCCTTCTCGTCCCTGCCTTGGGGACGTAAATTACAAGTAACTCAGAAGTAGGAGGGAGATCATCAGATTACGGGAAACACAGGGAAAGCTAATTCTCGCGCAAAATCAGTCGATTGCACTCCATATGAGTTGCGTCTACAAGTAGTAGCAGCTCGTATGTAGAGTACGCTCGAGTTCAAAGCGAGCCAACAAAAACATAATAATATTTGGAGCTTACAGTTATTTACACGACCTTTGCTGTTTTCGGCTGGCACTGTGACAAAAGGTTAACGAACGCAATTCGCAACTCTACATACCACATTCGAAACACAACTGAGGAAGATTTTGAAGCAGGCCGTCTTTAGCTGGTTTTCATACAAACGTCTGGATGTAAACTTGCCAATAAATTACAAACAGCCAAATATTGATGGGGTTCACTGCAACGTCCTGTGAAGATATTCAACTAACTTATTTTGCTGTTTCCAAATCTATTCATGTAATGTGATTGTGGGGGGGGGGGGCATAAAGGCTAGCTCTCTTGCTTGCTAGCCCTATGGTTTTGTGTTCGAATCGCAAGAGAGGCGGTGGATTGTACCTGAGCTTCCAGGTCGATTCAGATTAAAATGAGTACCAGGAAATTATCTGAGAAGTAAAGTCGAAAGGTATGATGCTCACCACTTCGCCCATCTTGTGTCGGTTGGTATATACAATTATGTGACTAGCATCTGAGGCTGACTGGCCATGATGTCAGTTTGTCCGACGGCAAGTGGGCCCTTAATGAAATGGGCCCCTTTAAACGTTTACACTGTCATCAACTAGCTATAGTGCCTTGCGGTGTAGGAACATGGGGGTCTTGAGCCTGAGGAATTAAGGCCGTCTGGCTAGTGCAGTTGTCGCGAACTGTGCAGGTTGGGGTTTTATTTTTGTCCCCGACAGGGACAAAAGAAATCCACACCTTACAGAGCCAATCGGCCAGCTGCTCCTGAAACATTAAACAATATGTTAAAATTGTCAATGACCTTTTAGTAGCTTTGTCCCCTGGTAACCAATATTTGTAGACGCAGTCCGCCACTGGCTAGCACCATACACTGAATACACCTCAAGGAGTGGAACAGTTCCTTTACTTCTACTAACCAGCATTAATGACTAGCGCTGTTTTCCATTCGGCTATACTGACATCCTAACTGCCAAATAAGTGGTCAATGCAAAATTGAGCTTAAGTGCACCTGTGAAACAGAAACAACCAGGAAATATGGTGTAATTTCGACTATATCACCCATGGGATGTCGATTAATCTATATTGTGGGGTTGGCACCATATACTTACTAAATATCACTGTGTGAAATTGGGGTACTTCAATTTTAATTCACCGCAAACAAAGAAGAATCCCTTCGAGCCTCATTTGCATCGGTCCGGCAATCATTTTCCGGTTTAGTGTTCGGTGGACTGCTAGACCGATCGATGGATGTTTTTAAGTTTTTGGGCCCGTAGGGCCCTAACTATCGACGACAGTGAGGGCCCTACGGGCCCAAAACTAAAAAAACATCCATCGATCGGTCTAGCAGTCCACCGAACACTAAACCGGAAAATGATTGCCGGACCGATGCAAATGAGGCTCGAAGGGATTCTTCTTTGTTGCGGTGAATTAAAATTGAAGTACCGAAATTGGTCTTTTACTTTACAACAGAAAGATCGAAAATGAAATGTATAGAGCATGGCATAATATAAACAACTTATGTTATTCTGATGACACCGTCTTGATAGCAACGAGTCAGAAGGATCTATAGAAAATATGTCAGGGATCCTGGTCCAATCAATCAATCATGTGCCATGCCGGAAAGCATGGTCGATCATGACTCGCAATTTCACTCGATCACCAACGTCGTGGATCATCTCAGTGTTCCTGTCTCGTCCATGCCATATGGCAAGCCATCCAGGTATTTTCCTCTAGGTCTTCCTCTTGGTCTGTTCCCTTCGATCTTGCCAGTTGTCACTAAGTTCTCCAATCCATTTCTTCTCATAACATGTCCAAACAATTTTGGACGTCTAATTTCTCTAATCAATTTACGATTGTCATTTGTCTCCTGTAACACTTGGTCATTGGTTTTTCTGTCTGTCCATGGTATTCTTTGCATTTTCCTCAGAAACCACATTTCTGCACCCATCAGATGTTTTTCAGCTTAACTGCTCATTGTCCAAGTTTCACATCCATACAAAAGAACAGGCTCTATGTAATCACCCTACACTAATTTTCTCGTTTCAATTGACATCTTTTTATTGGTCAGAATGTTTTTCATCTTGCTAAAGGCTACTTTCGCCATGGCGATTCTTGTTCTAATCTTTTCAAGACATCTCCCATCAGATGTTATGACTGTTCCGAAATAATTGTACCGATTCACTTGTTGAAGAATAGTCCCATTTACTTGTATATTACATTGTGGTATTTCGTTTTTCCTAGTGACTACCATAACCTGTGTCTTTTTACAATTTAATTCTAACCCCAGTTGCTCACTGTGTACAACAATTGCATCTACTAATTGTTGCATATCATGCGCATTGTCTGCAATCAATACTGTATCATCCGCATATCTAATGATATTGATGTTTCGTCTTCCAATGCTGATTTAATTTATATCTTCTACATTTCTGAAAATATGTTCACTGTATAGGGAGAAAAATCTGGAGACATTACACATCCCTGCCTAACACCTCTCTTAATAGGTTGATATTGTCCCACTTCATTATCAATCCTTATGGCAGCTTGTTGTTTCCAATATATGATTTTTATAAGTCTAATGTCTTTCCCATCAATTTGTAGATCTGCAAGCATATCCACCATGTTGACATGTCTAACTCTATCAAAAGCCTTTGTGTAGTCAATAAAGCAAAGATGAATATCCTTGTTTACTTCTAAAGCAGTTCAATAACTGTTCGCAGCATATACACAGCATTTACTGTACCTTTTCTTTCTACAAATCCACATTGTTCTTCCCCTATTTCAGGTTGTATTTTCTTCCTCACTCTTTGCATGATAATTCGTAGCAAAATCTTTGTGATGTGACTCATTATACTAATTGTTCTATGTTGATCACATTCCAAGGCTCCTGATTTCTTTGGGATTGCAATAAATACAGAGTTACATAATTCAAGTTATGCTGATGACATCGTGTTGATAGCAACAAGTCAGAAGGATCTACAGGAAATGATAGATGCACCGGTTGTAGAAAGTGAATAATTGAGCCTTAGTTTGAATAGTAGAAAGGCAGAAGTCAAGGTTACAACAAAGAAACAGATTGTGCCTAAATGTTTAATTAAAGTAAAGGAGGTTATTTTGCAAGTGCAGAAATTTAGATATCTAGGTACATGTATAACATCAGATGGAAGATACATCACTGAGATAAAGAACAGAACAGGACAAACAAAAACTGCATTCTATCAAATGAAGAACGTTTTGTGCAATAAGTCGTTGTCCTTGAAAGTTAGAAAAAGAGTTCTTGTATGTTACATAGAACCAGTATTAGCATACTGCTGCGAATCCCGGACAATTTGTAAACAGGCATAATAATCACTGGAAGCCTTGGAGATGTGGTTTTATAGAAGAATGCTGAAAGTTCATTGGACAGCCAAAAGAGCAATCTGGGCGTTTTAAGGGAAGCTGAGTCGCGGGGACAACTTATCACAAACATCAGAAAAAAGAAGTCGTCGTTTTTTGGCCGTATTATGAGAAGACAAAAACTGGAACATGTTGTGAGAACCGGAAAGATTTGCGGAAAGAGAGATAAAGGAAGACAGCGTGAGAAGATTTCTCACAGTCTTTTGTCATGGCACGGAAGGGGGTCAACATACGAATTGATTTATGACGTTGGAGAGGCATGATTAACCACGCTAGCCGGCAAGGCACTGGGTGTTGGGCTTATGATGAGTGCACGAAAAAGAGTACGTTGAAAGATCAATATAAAAAACGGGATCATCTAGAAAATAGTGGAAGGTTAGACTACAGTATATACAAAAGTTAAGGGTTCTCTAATTTGCTTATAGATAGATGGATAGACAGACAAACAAACAGACAGACAGATAGACAGACAGACAGAGATGGAGTGGGAAAGAGATGGAGGTCACGTGACAAAACACAAAAACGTAATATTACATCAAGAACCCCTGTTCACGCCATGAGGCGTGTTGGGTATATGGTGCTACACCCATATGTTTAGACCAACGGCATTCAGTGTGAAATGTTGTCAATATGATATGACTCCGGGCGCCGTTATTCCTCATGTAATTTTCTTATACATGTTGTTTGACTGACGCGATCTGACAGCTACCTCCCCTATCCTTGAAGGGAACCCAAGACCACTGGGTATTCAGGCCAGCGTGCTATCTATTCAGTTACGAGGCTGCCTAACAAAAGATCCATATCAATATGTATCGTTATTTTTCTTTTCTTTGTGGAGCTTTCTTTGTACAGGGTCTTTGTAAAGTCTCACTACACTTTGTATGTAGAACAAATTTGAAAAAAAATTCTTTCTTCCGTTGATAACACCATTCTGTTTGGAGTGCAAAGAATTACTCCAGCAGACGACAACCATTCGCTGCATATTGCTTCACGATTTACTGTGGAGCACATTTTTTGATGACGTCATGTACGTCATTTTTCAATATTGTTCTATATACAAAGTGTAGTGAGGCTTCACAAACAGCATGTATACGTTACAGTGTTTAGTCCCTGCTCATATTTAAATAATTATATCATGTAACACATTTTATATGGTAGGATCAAACGAGCGGTCGTGGTAGTCTAAAAGATAAGGACTCTCTAGCTTTTAAACATCCAGTGGGCGGATGGCGAGTTAGGGGGTTCATCCCCTTCACCAATCGATTGAATCTCAACCTTGACGTCTCTTTCAAAAAAGCAATGACACATTAGTTAACATTATAAATGCGTTGATCTTTTAAGACTTATGTAGCCACAACAAGGATACAGATAAGTAACTTTTATATTTTCATGTAGTGTTTTTCATGTAGTTGTGTGGGTTTGTGTTTGTTTATTATGTGCTGTCGAAGGCTTTAGCAGCAACTTCCATTTTGTTTCTTGTAGTCGTGCTCTAGTAAAGTTCAGAATCTGCTTCCCGTTTTTTTTTTTTTTTTTTTGATTCATTCAATGACAAAATAAAACGTCAGGACACCTTGCAGAGAACAGTGTAATTCTTTATTGATTCGGATTAAGTAAGTAAGTAGTAAGTAAAGGTCTCTTTTACACTCATAAGGCGCGTGATGATGATGAGCAAGTAAATAGTAAGCAAAGGTCTCTTTTACACTCTTAAGATCATGAGGCATACGGAGCTAGATCCAAATTTGTACAGACCATACGGCACACAGTGGGTGATGTGGACGGTATCAAGCCGGCCGCCTTTACTTCCATAGACATTTCCTCGTACATTTGAGACTGGCTGGACATGGGAGTGCTGGTCAGTTTTAAACATTCGACACATCCCTGATGCGGGTTGAACCTAAGACCACTGGCACGGCAGGCTAGCGTCTGGCTACGCTACCGCTACTCCGCACTGTGTGCCTTCCCGACAGCCTTCGGGCAGACGGACATTGGTTTTAAATTCATATTTGTTAGTATACATTCTAGACCGTAATGTACTTAGGCTGATGTTTCAGATTTGATTTTATGAGGGCATTGGGCCCAGACAATCAAAAACCCGTGGAAGAAACATGTAGATTTTCTCAATATGATGCAAGTCTTCGAAATGCCGCCCCTTGCATGTTTTTTTTTTCTCTTTAAAACTGCCGCCCCCTTATGAAGGCCGCTTACGGTGCCGCCTGATGCGGCCGCCTCTCTGTATCATAGCACGACACGTCCCTGACCAACCTACGCCTAATTTCAGCCAGTCCATATGTGCTGTGCTGTGCTGAATCTTGACCTGGTTACAAACTAATGTTCCTTGCCGCAAAGGTGAAGCTCCTGCACCGGCCTAGCACACGGTGCTGATGTCTGGGCTATGAGATTGGATAGAACAATTTGTAAAACTGTCTCCCTGGAAAGGTCTTGCACTCTCTTCTGGTGTCTCAGCTATGAGATAGTACAGGGAGCATCGTAAAATAGTCTTCTTGGAAGGATCTTGCAATCTCTGCTGATGTCTGGAGTTGGAGATTTTACAGAGAGCTCAGTAAAACAGTCATCTAGAAAGGGCACGGCACGCTCTGCTGGTGTCTGGACTTGGAGATTGGACAGAGAGCTTCCTAAAACAGTCTTCTAGAAAGGATCTTAGCAGAGACAGAACATGAACCTTTATTAGATGAAGTTGTGTGGGCAATAATGAACGTGAAGAATGGTAAATCACCAGGATGTGATGAGATACCAGCTGAACTATTCAAAACGGGAGGAGAAGAAAGCATACAAATCTATCAAGCATTATGTAAACAGATATGGAACTATGGTATGTGGCAAAACGATTGGAAGAGAACTATCTTCATTCCAATACCAAAAGAGGGCAACCTAAAATTATGCACCAACTATAGAAATGTTGCCCTGATCAGTCATGTAAGTAACATTCTACTAAAAATCATAATGGGAAGAATTCGTCAGAAAATGGAAGAAGAGATTAACGTGGTTCACGCTGGACTTAGACAAGGAAGAGGAACAAGAGATCACATACTCAACATGCGTTTAATAATAAAGAAGTGTAGAGAATTTAATGTAAACCTATTCTCACGATTTGTGGATTATTCAAAGGCATTTGCCTATGTACAACATGGAAACTATGAAATCATGAGGAAAACAGGCTTCCAGTCACATGTAGTACAACTCATAAAAATGCTTTATCTAGACCAACAAGCAGCGGTTAGAATAGATGGCGAGACATCAGATTGGATTTACATCAAACAAGGAGTCCGTCATGCAATTTTCTGCCCTAAATATCAGTGCTCATGAAATACCAGAGATTCGATATGCTGATGATATTGTTAGTATTAATTTCCACATCACAGAATGGTATAGAAAAACTAATAACCTGAACCCACAAGAATAGTGAAAATCACAACTTATATCTTAATATAGGAAAAACAAAACAAAAACAAAGGTAATGCATACAGATTAAACTAATATGGAGAAAGAAATATATGTTAATGAGGAAAAATTTAAGATGTTGGTAAATTATGAATATCTTGGGTCATTAATTGCAAACACAATGAAAGAAATTAAAAGATGAATATATTTTGCTCTGTAAAAACTAAAACAAGTGAATAAATTGTGGCATGGTCAGATAGACCTACAAAATTATATTTTTAAGAGCATGCATCTTTCCCTTTGCAACATACGCCTGTGAGACCCGTACACTTACTAAACAAGCTGAACAGTGCATAAATACCTTTGAATATAAATGTTATAGACGGTTTCTAAGAATATCTTGGATGCAGAAAAGAACAAATGCATCCATACGACAAGATCTGAATATTGAAGAGCATAAAAGAAAGAAAATTGAAATATTTTGGTCACTTGAAACGTCATGAAAGTTTGGAGAGAACAATAATGCAGGGGTATATGCCCGGGAAGAGAGGAATAGGAAGGCCAAAGAGAAGATGGGTGCAGAATGTGACTGATAATCTCTAAGTGGATGCGAGACATCTTGCACATGACCGAGGTTTCCGGAAGGTTATGAGAGCGAGGTTTTGCAAAGGACATGCTACTGAATTAATTAATTAATTAATTAATTAATTAATTAATTAGAAGGGATCTTGAACTCTCTGCTGTTGTCTGGACTTGGTGATCGGACAGGGAGCTCACTAAAAATAGAGTTCCATAAAACAGTCTTCTTAGAAGGACCATGCACTCTCCGCTGGTGTCTGGGCTGTGAGAGAGGACAGAGAGCTCTGTAAAACTATCTTTTTGGAAGGGCCTTGCTCTCTCAGCTGTTGTCTGGGCTAGGAGATTCAACAGAGAGCTATGTACAAGAAAGAGTACTTCGGTACTAGGTCGGGAGAAAAGTGTTCACATCAATCTCAATCCGATTGTTACAAGCCCATTTCAAGACTTTGGCTACTGAACAATTAAAACTCGGTCTTCCAGATGGTTCATCATTCGCCAACCAACTATGATGCAAACAATCCAAGACATTGAACTTTATCTTCTTATCTCCACCTGTGGAATTCGCTTGAGAGCTACATACATCCATTCATCCATCCATCATGTGCCATGCCGGAAAGCGTGGGCGGTCATGACTCGCCATTTCACTCGATCACCAGAGTCGTGGATCAGCTCAGTGTTCATGTCTCGTCCATACCATGTGGCCAAGCCATCCAGGTATTTTCCTCTCGGTCTTCCTCTTGGTCTGTTCCCTTCGACTTTGCCAGTTGTCACCAAGTTCTCCAATCCATTTCTTCTCATAACATGTCCACAAATTGTTGACTGTCTGTGTCTAATTTCTCTAATCAGTTTATGATTTTCATTTGTTTTCTGTAGTACTTGGTAATGTGTTTTTCTGTCTGTCCATGAAATTCTTTACATTTTCCTCAGAAACCACATTTCTACAGCCATCAGATGTTTTTCAGCTTGACTGCTCATTGTCCAAGTTTCACATCCATACAAAAGTACAGGCTCTATCTAGCACTTCAACACTATTTTTCTCGTTTCATTTGACATCTTTTTATTGGTCAGTATGTTTTTCATCTTGCTAAAGGTTACTTTCGCCATGGCGATTCTTGTTCTAATCTCTTCAAAGCATCTCCCATCAGATGTTATGACTGTTCACAGATAATTGTATCGATTCACTTGTTGAAGAATATTCCCATGTACTTGTATATTACATTGTGGTGCTTCTTTCTTCTTAGTGACGACCATAATCTGTGTCTTTTTACAATTTAATTCTAACCCCAGTTGTTTACTGTGTGCAACAACCGCATCTACTAATTGTTGCAGATCCTGCTCATTGTCTACAATCAATACTGTATCATCTGCATATCTAATGTTATTGATGTTTCGTCCTCCAATGATGAGTCCAGTTATATCTTCTATATTTCTGAAAATATATTCACTGTATAGGGAAAAAAGATCTGAGACATTACACATCCCTGTGTCACACCTCTCTTAATTGGCTGATATTGTCCTACTTCATTATCAATCCTTATGGCAGCTTGTTGTTTCCAATACATGTTTTTAATAAGTCTAATGTCTTTCTCATCAATTTGTAGGTCTGCAAGCATATCTACCATGTTGACATGTCTTACTCTATCGAAAGCCTTTGCGTAGTAAATAAAGCAAAGATGTATATCTTTGTTTACTTCTATAGAACATTCAATAACTGATCGCAGCATATACACAGCATTTACTGTACCCTTTCCTTCTACAAACCCACATTGTTCTTCCCCTATTTCAGGTTGTATTTGAGAGCTACATGCTACATATGAAACATCTGTTGTTCATTTTCCCTGCAGTGTAACCATAGCTCCAGATGGAAGTGTGAATTGAAGGCGGTGTTTGATCTTATGTAAATGATACTGTCACAACAATTAAATTATTGACAATTATAACAGTCACAGCAACATAATTAAAGACACACAACATTTGGAACTATGATCCTTGTGGACCGTCATTATCATGTGTCATGTTGAACATATAAGCGGTCATATTCCCCTTTCTAGTCACAGCGCTAGGGTTTCTCCGTGTTTGACAGTATTAAGATAAAATATGTTATCATATACACGAGCACATAAAATTATGGAAGAAAGAAATTAGTTAATTATTGTAGTAACCCTTTCCAAAACTATGCACATAGTGCAGCCAAATACAGTGCGGTCAGTAGTGTAGAACATGAATGTTAAAGTCCAGCCTACCCGTGCACACCAACCCGCACGTATTGCACTGCCACGGGTTGTTCACGTTGTGCAGCCCCATGTGGAGGTGGAACAGTGTCACGTCCAAGAAGAGGATCTCACAATGAGGGCAGTACCTGGCCTCACCCACGCGATTTGTCGGTTCTTCCGTCCAGTTTCGAGGCTCACTCTCATGATGGATGTTACCAGAACTCACACCTAATCTGGAGACTGTCGGCTGCCTCTTTCCGAGCCTGTGTGCTTGGTTTTCCGCCTGGTGTGGTATGTTGCCAGTGAGGTTTTGGTATTGACAAAACGGGTTGACGTGATTCTTGCCTAGGTTAGTTTTTGCATTTGCAGCAGACAACAGGTGTGTTGTCCCTGTACTTTGATTAGGGTTCTCCACACTGGCATTGTCACGGCTGTTTTGCGGTACGTACCAGCTGTTTTGTTTTATACTCTCTCTGCTATTGTCGCGACGGCGAGTACTGAAATCTATCGCCGAAGATTGAGTCCTCTGATTGTCTTCCATGGATCGTTTTCTGTCTCTGGAAGTTTTATTGTCGCTGTCTTTGCTATTAGCGGATTCAAGTGGTACCAGGACAGCTTGTTGTGACATAATGGCATCTAGGTATGGAAAAGTGCGCAGTTTGGAATAGTCTGTGGCTTGTTCGTCTTTGTCTGCACTAGAGTCATGTTCAGTGGCTGAACTTCCTTCAGACCTATCGTCGGAGTCTTGAGGACCCGAGGCAGATGACACGTGGTTATCGCTGACACTCGCGTCTTTTTCCGTAAGTGTGTTGCTAAAGGGGTGTGCTCTTTTGGTGTTTCTGTAAAAGAAGTTATAAAAGATCTTTTCGTATCCGTTTTTGCGTTTTTTCGCATCTGCGGACAAACGTTTAATGTCAAATGCAGGTTCGTTTTCTATGGTTGAAAAGCGGCGTTTATTACCGATTTTAATTTCTGTGTGATCATCATTGTGGTCTCTGCAGAATAGAGTAGGTTCCCTAAGATCTTGGTGAGGTTTTTGATCTGATGTTGTGAACCGACGAACGTCATCAGCCGATAGCGGTCTATTCTGAGCTGAAGTTATCACGGGTGTCTCCTGTGACACACTTTTAGGTCGCGTGGATTGACGAAAAGCTGCTATTGGTTTCAAAGATGATCTAAGAGAAGATTCTATCGCCTTTCGTTTTAGTTCAGCTACTCGTTCGGCTGTTAGTTCTCCTTCCTCTGTTTTGTTCGTGTCTCCTTTTACCTCCGTACTGTGTTCTTCTTTGCTTGTTCTGCTAGGTCCTGTGCATTGAGTCGGAGAAGAAGCCGCAGATGACCAAGGAGATTCGTGTTTCTGACTTGAGATAGACCTCAAATCTGCCCAGCTGACACTTGGGCTGGTGTCCTTATCGTCATCTCGAGTATGAAACATCATGTGCATGGCAAGCGCATCCTTCCCAGTGAAAATCTCCCCACATTCTTTGCAGCTTAGCTGTTCCGTTGTTGTTTCTAAAGAACCGGCAGACGCAGATGTTCTAAGACCATACTCTTCTAGAGTGCGTCTGTACTGGTGGGGATCGACGTAAAGACCGTAAGCATCCAAAGAAAACAAATTGTTGCAGCTAAATGCCCCATCAGTACCACAGCTCCCAGCCAACCCTACATCGTCTCTTCCAATGCCCGCAGACCGCACCAGAGAAGCAAGACTATCTGAATGTGCAACTGTTTTTGACACCATAGCAGTAGTTTGATTTCTAAGAGCAGCTATCATGGTCTGTTGTCGTAACTCCCGTTCGAACTTTTCCCTCGGTGTGGGATTTTCAGGGTTACATGAGATGGCCGAGGTCGGAAGGGCAATGCAAGATTCGTTCTTGGCTCTAAGCAACATGTGCATGGCGTAGGTATCTCTGCTAGAGAAAACCACATCACACCCGTCACACCTAAATGAGTTTTTATCGCTGTCGAAACCCGAGAACCCGAAACGGCGAATATCAAGATTGTCTGTCGAAGAAGAGCCACCAGTTTTCAACAAGTCATGCGAAGCCAAAGATGAACTTGGTCCACCAGCCAACTGACGACCTAAATCCGCTGAGGTTGTCAACGGCAGGGAGCTGAACCTAACATAATGAGGATGGGATTTCATGGAGTAACCTCCCCCTGGAGGCCGTCCACGTCTGCTGACATACTTTAGTGGTCCTGGGGTGGGCGGTGTGGTTGATTCATTCTTGGCCACGCTTGCCGGAGTCTGGGTACTGCTGTCATCCGAGCTCCCGTTACCGTTATCACTGGGCTCCTTTTTAATTATTATGTTATTCGGCTCACTAATATCCATTATAAGTCTGCGGATGAGAAAAAACGTGAAATATTTAATATTGCAAACACCAACTTATATTACTATATTTTTTTTTTAAATGTTAGTTGCATATCCTTTACGGCACGTAGCAGTCTATTTCAGCACATTTTGGCTGTTTGTGAATTCTTGAAAAGTATGCGTTCAGTAGCTTGCCATTGCTTTCTGAACGACCGGTACTCATACCATTTTCATTAAAAAAACCAACGTGAGGCGGTCTACTGCCAAATCGTCTACAGCTGTGTTTCGAAAACAGTCTCCGTGATTACGATCTGCGTCCGTAATACCTTCGCCACGGAGCCGGGTTATATTACTATGGGAGAGAGAGAGAGAGAGAGAGAGAGAAAGAGAGAGAGAGAAAGAAAGAAGAGAGAAGAGAGAGAGAGAGATAGAGAGAGAGAAAGAGAAGAGAGAGAGAGAGAGAAAAGAGAGAGAGAGAGAGAGAAAGAGAGAAAGAAGAGAGAGAGAGAGAGAGAGAGAGAAGAGAAGAGAGAGAGAGAAAGAGAGAGAGAAAGAGAGAGAGAAGAGAAGAGAGAAGGAGAGAGAGAAAGAGAGAGAGAGAAAGAGAAAGAGAGAGAGAAGAGAAAGAGAGAAAGAGAGAGAGAAAGAGAGAGAGAGAGGGAGGGAGGGAGGGAGAGAGAGAGAGAGGGGAGGGAGGAGAGAGAGGGAGAGGAGAGAGAGAGGGGAGAGAGAGAGGGAGGGAGAGAGAGGGAGGGAGAGAGAGAGGAGAGAGAGGAGAGGAGAGAGAGAGGGAGAGAGGGAGAGAGGAGAGAGAGAGAGGGGGAGAGAGAGGGGGAGGAGAGGGAGGGAGAGAGAGGGAGAGAGGGGAGAGAGAGGGAGGGGAGAGAGAGAGGGGAGGGAGAGAGAGGGAGAGGAGGGAGGAGAGAGAGAGAGAGAGGAGGGAGGGAGAGAGAGAGAGGGAGAGAGAGAGAGAGAGAGAGAGAGAGAGAGAGAGAGAGAGAGAGAGAGAGAGAGAGAGAGAGAGAGAGAGAATAATCAACACACGTTTATTTCAGGCAACTGGAATTACCCACAATGGAACAGGTTGACATACGAGTGTAGCAATTTTCTCATTAATACAATCTGTAACGTCTTGCAGGTTCTTCACAACATTCACAGTAACATTCACATCGAAAACAGTAACAGCCACAACATGCACAGTAACATTACAATATTCACAACATTCACAGTAACATTCACATCGATAACAGTAACAGCCACAACATGCACTGTAACATTACAATATTCACAACATTCACAGTAACATTCACAAAATTCCCGGTAACATCCACAGTAACATTCACAGCATTCACAACATTCACTGTAACATTTAGACATTAACAGTAACATTTAAACATTTATAGTAACATTCACAATATTCACAATAACCTTCACAACATTCACAGTAACATTCACAACCTTCACAGTAACAATCACTACATTCACAGTAACATTCACAACATTAACAGTAACACAACATTCACAGTAACGTTCACAGTAATATTTTCAACATTCACAGTAACATTCACAGTAACATTTACAGTAACATTCACAAGATTTACATTAACAGACGGAGTGGCCATGGGGAGCCCACTTGGACCTGTTCTAGCGGACATCTTCATGGCACACTTAGAAGAAAAGAGATCCTCAGAAATCAATAACTTGGCCTTTTACCGTCGTTACGTGGACGATATACTAATTATCACCACAGACGAGCTACAAGCAACGTCGTTCCAGGCCACAATGAACAAGACACATATAAACATCTCTTTATCTATGGAACACGAACACAACGAAGCGTTGCCTAATTATCACCACAGACGAGCTACAAGCAACGTCGTTCCAGGCCACAATGAACAAGACACATATAAACATCTCTTTATCTATGGAACACGAACACAACGAAGCGTTGCCGTTTCTAGATATCCCATTGAGACGTAGAGCAGATGGCACAATTCAAAGATCGGTGTACCGCAAAGAAACATGGACTGGCCAATACTTAAATTTTCAGAGCTTCGCACCTGTCCAGTACAAACGGGGCTTAGTACGGACCCTGTTTGACCGTGCTAGGAAGATATGCACCCAGGACACACGGACAGAGGAATTTAAAACTCTGAGGAATGCCTTAAACCTGAATGCGCCACTGCCAACAGCCCAAACCGAAATCAGAAGTAACTACAGTCCCTAAACTCAAAGTATTCATCCAGCTAACCTTCCGAGGAGATGACGTAATGCAACGTCTGCGGGACCGGCTCACCACAGCAGTCGAGCGAACATTCTGTGCTACAGCTCTAGTCATCAGGTACAGAAACACAACGATCCCAGTCCCAGCAGTAAAAGAACCTGTAACTTTTTACGCCAAATCAAATTGTATTTACCAATTTACATGCAGATGCGAGGCCATCTACATAGGCAGAACTGAGCGACAGTTACATTGCAGGGTTTCGGAACATATTCCGAATTGGTTGGACAAGATACTACACACAGAAGATGGTAGCCTAGGCAGGCCGACACACCGGAAAAGTCTGGCTTCATCGGTCGGGAGACATGTGCTCGAGAGTGGCCACGTGGTTGAAAGAGACAGTGCTTTCCGTATGTTGTTCAACACACAAAGTAGTCGATTGTTAAAGTTTGCTGAAGCTATACTAATCAACCTTTGTAAGCCGTCCTTGTGTAAGCAGAAAGACATGTTAGTCAGTTTAAAATTACCGTGGTAGACAATCGACATTACTGTGCGAACATGTGTATATTTCAGTTTGAAGGATTTATCTAATTAATTCACGTAAGTTGTGTGATTTCTGCAGTATGTACCTGACGAGATGCAGCGAAATATGCCAGGCAATAAATCGTGCAATCTATTGTTTGTGTCTTCGTTATTCAAATTCATCACGGGAAAACATTGTTTTGAATTAACATTCACAACATTTACAGTAAAATTTACAGTAACATTCACAACATTCACAGTAACATTTATAGTAACATTCACAACATTTACAGTAACATTTACAACATTTACAATAACATTCACAACATTTACAGTAACATTTACAACATTTACAGTAACGTTCACAGTAACATTTACAGTAACATTCACAACATTTACAGTAACATTCACAACATTTACAGTAACATTAATAACAATCACAGTCACATTCACAACCGTTACAGTAACATTCACAGTATCATTCACAGTAACATTCACAACATTTACAGTAACATTCACAACATTTACAGTAACATTCATAACAATCACAGTCACATTCACAACCGTCACAGTAACATTCACAGTATTATTCACAGTAACATTCACAACATTCACCCCCAATAAGGGGTTTGATGGCAAAAGTGTGGACTTCGCTGCGTCGGGTTTAATCCCAAGAGGCTCAGTCTCTTTCCGCATTGCCGTCTGCCGAAAGCGTCACACAGAGCACACATTAAGTAGGCTCCAGCTACGACCCCCGGGGTCTCGGGGGAGGGGAAATTAAATTCGTTAATCAAAGGAGTCCGATAACAAACTTACGATGTTCAAAGATATGGAAAAGTGGTTTGACCACTTGGCCACGGACACCCCCATAGTAATAAGTCCATATGTAGTAACTCTTGTATGACGGGAGGGTTAATTGCAGGATTATTCTGTCTGAATATTAATTAAATGTAAAGACTACAGGTTAATTTCGTGGTTGTCAAAAAGATAGGCTTTACGATTTCTGATAGAGGAGATATGTAAAGTATTTAATCAGGACTAAACGAAACAAGCCTTCTCCCTGGCGTAGAAGTTAAGGACGTTGTTCGTAATCCATATCAATCAATCAATCATGTGCCATGCCGGAAAGCGTAATCCATATACTCTATACAAAACACAGCTGCGCGAGATTCGGCAGCGGATCGCGTCGCGTTGGTTACTTACGGAAGTATGCGAGCCGGTCGTTCAGAAAGAAATGGCAAACTACCTAACGTAAATCTTGCCAAGACATCAACAGCAGCTGAAACATGCTAGTGTTGACTGCATATCCTGTAAAGGATATGCGGAAAAAAACCAGAAAAAAAGAACGAAACAAACAGTTATGTAGAAGTGATCACATGGTGGGCGCCGCCAAGAACTAACATCGCGGCATTTGGGGCACCCTCACGGAATGGTAAACAACTCATAGAAAAGAACAAGTTACAACTTTCAGACTAGACACAGGCCACAACAAGCTGAAATAATACATGTTTAATAAACTAAAGATAGGAGATGTTGATGACTGTAACCGCGGAACTGGTAAAATGACATCTAAATATCTGATGCAGGAGTGCCCAACATATGCAGAACACAGACAATTATTTTGGCCTACTCCCGCTGAAGAGTGAAGACACAATCTATGGGGATGTCAACAAGCTTAAGTTGACTGCCGCTTTCTTTCCATTTATTCATATTGGCATCTGGAGGCGAATTAAGAAGAAGAAGAAGAAGATGATGATGATGATGATGATGATGATGATGATGATGGATGATGATGATGATGATGATTGATGATGATGATGATGATGATGATGATGATATTGATGATGATGATGATGATGATGATGATGATGATGATGATTATGATGATGAATAAGAAGCAGAAGAGGAAGAAGACGAAGCAGGATAACAATACAATTAATCAAACAGATACCCAGAGTTGGATGCAACATAGAATATATAAGTATCCAATACAACTAAGTCTGTTCAATTTTTAAACGTCCAATACTAAACTCAACGTCACTGTTGAAACATCAAATCAAAAGTGTACATAAATTAAGAAGTAGACGAATAAAAACTCTCCACATAAAAATAAATCATGCTTTGAATTTTCCTCTTCTTGACAAACCATCACGAACTTTAGTTTGAGAAGCGTTACAGAATGAGAAAGGCGGCATTTTATTATCGATCCTGATTAATTATTTATGGTACCAAGCTCGTGGGTAGTGTGTTCCGAATTCAAAAGTTTCAATATTTCAACATTGCCGCCATATTCTTGCATATTTTATTGTCTCCCAATCCGCAATGGTAGCGCGTGAGTAGTTCCCCCTTGTCTCGTTGTCTGGTGTTGATGTAGGTCGCGTATTTTTTTTTAAGGAGCGACAGCACGTATTAGTACATAATAAAGTCCAAATGTCATGGGGAAGTGGGAGGCAGTCCAGGAGTGAAAATGGCAAGAGAAATCAAAGCATACAATTTTTTTCACATGACACGACATTAAACATGTTTGGAATATAACTTTTCGCAATAATTATTAGCTGATTCGGTGCCCCCTCCCCCCTTGCCAAAAAACAAAAGACTAGACATAGTAGTCAATCAAGTGAACACTTATTATAATATAAATATCCTTTCACTGAGCACTGACGCTGGGGAAGATACGGGAAATTAAACAAAGAACAAAATGACACCATAATGGCGATGGCAATGAATCAGTTAAAAATAAAACTCATTGTTACAAAGCCACTCTTCTTCTTCTTACAGCCCACGCCATGTGTCGTTGGTGATTATCTGCCCACAGCTTTCTGTCTCTTTACTGCGAATTCTTCCTGATACCAACGTTCTTCTATGCCGTAGTGTCGAACTTTTCAGCATCTCCTCTCTTGGGTTTCCCCAGCCTCTCATCCTTTCGTACCGACCCGTTGTGACGATATACTCTAACTTTCTTCTTCTCATGACAAGCCCAGAGGATATGAACTGTCTCTTTTTGATGCGAGTAAACATTCCCCTTTGTAAGTAAACTTCCTTCGCCATATCTTCAGTGCTCATCCTTTGTATCCGTCCACTGTTTTCTCGTATTGTTTTTCCTGTGAGACCACATTACGCGGCTTTCACTTAATTACTCATTAGTCTGTTAATTGTCCATGATTCGCTTCCGTACATTAAAACTGGCTCACTGTAGCTTTTAAGAACACTTTTCCATTCTTCGATTTACAAAGATAAATTGCAAAGGATGTTCTCATTCTTGTGAAATGCTAACTTTGCTTGGGTCATTCTACATTTCACTTCAAACCCATTAGGAAAGCATGTTTTTTTAAATGTTGCATATGCCTTACAGAACGTTGCAATCAACACCAGCACTTTTCAGCTGCTGTTGATGTACTAGGCAAGATTACGCTCAGTAGTTTGCCATTGCTTTCTGAGCGACCGGCTCACATACCCCGTAAGTTACCAGCCCGGCGCGAACCGCTACCGATTCTCGCGCACCTGCGTTACTCACGAGAATATACGGAATTACGGAGAAAGGCGTTAACCCCTACGCCAGGATGCAATTTACAGGACATAACAATATAACAAATTGGATAGAGACTTTCACCACATGTATGAAATTACTACACCAGTGTGTCACCGTGTTCTCTAGTTTATTTCTTCTCATAATGTTTCCAAAAAATTGTGACTGTCTACGTCTAATTTCTAAAACGTTTAATGTTTTCTGTTGTTTCTTGTAGGACATGGTCATTGGCTTTTCTGTCTGTCCATGATATTCTTTGCATTTTCTTCACAAACCATATTTCCAGAGCCATCAGATGTTTTTCAGTGTGTCTACTCATTGTCCTCGCTTAAAAGAGTCACTTAAAAGTCGATAGGGTCGACTTCACAAACCATATTTCCAGAGCCATCAGATGTTTTTCAGTGTGTCTACTCATTGTCCTCGCTTAAAAGAGTCACTTAAAAGTCGATAGGGTCGACTTCATTGCACCGGGTTTTTATCACATATGGCTCAGTCTCTTTCCGCTGTGCGCAAAGCGTCGCACAAACCACGAACTCCGTAATACACTCATACAAAAGTACAGCTTCTATGTAATACTTCAACACTCGTTTTCTCGTTGCAAATGACATTTTTTAAAAACTGGACAGTATGTTATGCATCTTACAAAAGGCTACCTCCGCCATAGCGATTCTTGTTCTAATCTCTTCAAACCATTTCCCATCAGATGTAATGACTGTTTATAAAATATCATGCATGTCACAAGAGGCCACCAAGAAGGGTGTGGCTTGGGGTTGGCAACCCCATCCTGTGGATAACTTCAGCTGCAACATCCAAGTGCTCATGTACAAGTCTAGGACGACTTAGCGCCTGTTAGTTCCGGGCAGTGGCGGACTGACCAGGGTTGCAATTTGCCTGATGGCAAATTGACTATGTGGGTTCCGATGATAGTAAGAGTCTAATGTCCCTCTAAACCGCGGGAAGACAAACCCGTAAAAACACCCAGAAATCGTATTGACAGTAGTAGTGGTAGCTTTGTCTTCAGTCAACAAATATCTTCAGACCAAGTCCGCCACTGGTTCAGGGGATACCTCCAATTATGGATAAACGGCATAAGAAGGAGATTAATAGGCAAGAGAAGCAAGATAAAACAGAGACTGGGGGAAGTAAACACCTCACATATCTGGGCAACAAAATAATAATGTAAACAACATAAACTTTATTAAAATATGAGGCAACAGAGAAGAGTGAAGAGTCAGCTACTGTCGGTGTCTGTTCCAGACTGGGCATATGCGGCAGAAGAAGGAGAAAAAGAGGAGGAAGAGGAGGTGGTGGAGGAGGAGGAGGAGGAGAAGAAGAAGAAGAAGAAGAAGAAGAAGAAGAAGAAGAAGAAGAAGAAGAAGAAGAAGAAGATGATGAAGAAGAAGAAGAAGAAGATGATGATGATGATGACGACGACGAAGGTAGTTCTACATGCCAGGTGCGTTTGTGAGGAATTCTTTTTCTTCCTTTTCTGATGTAATGTTTTATTGCCCATGCAAGCTATTATTGTGTGCCGGCATCTGCGGCTGAGAGTGCGTGAGAGATAGTCAACGCAGGTTCGCATCCCAACATGCCTGGTTGACTGCTGGACGTAAAAAAAGCCTAGAAAATCACAGACAACAAATTTTGGCGTTTATTGCGAGTTCTCTAAAAGGACATGCAATTAACGTTGCATACAAGCTATTTTAATCATTGCAAATCTTTGATTTATGATTTTATCAACGTAAAAGTTTTAGATATTTCGTGATAAATAAACCTGGAAAGGGAAGCATGGTTAATTATTCCGTGTCCTAACACTCAAAGTTTAATGTTCATATCGCCTTTTTTCAGTTTTTTATTTGTTGTAAATACGGTTACGTTCTTCAGATCCCCAGTTAGGTATAAAATTTTTGCTTCGTTGTTGTTGTCTTGTTTATGTTGTTTGTTAATAAAGACTTTGATCGAAACGGTCGACTGTATCAGCGTGTGTTTTGTAGTCATTACGGCTGGATTGTGTGGCAGAGTTGTGTGGCTGGATTGTGTGGCTGGATTGTGTGGCTGGGTTGTGTGCCGGGGTTGTGTGGCTGGATTGTGTGGCTGGGTTGTGTGGCGGGGTTGTGTGGCTGGATTGTGTGGCTGGATTGTGTGGCTGGATTGTGTGGTTGAATTGTGTGGCTGGATTGTGTGGCTGGATTGTGTGGCTGGATTGTGTGGCTGGATTGTGTGGTTGAATTGTGTGGCTGGATTGTGTGGCTGGGTTGTGTGGCTGGGTTGTGTGGCTGGATTATGTGGATGGATTGTGTGGCTGGATTGTGTGGATGGATTGTGTGGCTGGATTGTGTGGATGGATTGTGTGGCTGGATTGTGTGGCTGGATTGTGTGGCTGGATTGTGTGGCAGGGTTGTGTGGCTGGATTGTGTGGCTGGATTGTGTGGCTGGATTGTGTGGTTGAATTGTGTGGCTGGATTGTATGGCTGATTATGTGGATGGATTGTGTGGCTGGGTTGTGTGGATGGATTGTGTGGCTGGATTGTGTGGCTGGATTGTGTGGCTGGATTGTGTGGCTGAATTGTGTGGCTGGATTGTGTGGCTGGATTGTGTGGCAGGGTTGTGTGGCTGGATTGTGTGGCTGGATTGTGTGGCTGGATTGTGTGGTTGAATTGTGTGGCTGGAATGCGTGACTGGATTGTGTGGCAGGGTTGTGTGGCTGGATTGTGTGGCAGGGTTGAGTGGCTGGATTGTGTGGCTGGATTGTTTGGCTGGATTGTGTGGCAGGGTTGTGTGGTTGAATTGTGTGGCTGGATTGTATGGCTGGTTATGTGGATGGATTGTGTGGCTGGGTTGTGTGGATGGATTATGTGGCTGGATTGTGTGGCTGGATTGTGTGGCTGGATTGTGTGGCAGGGTTTTGTGGCTGGATTGTGTGGCAGGGTTGTGTGGCTGGATTGTGTGGCTGGATTATGTGGTTGAATTGTGTGGATGGATTGTGTGGCTGGATTGTGTGGATGGATTGTGTGGCTGGATTGTGTGGCTGGATTGTGTGGCTGGATTGTGTGGCTGGATTGTGTGGCAGGGTTGTGTGGCTGGATTGTGTGGCAGGGTTATGTGGCTGGATTGTGTGGCTGGATTGTGTGGTTTAATTGTGTGGCTGGATTGTGTGGCTGGATTGTGTGGCTGGATTGTGTGGCTGGATTGTGTGGCTGGATTGTGTGGCAGGGTTGTGTGGCTGGATTGTGTGGCTGGATTGTGTGGCTGGATTGTGTGGTTGAATTGTGTGTGGCTGGATTGTGTGGCTGGAATGCGTGACTGGATTGTATGGCTGGTTATGTGGATGGATTGTGTGGCTGGATTACGTGACTGGGTTGTGTGGCTGGATAGTGTGGCTAGTGTGTGGCTGATTGTGTGGATGTATTGTGTGACTTGATTGTGTGGATTGATTGTGTGGCTGGTTGTGTGGATGGATTGTGTGACTGGATTATGTGATTGGTTGTGTGGCTGGGTTGTGTGGCTGGATTGTGTGGCTGGATTATGTGGCTGGAATATGTGGATGGATTGTGTGGCTGGATTGTGTGGCTGGATTATGTGATTGGATTGTATGGCTGGATTGTGTGTCTGAATTTCACGCGATCGAGTAGCCTGCCCTAGGCACAACTCTTCTTTGTCGCCTCTTACGTCACGTATGTAGGCTGCAGCGTTACTATTCTCCTATTCTCTTACGGGCCTTTTACACACGAGCAACAGGAGACAGTAGAAAATATAAACATTGGAAGCTATAGCCACGCCAGGATCTAGGAAGCGAAAATACGCACCCATGTCTACGCAGGCACAGATAGATACACAATAAGGGCCCAAATTATAACTAATCGAGAGAATAGACGGTTGAACGGGGTCAAAACATCTTCTTTGTTTTTTTTAAATTGATATTGGCATTGGCCACGCCAGAATCTGCTTACGTCGTATCTAGGGCACTGTTTGTTGGCCATATGCCAGCTTGCTTGTTTTTTTTTTTTTTTTTCGTTCACTCGCTTTGAACTCAATCGTGGTCCATACAGGTGCTATCACTTCTTGTACCCTGGACTGATATATGCGTATGGATTGGCTTTCCCTATTGCTAATGTCCGTCGCCATTAGGCAAACCCACTCCGACTTCAGAGGTACGTATAATTTACGTCCCCAAGTCAAGGACGAGAAGTCAACATTTTAGTCCAACTGACCGGTGAAGAGCTTGGCATCAGCATACATGAAGTTTAAGAGCGGACTCTCTTATCCACTCAGCCGTGCTGAGCTCCAGCTAATTGGAGGCTCTGGTCAGTGCAATATACTTTCTTTACGTAGGTCAAAAGGTGCTTCTCATGCCAGAAATCGAGAGGAGCGCTGTGTTCAATTATCATCTGCCCAGTTGATCCTCTCTAGAATTGTGTCCTATTAGTAAAAGTAGCTAAAAGACTCATCTCAGTACGGATTATCTTCCCTATTAATAATAGAAATAATAATAATAACAAAACTCTAATATAACAGCCAGTCCCCTTTTGGTAGGCGAGTATATTCCACATGGCTAATAACAAGTGTCACACCATTATCTAATATTACTGAGTCGTGTAGTTTTGATGTTCACATTTTGCCCATGCCTTTATAATGCATATATTTATATTGTTGCTGTTCTTTGTTAGCCTTGAATGATGTATGAATGAAATAATGTATGAAAGAGTATGATAGAAGGGCAGAATGTTAGACGGGCCTGCGTGCCCAATTCTTAACCCTGTGAAAATAAAATGTGTTCATTCGTTCGTTCGTTCTTACACGCTCTGGGGCTCTTTTGGTACATGGTGCTGGCTCCATATTTGTATAAACTAACCAGCAGTTGAGGATCTCGGTAGATAAACTTTATGGACCGTTGGGTGAACTAAAAAAGACTGTTAGATTCATACAAGAGACAACATTGCAGTTATAGACATATTTCAAGAGAACGAAAGAAGAAGAAGAAGAAGAAGAAGAAGAAGAAGAAGAAGAAGAAGAAGAAGAAGAAGAAGAAGAAGAAGAAGAAGAAGAAGAAGAAGAAGAAGAAGAAGAAGAAGAAGAAGAAGAATCATTATGTCGGGGTTTTAACCAGGTATGCCAGAAATACGCTTATTATAATCACGTTCGTTGACTATCCAAGAGCAGGTGGACGAAGGTGGAGCAGTAGTAAAAGTGGAAGGAAGAAGAACAAGAAGCCACAGTAGTAGGAGAAGAAGAAGGCAGAGGAAGAAGAAAAAGAAATAGACGTATAAAGAAGAAGCCACAGTAGTAGTAGTAGTAGTAGTAATAGTAGTGGTAGTGATATTAGTAGTAGTAGTAGTAGTAGTAGTAGTAGTAGTAGTAGTAGTAGTAGTAGTAGTAGTAGTAGTAGTAGTAGTAGTAGTAGTAGTAGTAGTAGTAGTAGTAGCGGCAGTAGCAGTAGCAGCCACCGTCGCAGCAGTAGCAGCAGCAGCAGCAGTTGTAGTAGTAGTAGTAGTAGTAGTAGTAGTAGTAGTAGTAGTAGTAGTAGTAGTAGTAGTAGTAGTAGTAGTAGTAGTAGTAGTAGGAGGAGGAGGAGGAGGAGGAGGAGGAGGAGGGGAGAAGTGAATAGAAGGAAAATAAGATGTATTAATCAGGAGCGAAATTTAAAACAAGCAGAAAAATACTGATTAGCAAGTACGCATTATGGCAAGTGCCTTGGCATTTGATGTTAGCTCTTCAACTCTTATTAAAAGCCTGTACACTGACACAAACGGCGGAATGAAAGCGCTGCAAATTTGGAAAAAATAACACAGATTTACAACCTTCAGCGACAACAGGCAATAATCTAAACAAATCCCCGTAAACACCTCATTGCAGTGTTAATAATAAACCTTTGCATCATTTAACATAACGTCTGTCTGTTTTTTATTATCTTTTTTTTCTTATTATTCGCATAAATATGTCGGCTCCGCGAGAAAAAAATCCCCTGCCATTTTTTTTTTTCTTTTCAAATAGCATGCTGTAAAAATATGTTTGTTTAATAAGGCATCATAAGAAAAGGACGAATAGATTTTTCCATTAATCTGATTATAGATATCGTAAAAATGTGTCAGCTTACTATGTGTATTGTTGAGAGTTGTGTTCTATTCTGTTTTATGCAATAATTCACTATCATTGAGTGTCAGAGAGTGCTGAAATGCTAAATAGAACCTGTTTCGCTGTATCGTAGTGAATCTTGGAATGTAAATGAACAAATTAGGAAGAACTTGGAAGCTACAGAGATGTGGTTCCTGGATGAATGTTAGTTAGTTAGTTAGTTAGTCGCGGTTCCAACTTCACGAATGTTGCGAATTCCTTGGACTGCCAGAGTAACTAACAACTATTGCCTGAAAGAGGCTAATGAAACTAGAGCATTACATACAACGATAAGAATGTAACAGGGAATATCCGTGGTGAAGTGGTCAAACGTCTTCCTCGCGCTCCGAAGATTGTTGGTTCGATTCCGGGCTACGTCTTTCGGAGACTCCTGTGGGTCGTTGCTGGAGCTACGGAGTTCGTGCTTTGTGCGACGCTTTCGGCAGGTCTACCTGCGGAAAGAGACTGGGCCATAAGGGATAAAACCCGGTGGCAATGAAGTCGATCCTCTCTACTTTTAATACTTTTTGTTTGAAAAGAATGAAACAAACAGCTTTCTTTGGTCATACGATGAGAAAATATGCTTCGGGGAACAGGGTGACAACTGGAAATATCATGGGAAGAGAGGCAGAGGCAAAACCAGAGAAATGATGCTGGATGAACTAAGGCAGTAATATGAGGAATACCATCAACAAAGTTGATCCAAAATACAAAAGACCGAGATCTGTGGCTAGGCAGCAATGCCTACGCCTACTGACAGGGCGCATGAAGACGATGATACATTTTATATTCTATATTCTACTTCTTTTTTTTTCTCGCAGAACACATGTATCTAAAGTCAGCGGTTTTCCGCTCTCTCTCTCTTTTTTCAATTCAATATTCCTGGAACCAGTTACATCATTTCTGCGACTTCTGTGCGAAATGGCCTAACCTTTTTTGTTTAGCAAGAGAGCCTATGAAAAGTTTCTACCGCGTAATATTTAAAAACCACATTTGGATAATATTGTAATCTATATTTATAAAACAAAGTGTATGTATGTAAATATGTATGTATATATGTATGTATGTAAATATGTATGTCCTTTATTTGTTCGCGAACGGCCCATCCGATTGAGATGAAATTTTCTACACGCCTTCCTTTCATTCCAGAGCTGTCAACTGTCATAGTTTTTTTTTCTTCTTCCTCCTCCTCCCTCCTCCCCCTCCCAAAAATACGTACGTAAATATATGATGATGATGATGAAAGAATCCCGAACCAAAACGCTAGGGGAAAGGGAAGAAAATGACGTGACAACACAGAATCGTCACACGGCAATCATCATCATCAAGTGCCGTGCCGGCTGGCGTAGGCGTTCATGCTCTCCGTAGATCTCAGTCTTTGGTTTTTTGGATCAACTCTGCTGCTGATATTCCTCCATGCCACGGCAATATCAATAACAATTCATCTTTTTATGTGTAAGGAAGTTATCTACAGTCGTGTAGAAGGGAAGAACTAGACGAGTATGATTCGGAATGGCGAACTCTCTCCCCACTCTTCTCCTCCCTCTACTCCTCCCTCCACCCTGCTCCTCCTCCTCCTCCCTCTCATCCCTCTCCCTCCTCCCTCCTCCTCTCCCTCTTCCTCTCCCCTCCTCCTCCATCCTCCTCCCTCCTACTCCCTCCCGCCTCCTCCCCCTCCTCCCTCATCTTCCCTCCTCCTCCCTCTCCCTCCTCAGCCCTCCTCCTCCTGCCTCCCTCCTCCTCCTCCTCCTGCCTCCTTCTCCCTCATCATCCTCCCTCCTCCTCCCTTCTTCTCCCTCTTCCCTCCTTCCCCTCCTACCTCCTCCCCCCCCCTCCTCCTCCCTCACCCTCCTCCTCCCTTCTTCTCCCTCTCCTCTTCCTCCTCCTACCTCTCCCTCCTCCTCCCTCCCTCCACCCTCCTCCTCCCTTCTCCTCCTCTTCCTCCCTCCCTTTCCTTCCTCCTCCTCCTCCCTCTACCTCCTCCTCCCCCTACCTCTTCCTCCTCCCTCCTCCTCCCCTTCCCACCTCCTCTTCCTTCCTCCCCTCCTCATTCTCCCTCCTTCCCTCCTCCCTCCCTTCCTCCTCCTTCTTCCTTCTTCCCTCCTCCCCTCCTCCTCCCTCCTCCCCTCCTCCTTCCTCCTCCTCCTTCCTCCTCCTCTCACTCCTCCTCCTCCCTCCTCCTCCTCCCTCTACCTCCTCCCTCCTCCTCCCTTCACATTCTCCTCCTCCCTCTTCCTCCTCCTCCCTCCTCCTCATCCCTCCTCCTCCCTCCTCCTCATCCCTCCCTCCTCCCTTCTCCTCCTCCTCCCTCTACCTCCTCCTCCCTTCACATTCCTCCTCCTCCCTCTTCCTCCTCCTCCTCCTCCTCCTCATCCCTCCTTCTCCCTCCTCCTCCTTCTTCCTCCCCCTCCTCCCTCCCCCTCCTCCTCCTCCTCCTCCCTCTCCTCTCCCTCCTCCTCCCTCCTCCTCCTCCCTCTACCTCCTCCCTCCTCCTCCTTCACATTCCTCCTCCTCCCTCTTCCTCCTCCTCCCTCCTCCCTCATCCCTCCTCCTCCCTCCTCCTCCTCCCTCCCCTCATCACTCCTCCTCCTCCTCCTCCTTCTTCCTCCCTCCTCCCCCTCCTCCTCCTCCCTCTCCGCCTCCTCCCTCCTCCTCCTCCCTCCTCCTCCTCCCTCCTCCTCCCTCTACCTCCTCCTCCTCCCTCCTCCTCCCTCTTCCTCCCTCCTCCCTTCACATTCCCTCCTCTCCCTCTTCCTCCTCCTCCCTCCTCCTCTCTCTGCCTCCCTCCTCCTCCTCCCTCTACCTCCTCCCTCCTCCTCCCTTCACATTCCTCCTCCTCCCTCCTCCTCCTCCCCTCCTCCTCCTCCCCCCCTCCTTCTCACCTTCTCCCTCCTCCTTCTCCCTCTTCCTCCTCCTCT